>JASCZW010000785.1:0-252347 GCA_034211315.2 Aedes japonicus | reverse complement strand
TGCGCAACATACAAAAGTCAGTCTTCGTTAGCCACTGCAAGAAAAACTGACATGAAAATAAATAAGACGTGATTGTCAGTTGCAAATTGGTTTCATTAAAATTGATTTTATTCGAGATTGACAGCGTTGGGTGGTGATTGTACATTTGCTTTCAATGGTAGAAAACGCTCTTATCGGGGTGTTTACGTAATGTGTGCAAGCAACGGTTAAGTTATTTTATCAGCATTAATATTATTGATGTTATCTCAAAATCAAACCGTATAGGATCAAACAAAACGACTTCGATATTTACAGAAACCTAAAACCGGAAGCATCCGGATCGATTGCTGAACAGTCCTTTACCTTCTGAAACATAAGTGCATCATTGTGCTTACCAGATAATATACATGTTAACGTACTGGTTACTTAATAAGCTTCCAATTAATTAAACTGGCACTGTAATTAAAACATTGACCTGGTAGCGCCGAGATGCCTAATGTTCTATTCAGAATAATTTTGCATGAGAGATCAGTATAGTATGATCAATAGTAAATCAATAGTAAACATGAAAACATATTTGAAACCTGTATTCCTTTATAGAAAATCTCTCAGCCTGACTTCGTAGAGCTCAAACTGTAAATTTCAGCTGAGAAGTTCGAAGTCCGCTGACACCAGCGAACTTACTATCTTGCTTGCATTCCAACTTCCCCCATTTACCTGTACCCAGAACCCACACAATGTCAGCACAAGTCACAAAAATGATTCATCCTTGTCAAGTGGCGAACAAAAAATAACCTCGCACAACCCGACCGGAATAACCAGTGCCAAAGGACCCAACAAGGGAAAGAAAGCGAGACTAAGTGGCGTCGTTCCGTCACATCGAATTTAATCAGTGAGAGGAATTTGATCAGTGGAATTTCGCAGTCGCCAAAAAAGTAGAAACGAATGGAGCACACACAGCGGGGTGCGACGAGAAAATGAGCTCCCAAGCAAACAGAGGAAAAGTTCGAGCAGAATTTGTCCAAGGAATTTCTTCAGTTCCCCCGGCCTCTGCTTATCTATATATACGTAACGACTACCTTGCAACAGTTCCGTGAGCCAATCTTCTTCACAGCATCGGCATCAGCAGTGCAGCAGCAGCAGCAGCGCTGAGATCATCCAATGGCACGTGCCCCCAGCACTTGGCTGTCTGGCTGGTACAAAGCAAGCAAGTATCGATTCGAAGCGCTTCTTCGCAACGGGATTGAATTAATGTTAATGGAGGGGAAGTCTTGGCAAGTTCTTTCTTACCATGAGAAGGCAATATGCCCCAAAAAAAAGAACGAAAAGAAAACAACCTAGTCACATACCATGACCCTGTCACGAAGCAAGTTGAAGGTTGACTGCCTCTGTTGATCTTTCTCTGATTCTGTTTTATGAATATTTAATTAGAGAACGTTATCGGAAAAAAATCAAAACAGCTCCCTCGGACGGCGAGCGGAATGGATGTCAAATTGGAGGATCGAATAAATAGGCGGTAGTTGTTTTTTTCGACAAGTTAATTGTTGGCTTGAGAACCGTTCATAGCATGCTTTGTTTGTTGAAACAGAAGAGTTCCGAATTGAATGATGGAAACGATTATGGCCTCCGTGTTGTTGTGAAGAACCAGTAAGTCAATGTGGAATAATAGAGCGTCAATTCGAATAACAAGTTCAGCTGGGATGATTTGTAATGTCTGTGCAAATTAAGCAAAAACAACAAAATGGTTTCGTTCGTTGATTGATAAGCGTTATTGGACACTGATAATGTGGCAGGAATGGTTGGTAATACCAGCTGAATCACATTCTCAATTCGTCAATTTGTCGGTAGAGCACGACGGGGTAAGACAACCACTCTTTGGAGTTTTGATATAATTCATAAAAATTTGTAATAATGCAGAGTGCTCTGTTACATTAAAAGTGATATTGTGCAACAAATTTTAGCTTAAAAATAGGATAACGTCAACATCTATCAGGCTTTATACGCTTATGAACCAATCATTACGCGGAATCTCAACTTAATGATCTGGATACCCTGCCATAGTTTTCAGTTTAAAGTGGTTTGTATGTCAAATAAAGGAAGTCTAGAAAATGTTATACCATAAAGGTTTCCATGATCAGAACAGGAGTTGAAACCACTGCTTCTATCTTGATGGAGTGTTTGTATTCGCGAAATTGGAATATTTTAGAACTAGCAGATCCTCATATGGAACTAAAGATAATTACGAATTTCAATTTGCAAAACATATTGGAAAAAATATCAAGAGATTGATATCTATCAGAAGCATGGATTTTTAAAGTTTAGGTTTGTCGTTTTACGATATCGTCCCCTAGCGGTATTTAAACCATTATTTCAAAACCCCTGCAAGGCTACCAATCAATTTAACGTAGCTGGAATAATTGTAAAATTACCTACCCCAAAACAATTATTTGCATCGCATTCTTCTTCGGTTCTGGACATGCATGCAACACCGGACAAAAGTAAAGGATCTTCCAATTTTGTTGCGCCGATCAATCATAACGAGCTGTACGTTTCTGTTTTGTTTTGAAATATCCTAGAATCTTGGCTGGTGATTTTTCCGACACGGGCCAATTTTCGATTTCGTTTCTAACAATCCATCAATTAAATCGTTTCCCAGAATTGCAAACGTGATTTGTCGTGGACGTATAATTGGATACAGTAGAGACATCTCGTGTTTATCTAACAAAACTCTTTGACTCGTGGATGGAGGTGTCTTCCTCGGTGATGACCCAGTCGAAGACTGAAAGCAACCTAAAAGAACAAAGAAGAAAAAGAATTAATGCAACATTTGGCACACTTGTAATTAGGTCAGGGAATTTTTCTACGTGGTTGATTATATTCTACCGTATCATTGCTATTCAACTTTCACTCGTTTTCTACGTGACTTTTTACCAGTCACTTCAGCAAACATATGCCTACCGATTGCGTTTATTTCATGTTCGAGTGACGGTAAATGTTGATCCAAAACTACTCCAGGTCATACATATTTTCTACCATGTTTTAATTATATGAAGTTGCAATACGCATAGTCAAAGAGAAAATAAAAGTATAGTAAAGATAAGGGTAAACAACCTTTCGATTATAGTTTACGTCAGAGGCTGATATTCAAAGACTCAACATGGGTTCCACAAGGGCCAAACATTTAATTTGATTGCATTGTTTTATTCGATTCAATCGCATTCAAAAAAGTTGAATTGAAATGATTAACGATAATCATCTAGGCAGCGGCGATTGTTGTTGATCTGATCGTTGTGGAGATATAACAGTGTCATGATCAAATCTCAATCAAACGACAATAGATGTTCGCTCATCACCATGAGAAACCAAGAGTGGACAGTAATGTTTGCTAGAATGAAAGATATGAAGAGAATGTGTTGAAAGTTCCGTCAGGTTTACGGTAGGTTGGAAATAGAATAGAAGTATTAAAAATTGAGCGAAAGGGCACGGGTAAAGTAGTACTCGAACCAAGGACGTTACCATTGCCTAACATCCGGCTGCGGGGTAGGTCAAGGCATAGACGAATCCGCCACCTGAACAGGCAAAAGTAACGTGTTGGATCGCGCTCATGTACCACTGATAGCATGTGATAGTTTGTATACACTCTGTGTTGATGTGTACATGGGAGAGGAACCCTCTCCTTTTGGGATTGTTTTTATTCAGAACGTCTGATGATTACTCAAGTTTTTTTTCATCATCTCTAACGTAGAGACCTCGGAAAGAAAGACCGTAAAGCGTTGTGATACTGGTCCCCACCAGTGGCTGCAGCCTACGATAAATTGAACCACCGCATAGCTATTGCCAAACTGGGCAGGCAATGTGAATGCCTGCTGCAATGGTTTCAATTGTACCTCACTGACCGTCATCTGGCTGTAGTCATAGGAGATTGTCAGTCTCACATGTTCAAAGCCACGTCTGGTATACCGCAGGGTAGTCACTTGGGACCGTTGATTTTTTTTTTTTTGATCTACCTCAACGACGTAAATTTGGCTTTCGAAGGACCACGACTATCATACGCATATGACCTGAAACTCTATCTACATTCGATGACTGTCGCTTTTTTCAACGTCAGCTGAATGCTTTTGCCGACTGGTGTAATTTGAAGCGCATGGAGACCCGGCCAAATGCATGGTTATCTCGTTTTCGCACAAGAAACAGACTATTTTATTCAAGTATGTCTTGTTGGGCACCGAAATTCAGCGCATCAGTCAAGTCAAGGACCTAGGAGTAATTCTGGACACCCAACTCACCTTCAAGCAGCATATCTCGTACGCTGTCTGCAAAGCCTCCTGCGTTCTGTGGTTCATCTTCCGGATTGCTAAAGACTTCACGGACATCTACTGCCTCAAATCGTTGTACTGCTCCTTGTGTCGTTCTATATACGAATATTGCTCGGTTATGTGGACTCCTCATTACAACAACAGTGTCGTTAGAGTAGAGGCTGTTCAACGACGGTTTTTGAGATTTGCGCTACGTAAACTACCGTGGACGGATCCCTATCGTTTGCCAAGCTACGAAAGCCGTTGCCATCTGATTAACCTGGAGCCCCTGTTAGCCTGTAGAGATATAGCCTGGGCTTTGTTAATCGCAGACATCTTGCAAGGCCGCATCGACTGTCCTGATCTTCTGGAGCAAATCAACATCAACGTGCAACCCCGAGCCCTGAGGAATAGTTCGATGCTGCGGTTACCTCCACAGCGAACCAATTACAGTATGTTTGGCGCAATTGGCGGTTTACAAAGACTTTTTAATATGGTCTCCGCCTTGTTTGATTTTAACGTTACTCGCCAGATGCATCGTCGTCAGTTTAGTCGTTTTTTTAAAGACCTGTCTAATTTGCATCGATAGTGTAATTTTTAGTTTCTTTTATGTCATGACCATTAATGTACCGTTCTAGTTTAGCTTTAAGTAACATCATTGGGATTTGTACATAATCTGTTGATGAATAGAAATAAATTGAAATTTACCAGAATGGATTAATGGTTACCACCATTTATGGGTTTTAAATACTCTTATTGTTATGTTTTGTATTCTCCGTGCGTAGAGTAATACTATGTTTGTAGATGTGTCTTCATTTTAAAGACATTTTTATTTGTAACTAGCTGAAACCGTTGCGAGCATTGCTACGCTTGCAACTAAATGAGTGAAAATTTAATAAAACTGGTGCGTTTAGGGTTGTTTTTCGAGGTGATTTCGATTTAAAAAAAAATAATTTTGTTTGTGTTTTTATTCTTGCTTACGTAGCTTCGTTGCATGAGTAATTCCATTATCAAATATTCAAAGTATTCATCTGAAAAAAGTTTTATAAAAATTATTCTTTTATATATTTTCTATTTCTTCAAATGCCTGAATTGCTGTTGAATATGTTGTTACTTATGTTGTTATTTGGTTGAAATTTGTGTATTATTTGTTTGAAAGCTCCCCTTTTCAGAGGGGAGGGAGTTCTCGATTCACCATAGACACATTTCTTGCCTTCAAAAACCTCCACGTGCCAAATTTGGTTTCATTTGCTTGACAGTTCTCGAGTTATGAAGAAGTTTGTGTTTAACTTGTATGAGAGTCTCCCCTACCGGAGGGGAGAGGGGTCTCGAATTACCATAGAAACATGTTTTGTCTTCAAAAACCTTGATTATTTCAAACCTTCAATTTGTACAACTACATTCTACAAAACTATTTTACAACTGGAACTGATATCTACAACAAGCAAGTTGAACATCCAAAAGATCGATCTGCACTTTAAATTACGTTTGAAGGATTTTGTGAAATTAGCGCCTTCTGTCAACTTTATGCTCTGATTGATTTCCAAGCTCATCTGTTTGGTACACACTTAGGAATTATGAATTTTACACGAGACGTAATTCATGTTTTTACAAAGTCGGGGAACGTTTAGAAACTTTTTCGTGTAAAATTATATATCCTGAAACTGACACATACTCAATTCGACAAAAAATGTGTTTGATTGAATTTATTTTATTTATTTTAAAAAATATTGAAAAACTCAAACACTTTTTCAAACTATGACTAGCAAATGTGAGCAAGTCTGTTTAAATTTCACTAGAAAAAGATTATCCTTTGACAGATAAGCCTATTTAAGCACTTCTTCAGTGTCGAGTGCTCGACTTTAACATACTAGGTGGGGTGAAAAGTAACCTCCTTGGAAATGAACTCCACCGCAGCGTCGATGATTTCCTCGCGTGAGCTGAATTTTTATTGATGAGCCATCTTTTGAGGTTTGGGAACAGACAATTGTCCAAGAGAGCCGAATCGGGTGAATACGGTGGATGCGGAAACAATAGGAGCTCTTGATTTCCTTGATTCCGTGGTTGTAATGCTCTTGTGCACCGAAGCATTGTCTTGCAAAAACAAAATTGTTTTCCTCTGCATGTGAGGCCATTTTTCAGTAATACTCGCTGTTGCTGGTTTTATTCTTTTCAAGGTAGTCCACGAAGAGTATTCCATGACAATCCCAAAAAACCGACGCCAAAATCTTTCCGACCCATTGAGCCTCCCTAGGCCGCTTTGGAGCACTCGTGCCGGCTTCAGTCTATTGCCGGGCGCTCATTCTGTTCGCTCGTGTCATATTGGATACAGGCAGAGATGGCATTTCACACTAATGTTACGCTGGCGCATGAGATTTGTCCCTTCACAAAGGATACAACCATAACTCACCGCAGATAAAGCGAAGTGCTCTTTTATTCGGTGATAAAGAGACAGTGTGAAAGTGTTCGCCTGTGATGGGATTGCTTGGAGTGAGTGAATCACTCTCTCTTTTAAACGACCGTTCTCACGTGCTCTCATCTGTTTTCGCCTACGTGCTCTCGCCTGCTATCACTGCCGCGTACGCTTGTGCGAGGACGCGCCAGCGCTCTTTCTGTGATTCGCTGGTGCGATTGAAAGTGAAAAGTTGCCGGAGTGTAGAAAATGTCCGAAAAAAGTAAGCGGTAAGGACAATTCTTGTTTTTTCCTTTGTTAGGTAGCGTCAAATCGAATATGCAATCACTGCTGTATAGTATTAGAAGAGCCCATGCCAGTGAGCTCACTGGGGCGCGCACGCGTCATGGAATTTATCTGCATTCACTTCTGTGAATTTGAGAACTCTTCTCTCACTCTAGAGCAAACGAGTGAGGTGTGAATAAAAACCATTTTTCTCTACTCACATGCGCTACCCATATGCAAACACGGGGGTGAATATAAACAAGAGAGAAGAGCTCTCGTTGAGGCAGGAAGAGTGTGTGGAAAAGTTGAAATCTCTCTCTACCACACTGAGGATATGGACATCACTGGATACAGGTATCATCAACAGTTACCAATCGACGCCAAAAGTCCTTCCGATTCCACATCAGCAAGTCTAAACAGAAGTGTTTTTGGTCAGAAGGGAGCATGCGCGTCACCCAGCGGCAGGATAACTTTTTCATATGCAGAATCTTGCCCAAAATAGGGCATATGTACTCAGTACTAATCTTGGTGGCATCTGCTAGCTCACGCACCTTTACTTTCCGGTCATCCAACCCCATTTCATGAACTTTTTTGACGTTGTTCTCTGTAACCGCATCGGAGGACCTACCGCTGTGGACTTGATCGGTAGAGGCGGCCACCACGAAACTCTCGGCACCAATATTTAACGGAGCATTTTCTCCATAATACTCATCCAACTTTTCTTTTGTTGCCTTCGCCGTTTTGCATTTCAAAAAATAATGTTTTATGAGAGAACGAAACCCGTTTTCATCCATATTCAACATGCTAAACACATACATTAATTGTTATGTTATATATTCTCCGTGCGAGGAGTAACGATTATGATGTAGAAGGAGATGTTCGCTCATCACCATGAGGCACCGAGAGTGAACAACAATGTTTTTGGCTAGAATTAAAGATATGAAGAGAAAGTTTTGATAGTTCCGCTAGTGTGCGGCAGGCTTGGAAATTTAACAGATGTTTTATGAAAATTGAGCGAAAAGGGCATGTGTACAGTGGTACTCGAACCAACGACATTTTTGCCTAACATCCCACTGCGGGGTAGGTTGAAGCACGGACTATGTCCGCCACTTCAACAGGCCATCCAACAAATGCAGGCAAAATGAAACTACTTACTTACTTATACTGGTCCAACGTCCTATTAGGAACGCACCTGCGTCACGATGTTTCTCGATAAAACTCGGTTGAGGGCAGCTTGTCTCCAGTTCCTCGAATGTCCCACACTTACAAGGTCTTGCTCCACTTGATTTAACCACCTACCTCGTTGCGCTCCTCTGCGTCTTGTACCGGTCGGATTCGAGACAAACACCATTTTTGCGGGGTTATTGTCCGACATTCTTACAACTTGTTCCGCCCATTGTACCCTTCCAGCTTCAGCGTTAATGTGTTTGCCATAGAGCTGCGCCAGCTCGTGGTTCATCCTTCTCCTGCATACGCTGTTTTCACATACGTCGTTCGAAAACTCCAAGTGCTTGCAGGTCCTCTTCGAGCATTGTCCACGTCTCATGCCCGTAGAGATCTACCGGCCTTATCAGCGTTTTGACCACGGTGCATTTTATCCGGTGATCCACTTTGCCAAACCTCAAGGTCTTGTGGAGTCTATAGTAAGCGTAAGCACGAATTCCAGTAATAATGCGTCTTCGAATTTCTCAACTGCAGTTGTTATCCGAGGTACACAAACTCATCCACCACACTAATCTCCGTCGATTGTCACAGTTCTGCCTATGCGAGCGCTATCACGCTCGGTTCCTCCAGCCAACAGATACTTAGTCTTCGACGCATTCACCTTCAATCCAACCTTTTCCGCTTCACGTTTCAGCTTGGTGTACTGATCAGCTAGCACCTGGAACGTTCTACCGACAATGTTCACGCCGTTAGCAAAGCAAATGAACTGACTGGGTTTATTGAAAATCGTACCGCGCATGTTAGATTTCGCACGTTTCATAACACCTCTAGCGCAATGTTGTACACCATCCATCGTAACCTTGCCCAAGCAGCACACTACGAACATAATTAGTTGTAGTAACTTGATTATGACTTAGCAAGTCATATTTATGTTATCTCAACTGAATGGCAACAAGTGTGCTACCAGGTCGATCATTCTGGTCAGTATTCCGGGAAAAACGTTCTCGTGCCGGGCTACGGATAGTTCAGTAGGTAGAGACTGGCAGAGCTGAGCTGCAAGCCACCCGGTGGGTTTCGGATCATGAACAGACTCCAGATTAGATGCGAATTAAATAAGCCTCACCGTACAGGCAGAGGGAGCTGTTAAGGATGTGGGGAGGGGGAGGGGGCCTTTACAGTTGCTGGACTCTAAAGGGCTATTCACATTAGGCCGGGCCGAAGCCCGGTCGGGTGACGGCCGAGTTATGCTACGAATTCATTGTATGAGTGCTGTATGCAACCGTTCACATTAACCAACCGGGCCGTGGTCGTGGCCTTACCGGTGTTCGACCGGGCTGGTAAAAAATATTTCTTGGCAACGATATTTTTGACGGCTCGGTCTCAGCACGGCTGGCAGTATGTGCTTTGATTTATATGTAGTTGTGAGCGCATCGCGCAAGCGCGAATAATACGTATTGACAGAAAGTAGAATAGTAGTTTGGTGTTTCGAGCTAATTTGGTTTGCGTTTTAAATTTGTTGTATTTAAAATGATAAGCTTAGTAAGCGCAAATTGTCATTGTCGGGAACACCATTTTTAAAGAATATAGTTCATAGATTGGACCAGACTAATTTCATTCATGTTTTCATAAGACTCGATCAAGGTTGTCTACGTGAAACACTAGGACTTATTCTGTTTTCAAACTTTATTTAGGGAAAATGGCCCAATAGTGTGATAGCTCATTTATTCTAGTTATTTTAAACCAAATAAACTACACTCGCAGAAAATCAATAAATAAACTAGTTACAATTGTCCTTGGTTTTTTTTCGAGAAACACATTCATTTTCCAATTGAATTTACTTTTTTACTCAAAACGCTCCTACATGAATAGGAAAAGGTATTCCTTAGTTGAATTATTTCATAATTATTGTTCGTATAGTTGCGGTAAATCCACATTTTTTTCCTACCAAGGGCAAAAAGCATACACGCTATTCTGAAGCCACCCATTTTTGAATCAAAAATCACTCAGTCTGGTTAAAAGGGCACTTACCCAGAAATGGGTAAACATAGCTTTACTCAAATTTGACAAATTTGAGTTAACGTGTCTGTAGAGAAATCTGAGTAAAGTTTACTCAGATGTTGACAACTGTTGAATGGGTAGAGTTTACCCATTTCTATTGAAAGGAATATGGTAGTGTGCTTTAATGTCTCAATGCTTCAATTTTTGAGAATATAAATGTGTAACAATATGATAAAACAGTTTTGCATTTATTTAATCAGCTGACTAAACTAAACATAATGTTATTTAAATTTTTTCAGCTTGAATAGCTTATTTCAAACTTATAACAAACATCATTGATTCACTTCCGGGAAACTGCTTCAAAATCGATCCAACAATGATCTTTATTGTTGAACACATGTATGCATGTATGAATCCAAATTCCTGGATTTAAAATTTCCGAGATGCGGCGCTGAATAATTTAACATTAGTTCGCTGAACGGAAACTAAGAAACAGATAAAAAAAAAACTCTTACCAAGAAGTTGCTGATACTTTCCGACATCCAGATAATTTTCGTTAATGTGTATTCGCGAATGAGCCAGCATGTCGGCCGTGGTCTGAAAATCTTTCGAGCAAATATCGCACAGGTGCGGTCGAATTCCTTGGGGTTTTATTCTATGTCGCACGAGTTTTTCGGGAGGGAAATCTTAGTCGCACTCGTCGAATGGGAGATTGAAGTGAAGTGACTTGGCGGCTCCATTTTTGCTAATTTAATTATAAATACTCCTAAAGCTCCATTTTCACTAACTTAATTTTGAATTTTAGCCACTACGCAAAAATCGTCTGTTGATAGTTTTCCGCCATTTTCAATTCTAATCTAATCTAATCTAATCTCACACTAACGCAGCCAATTCTTGAAGGCATCCTGCAAAATAATGGTTTCTTGAATACATCATTTGTCTTGCCATCGGCCAGGCCAACTGCGTAGTATGTGCCGCAGAGAGGATTCCAAGAAATAGAGCGATTCCAGAAAGATCTAAAATCGCTCTACTACTCTGAATCAAGGGAAGGAAGAAAGCGTGGACCTCCCGTACCAAACGCTTCCATGTTGAGTTATACAGTGTGATAATTTGTACCTTATCGTTGGGAGCAAAGATGCTAGAAAGGTTATTTTATGCACCTTTTGCGTGTGGGTGAACTTTTGGCATTTGAACCAAAAGCGTGGCAATAATTGCCAAGGTTATAGCGCCTTATCTCGCTCCATGGGGGGTAAGTGGACTAAAACTTACGATGATGGATAAATGCGAAGCTGCAAATAGCATTAAAAATTTTGTGAAGGGATGTTATAATATAAAATGAGAATAAAATGTGTACTATCTGCATGTCTTCTGATTCCATGGATGATCCAAAATTATATACCGTATAAATAAATACAGAATACTTACATTTTCGTGGTAGGGTAAGACTTCAGCATGCTATCTTACCGCGCTGGCTACATTGCGTTGGTGGGACTGCCTCCTAAGGTATAGCTGACGAGATAAAGCGTTTCTTACTCAGCCGCTGTTTGACCGGAACCTCCTTGGTGGACAGACGCTCGGCACGCACCTCCTCAATCTAGCTGAAGTCAGAAGGACAACAGTGCCCAGGCTGCACTACCAGCTAAGTACGCAACCCTTAGCTGGCGGTCTTTGTCATCTGTTGACCCGTGGAAGCATGAGGTAGGAACTTGTGAGGACCAGAGCTATGTTGCGGGGACGCACGCTCCATCACAGTTGTCGACTCACCATTTTGCAGCCCTAGTTTTCCGCCATTTTCAATTCGGAAAGAAATTCTATCATAATAAAATACTCAGAACCTGAGTAGATTTCACTCATCGAAGAAAAACTAGATTACTCATTTTTTGACAACTCCATACTGCTTGCAAAAAAGAGTGCAATCTACTCAGCAACTGGGTAGGTTCAAAATAGTGTGTATACTGTGTGTAAGTGGTAGCACAAAAGAGAAAAGCGACGGTCAGGTATTCTATTTGGGGCCTGTTAATAAACCATATTGACTCATTTTTAAAAACATCAGACCGTCCTACCCTTCCCAAGTAGCACACTACGGCCATAATTAGTTGTAGTAACTTGATTATGACTTAGCAAGTCATATTTATGTTATCTCAACCAAATGGCAACAAGTGTGCTACTAGGGTTTCGTTAATGTTTTTCTCATACATATTTTTGAAATTTTGTGTGTATTGTAGAGTTTGACAGAAAAATCTACAGGGTTCAAGAATGGTCCCTTGATTATTAAGTGCAGATTATTAGTGATTTGAAAAAATGTGTTTCAGTCCCCGATGATATGTAAAGGTATTGCATCCAGACTCGATCAATCATATATAATATCCAAAAAAGTAACATGAAGATTATGGATATTATTGCGAGTATCCATTAAAATATTGGCCTGTAATTATTGAATAAATTTAAGGGAAATTTTATGACACTTCTTGTTTCCCGTAAACAATTTGAACAAATACGCGACCCACAGGTTTGGTTTAATTTGGTTTTCAAAACAAAGTCAACGTCATATTCCTAACAAATCTGGCTGAGGAATTTGCAAATATTGCCACAGGCATTACAAACAATTCTTTTCGACTGAAATCGATTATTGATATACACAGAAAAACAAAAAATAACTGAGCTCTATTGATGTGTGCGTTCAATCTGCAACATAGAATCCCGAAACAGCCCCGGTACAGTGTGAAGTGTACAAAATATACCGGCCGTGAAATAAAAGCTTTCTGGCTCCGGCCCGGACACGGCCTGGCCTAATGTGAAGACCCTTAATTAGTTTCTTCCAAAATCCCAAACATATCCGAAGGCAGTCATGTCAAAGCGAGTGACCTCGCTATACGGAGCATCATGGAGCATCTGTTCTCCATGTCAGGCGCGGCTCAAAACGGCGTCTGTTCTTCATGATAGTGACGGCCAGCGTGGGACTCTAAACAGAGCTATGCACGATGGTCCTCCGACGAGACAGGGGTTTGGTGCAGGCCCTACAAGCCAGCCGTAAAAATTAATCGTAATGGAAATACACGATGTAAATACGAACCGGAACAATCGGCATGGACCCAGGCAACGAATAAGGACTAACGATTGGAAACTCGGAACATGGATCTGTAAGTCTCTCAATTTCTCGGGAAGTACCCGCATTCTATCCGATTTACTTAGGGTCTGCAAGTTCGACATTGTAGCGCTGCAGGAGGTTTGCTGTGCGAAATGGAATAAATGCGCTGATTCCGTGTTCGTTTCCAAAGTGGCACTGACACTGATGGGTTCCATCAAGAGGGAAGGTTCGAGCTGAAAGCTGTATTTTCGAAGCATCGACGGCTGTAATTTTGAAGTTCTAATGAAAGTACTGTAAAGCAAGCAATAATGAACTTTTTAAACTAATTGAATCACGAATTACAGTTTTTTTGTGTCTTTTTTTTCAAATGGCCTATTTAAATCAAAACATAAGCAACAAAATCTGTATAAAGGGTGTTCCGATCAAAATTTGGTCAAATAGCAATGTGTGTGTGTCGATCAAAGTTTTTATTAATAAGTCAATTTTTTTTTCTTTTTCAAGTTCAGTTAATACAGAATACAGAAGAAATATTCAGTTAAGCTTCTTTTTTCACCGAATGCGAATTACCGGGTCTTTCGTTTAACACTTGCCATACGGTTTTGTACAGTCTCCTTGTCCGGTTTATTCGCCGTAGAACGCCAGTTTGCCTTGAACTGTTTCTCGCTCACAACAGCTTTTTGAGTCTTCTTAAGGTTCCGCTTGACAATGGCCCAATATTGCTTGATTGGGCGGAGCTCTGGCGTGTTTGGCGGGTTCTTGTTCTTGGGCACCACTTGAACGTTGTTGGCAGCATACCACTCCATGGCCTTTTTTCCGTAATGGCAAGATGCCAAATTCGGCTAAAACGGCAAGATGCCAAATTCGGCTAGAACGGAAGAAATGTGTCACTTCCGGAAAAATAGTAGACGTTTTTGTAGGCACTCGCTCAGATAAATTTTCTGGTTGACGGTTCAAGTTTCATCGTCCTGTACCATGCAATAAAACTTCGTCAGCATTGTCGTATACAACATTCGCGATCGTGCTTTGGCCGACGTGTTTTGTTTATCGTCGCGATTTGGAGTAACCTCTTTCTTGTAAGTGAACAGTCCAGCTCGTTTTATAGCTCTATCCACGGTTGAAGGCGCCACGCCCAGCTTCTTTGCGACATCCCGGACGGAGAGGTTGGGGTTCCGCTCGAAGCTTGGCCTACGGGTTTCGATTTCCCCCGATCCAGCTTTCCTGGCTTTCAACAAACGTTCATCGAACACTTTTAATACGTTGGTCACAGTTGATTTGGCCACATGCAACCAGCGATGCCAATGTTCCTGATTTTTCAGGATTTTTCAGACTTTTTAGCATTTTGCCTGAAATCCTGACAACCACCAATTTTTTCCAGATATTGATAAAAAATCCTGATTTTTCCTGATTTTCGCTATTTTTATCAATCCAAATTAATTTTAAGCGAAATAAATAAACTAATCAAAATAAGGGAGTTCTGCCAAAGATTTTACTAGTTAACTACTCTGGAATGGAACTGTCAAAAATCATCCAATAAAAAATCTGTTCTGACCTGCTCTTCTACCAAAACGATACAAGACATCTTAAACGTCGCGGTTTACTTTTTTAGTTTTTAATATCACTCTCTCGCAGGTCTCAAACAGTTAGTTAAGTTAAGCTTTCGCAAAAAAAAAAATCAAAATACAACTCAGCGCCAACATTAGATTAGGGCGAATCTGCTTTTATAAACAATGGCTTTCGTAGTCTTCGTAGTCTTGAACAAAAGGTCACAAATACAAATTAAGCACTCCTTAAGGAAGATGAGCATTGTCTCTATCCGCTGATATATTCAATTTGATGGAATTGTTTCAACTTCCGATAAATTAGCAGACAAAGTCTTTGCTTACATAAGCAGATTCACCCTAATCAAATGTTGGCACTAAACTATACCATTCATGAAACTGAAAGAGATAAATATATGTTATGTAAGCTCTTTGGTTTTAAATAAACGGTTTTTTTATTAACATCAGTTTTTTACACATAAAATGACAATTCTGATTTTATCCTGATTTTTATTTCATATACTTCCTGACTTTGTAAAAATATACTTGGCAACGCTGCATGCAACAATTTCGCCAACTTAGAGTAGTTTGGATTTTCGCCATGCACGTGCAAAATTTTGATGCGTTGCTTCTCTTCCTTCGACGACATTTTGGTAACTGAAGTGCTAATCTCAAAATCAAAATAGAGGCATGATACGACAAGCACACATCTTCAAAATGAGGGGTGGGGAAAATTCTTTTAGTGCACGATGAGAGGAAATGCGTCAAGTTTAAGTCGACCAAATTTTGATCGAAAGACCCTTTAGTAGAAGTTATAATGTGTTTAATATG
The DNA here is from genome assembly GCA_034211315.2 of Aedes japonicus. Taxonomy (NCBI): domain Eukaryota; kingdom Metazoa; phylum Arthropoda; class Insecta; order Diptera; family Culicidae; genus Aedes; species Aedes japonicus. The sequence goes on along the minus strand of JASCZW010000785.1, from coordinate 236,777 downwards.
GTTTAGCCGATAGAAAGACAGATTTGTCAATATTATTTGAGTGTTTAAAATTTATAGAAAATGAGATGAGAGAAATTTACGTTTGAATCTTACTTCCCCTCTTTTTTAACAAAATCAGATACGTATGAGGAAATAATAAGGTCCACAAATAGACGCGATATGAAACATACCGATATTATTTTCATTGTTTAATCTGTTAAATCATTTCGAGAGTCGTTTGTCATCTGGTGAAGTGAGAAATGTCATCTGCAGTGACGTGACTCCCCATTTGATTTACCTAGAAGAGTCACGTCACTGCAGGTGACTTTTCTCTCTTCACGAAGTGACAAACGACACTTTGACTCTCGGAATAACCATCAAGGATTCAAGGATCGACATATACAGCCAGTTTGGAATAATAATAGTTAGTAAACCATGTAGAAGAATCTAATTACCGTCCAATATTTGATGTATACGTCGATCTTTCGGCACAGCTATGTTGAAACAGTCGAGGGCTTCTAGTGTGTGGTATAACTGGGGCGTAAATATGCGTGACGAAAACAGGTTGAGCAACCGGAAATTTTAACGAATCATCAATTTATCGACATTTTTACGACATAGCTGTTGTTTGAAGAACGATAAACGCTAGTAAAACTAGAACAAAAAAAATGATTCAATACATTGTGCACTCATACGTTTGGTAAAAGCAAACTTACGATGACTGAGAAGCATTTCTACGTTTCTACGATCATCTTACAATGAAATTTTCACTATCACGTCTGATGATTGGAGGAATCGATCGGTAATTCATCGTCGTTTACCCGGTAAATATTTGAGAGACACCACAATTTACCCTCATTTCTATGCCCATTAAGTAGGTTCAGAATGCCATGCACCGTCCAGCAGAGCTGCGCGCGAATAATATCAACTAAACGACAGTGAACAAACAAACAAATAAATATTACAACCCCATTGCGAACCGAAAAAAAAACAAATCAACATCTTCGCAGATAGAGAGCAATAAAAAACGATGCTATGGCGTCTGAACGACAATCGTTACTAATCTAACGGAACTACCAATTTTACACACCGGGAAATGTAGGTAACTGAGTTAAGCCCGTGCCGTCACAGAGCAAATGCCTATTTAGGCAAAGCCTCACAATTACGGTTGTAGTTTTTTGGCCACACTGTCAATGTTTAAAGTGTGATGAAATTTTGAGTAGCTTTTTAGACCGTGAAAAATTAACGCTCTTTGAAACGGATTTCCCGAACCGAAAGTGACTTGGTTTTCGTTGCATCGTGAATCATGATTTAACGAAGACGCAAGGGACGATAATGAATTCTGCAGACAGTATGGCTCGCCTCGTTCCGAGAAGTCGGCATTAGATCAAGCAAAGCAACTGCATCACCACTCGGGGACTCGTTGCGACCTTTCCGAACGAACATACAATCGAACTTATTCTTTGTTCAACTTAGTAGCCGATATATCGAACCTCCATATAAGTTGCAACATCACGCTCGATAGAAATAGGCACCGAAGCGAACATGTGTTCTCTGAGCCGGTCATTAGGCGTTTCACAACAATTACGTTTATTCATCGCCACGGCTGCCAGCCAAGAAGCATTCATGCATTTTCTACTCGATAAATATTGCCACTCAACGACCTGCTACTCCATACCGGGGGACCAGATGCAAACAGTTCTAAACAGCAAGACCCCCTCCGTCGTGCGTCCTCAGAAAACCACTCCTTCCGTAATCGAATAGATTTGAGTCGCCATTCACACCAGACGCCCGCTCGAACTGTGCTCGCTTTGGGCGGCTTGCGGTAGAAGTAGAACCACAAGGAAAACTTTTCAATTGGTTTTACGTTGGTTGTTTTCCCTAGCTGGAAACTTGTTGCCAGACACACACACAACACACGCCCGGCAAATATCAAATTACCATCAACAATACACAGAACGTTCTCGAGTTACGATTATAGCTCATTAGTTTCTTTTTCTCTTGTCGTTTTCTATCCGCACAGGTGACAGTCTGCACTGCTCCCCATTGGACCGGGCCTACAAGAGCATAGCATTGGCACACTATCCGGAACATGTGGCGTGGAACCCCTTCGATGCACATGGAATCTGCATGCTTTCGTTACCTCAAGGGCTGCGGTTTCGAACGCAGAAACACAACATCGAGCCACGATTCCACGCGTTTGCCACGACCCGAGAGGACGGTAAGCGATGCTACGGCTTTAGCTTAGTTTTTTACGAGGAAGTTCGTAGTCGAGATATCTGCAATGCCATGCATACGCTACAGTCGATGTTCATAACGGAGCTGTCGACTTCACAACAACCTCCTCCAGGAACGCTGCGACGGGTTAAGGAAAATCCCGTCAGTCGGTCCCTGCCACGACAGTTTAAGATAGCCGCACAAGCTCACACGTCCGCACTTAGCTACTACGATATTACCAAGGATAAACTCTACGTCGCGAAGAGTGTATCCCTCGTCTGTCAGGTGCCGTATGCTCACGTTGCTGAGCTCTACCTTAGGAATCTCTACAAGTAAGCCACTGCTCTAAAATGTTATGAGTTTACTTTACCATTTACTTGATCGTTTTCAGGTGTCTTCCCCGCCACCCCGGTTCTCGGCTTAGCCTCGAGAGCTACGTGTACAACATCCTGTACGAAGTATCCACGCCCCCTCCAGGGAAATCCATCCGAATATACATACCGCCGGATGATCCCCATCTACCTCCCGTACCAACCATCCTGCAACGACCTGCCCTCAAGGATGAACTGCCTTTCATGGATTTCCCACTGAGACTTTTATTCACCTACCTAAGCGTCGACTGCGTAATCCAGCTGTTCACCTGTGTACTCCTCGAAAACCAAGTACTCCTCCGATCTTCCGACTATCAGAAACTCACCATCATAGCGGAGTGTATCACTTCGCTGCTCTTCCCATTTCAATGGCAACACGTGTACGCTCCAATCCTTCCCGTGTCCCTCCATCACTTCCTCGATGCTCCGGTGCCGTTCGTAATGGGCCTGCATTCCGACTCCGACAGCAGCGTCCGCATCGGAAGTGAGGCCAATCTCTGCTACGTAGACGTCGATAAGAAATCAGTCCAACTTCCGGAAGAACTGCCGGCTTTTCCCCACCGACACGACTTCATCGCGGAGATAACTGCCGTTCTCGACAAGTACCAAGTACCTCGGGATCGTTCGCTGGATCCACCCACTATACTCAGTCCAAAGAATCTCCTCAAGGATCATGACATGATGACGACTAGCTGTACCCTCCCGTCGGGAATGCACGTTCGGCGGAAGCACTCACTGCACGACGTCCTGGATTGGGACCGGCCGAATTCGCCGGATATACCGCTACCTCCGACGGCCGTTCCTGCCAGACCGGACGTTCGACAACGAATCGTGGACATTGTCCGACGAAGCGGCGGCGACGAGATCGATTCCGGTACCACCGAAGTCATGCCCAGCACAAAGCAAAAACAGCCACTCAGCACCCTGGAACAGTACTACGAAGATCTGAGACTGAACAACTCGATCCGGGAGATTTTCCTCAATCGGTTCGTGCAGATGTTTGCCGCGTACGAACACTTTGTGATTCTACCAAATCAGGTGAGCTGGGAACTCCGTTTGCCACTGAAGCACACTTTATTAATTTTCTTTTCTTTCACCTTTTTAGGACCGGGAGGAGTGGTTGAGTAATCGTGAATCTCTACACAATTTTGACAAGGCGTCGTTTCTCTCGGATCAACCGCAGCACCATCGGCCGTTTCTGTCGCAGTTTCTCGAGAGCCAGATGTTCGTTACGTTGATCGATAACAAAATCATGCTTTCGTGGGGCGACGATGGTTCCCTGCTGGACAGTCTGAACGGGGACGTGGAGTACAATCTAAAGCTGTTTGACAACCGCATCAAAATTCTCAGGTAATTTCATCTAACCTTGGAATCCATCGGAGTTCAGAGTCTAACGACCCTTCTTCACCACCACAGGAAACGCTACGGTGGCGAGAGCATGATCCGCACAGCCAACTACGAACCGTGCATCCTGGCCAGGGAAACGCAGAAGCTGCTGGACAAACGGCTCGGCAGCGTCGACATGGAGGTAGCGCCACCCAGTGAGATTCTGGACAAACGGCCACCGTACTACCGGAGCTTCCCGTTGCTGGAGAAGAGCGTTCTCAACCAGGAGTGCGCTTCGAGGTACGGAAAAGGCATTGTTGAGTGTGTTGACAAGCGGGGCTAGGATGCTTTTGCCTTGCTTGGCTTTGTCCTTATTTATAATCATCGAGGAAAGGGTGCTTGCCTTACGAATGCAGTGACGGTGGCAAGTTGAGTGATAAATCCACATGAGACCTGGACGAAACTCGCGTGGTTATTTTGTTTACGGTCGTACTCCGTAATGTAAACGTTTTAGTTGGGTAGTCTAGTGTAGCGTTTCCTGGTTTAATCGGAATGTTTGTTGTACAGATTGAAATACTAGACGATCGTGTCGTTGTGTTAAGAAGTTTAAGTAATGTTTTATTTTTGTCTTGTGTGTTGAATGCTGTGATTATGTTTGAAAATTTTGTCTAAATCGTAGTACCTAGTGGAGCGGAAGGGAATCTTGTTCTCCGGAGTAAATCACGGAACTTGATACCGTTCCGCTTCGATTCGTGCGCCCCCTCGAGATGCTCCCTTTCCCCGATGAGTCAGGTACGTTGATTTAAGCTTGTCGCTTCTTAGGTGTTTGTATATTTCTATGTTTTTGTGGTTATGTCGGAATGGTAGGTTTTTCAATACAAATTTTATTTTCAAAATGGTTATGGTTCAACGGATATCGCCGGATATGATTCAGCTCAACACCGTAGCCCGTCGGTGAATTATTAGCCGCCTCATTAACCTGCCAGCGGTTCGGGTATGTATTGTTTCGATACCAACATAGCAAACGACAATCGACGATCAACTTGCTTGGCTCATTGGGTAAAACAAATCAGATGAGAACACAGCTCACCTAAATTGGCACTACCGTTCTGAAGATGAATAGATAGCAAATAATAATGCATGACTGCATGGTCGTTTCCGACTTGCCACGTATAATTTCGAACTAGAGTAGTGTAGCAATAAGCAGACGATAGTCACGAACTTCCAGTGCGAAAACTTAAGCATTGAACAGAATTTGAAAACCATTAAAGAATACTGGCTTGCTATTGACGAAACACAGTGCCAACTAAAACCAAGCAACTAACACGTCAAGAAATCGTGAAAATGGAAACGAATCAATTGCACGAAACTTTGCGCGCGGACGTTTTATGATAAATGCTTGATTCATTCCCCTCCTAGGAAGTCACATGCTTGAAGCAAATTAACAAAACAAAAAAATGAAAATAAAAATCCTTATGAATTTTTTATTAGTTCACAACGGTCCCATATCCACACACGGAAACAACACTCAATTGGGTAGCAAATCGAATCGAAGAGTGAACGTAGTGATCATATATTTTATAGTTACATTTTCTAGCAGTGATAGAATATTTTATGAGCATGGTTTTAATCCCGATTATTGAAATACATGATATTTTTATTTACCTTTTCAAAACAGTTTGTTTGAATTTGACATTGAAACCTTTCGTTCCAAATTTATCAAGTAGAATTTTAGCGTTGCAACGTAGGACTGAACAAAATGCAAAGAGTTGTGATGTAGGAATATTTATAATTTGGTAGATTAGTTTAAAAAACAATTGGAGAACGGTTGAAAAATTTTGGGTCACATTTGGGCTGAATTCGTACTGGAGACTGGATGAAATGAAAAATTGATCGACTTCCATAAGCCAAAGTTACTTATGCAACAATTATACCCGACAATGAAAGAACTCAATCTCCACGATCGAAGAAGCTGATTTTATCAATGTCAATTAAAGGGTGTCCACGATGTAATTGCATCATTTAGCAATAAGAATATGTTCCTGAAGCAATTGTCATGAAAGTTTTAGGGAATGAAAATCAATAAGCTTGATTTACGTATCTTTATTTCACTCTACTTCCTAACCAAATGCAAATTTACAAATTTACAAAGTTCGTTCTTCATTTGGGGCATGGAGATCCTTCGGCACGACATTGAATCTATTCGTATTGAACCACTTCAAAACCTCCTTTTAGTAGTGACAAGAGATCCTGTTGAAAAATCCTGCGAACGTTGAGTGATGTAACCATTAATGGTTGCAGCTGTTAGGGACCGATTGCTCCGTTTTCCACAAAAACAAATCGCTTGCCAAATTATGGATTTGTTATGGCTGGCCCACAATTAATACGTTGCGTGAACTTCAAAGATATCTATAGGTTTTCTGTCAAATTTATGTCAACGGAACGCAAAAGTATCTATTGTGGGCAAGCCTTTGAAGAACCGCGACACTTGTAACTTCCTGAGTGATGTTCCTATGGAACATCGAACTTATCATTCGCAATCACATACTGCGTTACCCGGAATTAACCTTAAATCCGCTTTTACGTGTGTCTCATCGTCCATGATATAGCAGTATGGTTTTTTGAACATGTGCATAACTTACGTGTTACAGTTCTAGTTATCATATTCTTTCGCTTTCCATTGTCGTTACTTGCCTTTTTGAAGGAAACTTTTTGTCAGGTGCAGTTTTTTCGTGACATCACGAACGGAAAAGATTACTTACCTTTCCAATCAGACCAAGTCCGGTGTAGCCCCTGCTGTACACAGAAGTTGTCTCCATTGTATTCGGTCCATGGCTGTTACTCGCCACAGCCTCGCTATCTGCGGAAGGTCCGTAGGTCGCCTTCTACTTGATTGATTCACCTTGCTCGTTGCGCTCCCCCTCTAACAACCGTCGGTTCCTTTTCGAGAATCATTTTATCTGGGTTGTCGTCTGACATCCTTAGGACATGTTCAGCCCATCGTAGTCGACCGATTTTAGCCATGTGTACGATGGGAGGTTTTCCCAACAACTGATGCAATTCGTGGTTCATTCGCCTTCTCAACGTTCCGTCTTCCACTAGTAATGTTCATATTTCGTGGCCTACATATTTCGTACCGGTCTAATTAATGTCTTTTAGATGGTCAACTTTGTAGGTCGGCGAACTTTGTTCGATCTAAGCGTCCATCGGAGTCCAAAGTAGGCACGGTTGCCAGCCATTATATTTATCTGCTGGTTTCGTTATCGGCGGTGCCCAGATACACGAATTCGTCTACTACCTCGATTTGATCACCGTCGATCTGAACTCGTGGTAGGAGGCCAACATTGTCATCTCGTGAGCCTCTTCCCTTCATATATTTTGCTTTCAACGCATTAACCACCAGCCCAATCCTACCAGAGTCAGCCTTAAGTCTGATGTCCGCCATCGTCTCAAAGGTACGTGCTTCGATATCAACGTCATCGGTGAAGCCAAATAGTTGGACAAACCTCCTGAAGATCGTGCCACGCGTGTCTATCCCAGCTCTTTGAATCACACCCTCCAATACAATGTTAAACAACAATCATGACAATCCATCACCTTGCCGTAATCCTCTCCGAGATTCGAAGGGACTCGAGAGCGCCCCTGATACTCGGACGACACACATCACTCGATCCATCGTTGCTTTGATCAACCGCGTCAGTTTTTCCGGAAATCCATAATCGTGCATAATCTGCCATAGTTGGCATCGATCGATTGTAGCATAAGCAGATTTGAAATCGATGAAAATATGCGACATTTCTGCAGCACTTGCCGAATCTCGAAAATCTAGTCCGTAGTAGCGCGGGCATCCATGAACTCTTTTGCAAGTGGTGAAAAGTGGGGACTTAAAATTTGTGAGAGCAACTTGTAGGCAGCGCTCAGTAGCGTGATTGCACGATAATGACAGCAATCTATTCCTTCCATCCAATCCTCCGGTAAGCATCCCTCCTCCCAAATCTTGACCAGTGTTTCACCACCGTATTTTAATAGCTCGCTTGGAAGTTGGTCAACACCAACAGCTTTGTTGTTTTTCAACCGACTAATTTCCTGTTGGGGTCGGGATCCTGTCATCTTCTGCGCGTGTTCCTAGATTTATTACCGTGTCACTTTCGTTCGCTGTAACATTGACGTTCAGGTGCTCGTCGAAGTAATGCTTCCACCTTTCAATCACCTCACACTCTTCTGTGAGAAGGTTACCTTCCAGGTCTCTGCACATATCGGCTAATGGTGCGTAGCCTTTGAGCGAGCTATTCAACTAACTCGTAGAATTTACGTGTGTCGTTACCACGATACAGTGCTTCCATTACATCGCCGTCTTGATATTCCCTCTGGCGCTTTTTCCTTCGAAGAATAGAGTTTTGCCTATTCCATGCCTGTCTATACCGTTCCACAATCGCTCTCGTACGGTGCTGCATTCTTCTCCTCTACCTCTACTATTTGCTTGCATTGGCTATCAAACCAGCCATTTTCTCGATTCGGTGCAGTAGTACCTAGTGTCACTATTGCATTGCTACCAATGGCGGTTCGAATATCTCTCCAGCCATCATCAAGAGTAGCTGCGCCAAGCTGCTCTTCCGTTGATAGGGCTGCTTCTAGCTGTTGCGCGTATTCCTGGGCAACTCCGGTATCCCGTAGTAGCTCAATGTTAGGACGTTGCGTCCAAATTCGACACGTGTAGTATATCGTCAAGAGTTTTGAGCGCATACATACTGCAACTAGGTAGTGGTCCGAGTCTATGTTCGCGCAGCGGTAAGTGCGAACATTGATGATATCGGAGAAAAATTTCCCGTCGATTAGAACATGGTCAATTTGAGTGTCTGTTCGTTGGTTAGGTGATCTCCAAGTGAACGGAACAGATGTTAAGTACAAATGGCAATAACACTTTTAGAACACAGCAAAAAAAAAAAGTTGTTGAATATTACACAGAATCAGATGCACATAGATCATTCCATCGGTTATGCAATCTTAAGTAGTCTCGATGTACACAATAAAATGATGCACTGCTTATCGATATAATTTAATAGATGTAAACCAGGCAACGTAACTCATCGAAAAAGGTCATAGCGGTAATTAAAACTTAAGGTTGGTACTTTACCCCACAAACCATTTATAAATTCTTTGGATTTATTTAACATTTTACAAAAATCAGGGGGTTATTTACTCTGCCACGTTGTGTTTGTGTTTCAGTGTGTCGGAAGGTGTTGCTTTATTTCAACTTAACTGTCAATACACTACACGGTAATCTCAATATACATAAGAGCGTAAATAATGTCTATAAAATATGCTCTTTCGAGGGAAACTGGGACTACGCCAAAAAGGAGTACATTACTTTGACTCTCTTTAGCGTAAACTGAATGTACGTCAAAATGTGAATACTTTTTACTCCTCTTGAAAAGTGAAAAATGCAAAAAAAATTTACTCCCTTTCAAAAGAAAAAAGTGCATACGTTTTACTACTTTTAATAAGCTAAAAGATGTGTACTTTTTACGTGTTTCGGAAAATCAATTGAAGAAAAAATCAGATTACACCGCATTGTTTATTGAAAATAAACAATAACAAAAACCTGTCCATAGGTTTTGCCAGAAATTGACTCCCGTATTTTTTATTCAAGAAGAAACTGGATATAGCTTTTGGCTCAGGAAGAACCAGCACATCGGTCCCAAGCTTAACGATTCGTCCCTAAAAATGTATCCTTAATAGCTGCATTCGGCCTCAGGGCATGGGAGTCCTATTTTGATTCATACAGTGTAAAACATTTTTAATCACTGACAATAGCAAATATTTAATTGGCCTGTCAATTTCGCGAATGCCTAATAGTACGTTCACACTACTGCTTATATTACGTGATATAGAGTATCTTGATATCAGCAACTATACATCTAGTTTTCACTGGAAATAATGTGCATGTCATTCGATATCAATATACTCTATATCACGTAATATAAACTCCGGAACTTAAACACTGCGCTTATCAAATAAATGCTTATTTGAAAATGGTGTCAGCGTCAAGTCATGGGCAGACTTATTTTTTGTTTCTCAGCGGTGCCTACTTTTAACGCATTTTTTCGTCGCCGTTGACATACTTGAAAAGGCGTAAAAAGTACTCGTCATAGGTTTAAAAAAAACTAGTTACTTTTTGACGTATAAACTATAATCTTGAAAATGTGTAAAATATAGTCATAAAATGAGTTTATCAGATTTACCGTGTAAACAGGGAGAACAGAGAGAAACCAAACAGGGAAAAAACAAACAATCGATTCGTGTAAGTGTTGCCAGAAATTAATTTACTCCCATGTGGTGGCAAGTGTGTTTGATGTGTGGCGGATTATAGCTGACTGGGGTTTTGAGGGTATTAACACATGATGGCCGAGTGATTTACCCCCTGACAAAAATAAACCCACCGTGGAAAGCAACAGATGACCACAGAATCTACCACCCGCAATATTGGTGTAAATTCATTAACTGGGATACCTCTCGCCTAGACTTGAAATGATTTGTAGAACGAGTCCTCAATAACTGAAAAATTATTACCATAGCATTCACATTGTTGTTTGATGTTTTTCCCAATAAAAAAGGGGTAGCGAGTTCATACCAAATATATTTATAACATACAAAACAAGATCACCTTGACGATCATTTCGGCTGTCGATCTAAATTGTATCCATAGAAACCAGCAGTCACTGCGACAAGCTGAAATATACTCAGCATTTTAAAACGATTTTCTAAGGTGTGTTATAGCAAAATATACAACAGGAAAAAAGTTAGACGCACTTTCAACTGAGTTTTTTGTGTGCTCTTCTCTCATGCTTTTCAATTAATATACAGTAGTAATGACTTTTTGTTTGGTTAATTATAATGAACCAAAACAAACAAAACCTGTGTTTGTTCAATCCGATGAATTTGATGACAATCCGATGAATTTGAAAACAAAACCTATTTTTTCGGTGATAGCGTGCAGGTCACAACTGTAATTTTACATAACAACTAAATTCGATAAAGCTTTAAAATCGTGTAATATTTATCACTTTTTGCGGAGTCCTTTATTTGTATTGGTTTTCGTCTAATATTTATATTTTTCAATTGTGATTATTATTTTCATGCAACTTATAATTTTGTTCTGATGTAATTTGAAGAGCGATTTAATATTACATCAAGTGGATGTAATTGTGCGTCGTGTTTCTTTGATTACATCAGTTTTTAATACGTTGGCATCAATTAAGCTGATGCATATTACATTTTTTCTTACTGTGTATGTTTTATAGCTGGAACCAACTCACCTAATCCATCCAACAACTTTTCTGTATCATTTTCCTAATTTTTAATAAACGAAGGTTATTTTTGGATTCAAATGGCCATGAAATTGAATTGAACATCATTACTTCAATAAATAAATGTAAATGGCAGTGTTTAGAAAATCAATCCTCTATATGTTATTGATTCAGCCTTTTTGAGAAAATAAACTCATTTTGGAATTTTGGAAAAAAAATCTCAGGTTTTTTACACGCACTCATACTCTTTTGCCAACATTTTTTCCGTTCCCAAGTAACATGGCCAAAACCATCCAACTAAGTTTTATTAAAGTTTTATGAACGCCACTAGAAATAAATTTGATTTTATTATGGTACCAAGAGTTGCCAATAGGTTTAATATTTTAGTCAGGTTTATGAAAACCTGCACAGCTTCTTTACGACGATCTTGACAAATAATGGTCGTTATTTATACAATACTTACACCCTGTCCAATATATTCTCATACAAAATAAAACTTTATTTATTTCAAATTGACAATCCAGATTTTATTGATAGCTTTACCCAGTATATTGCAATATAATACTGATCAACTATAGCATATGTTTTGGAATAACACCGCCTTCAACCTTCTTGACCAGCTCCAGACGTTTTTCGAAACCGTCCCAAATTCGTTTGATTGCGGCTTTGAATTGGTTCATATTAGACGCCCTGTGGTCATTTACCTTCGCCAGCATGTATGCTCATACGAAATAATTCAAGGGATTCAGATCTGGTGAACTGGAAGGCTATTCATTCTTGTCCAAAAAGTCCGTCAAATTTTCTCGGCACCAGCCCTGAACGAGATTTGCAGTATGCGATGGCGCTCCGTCCTGCTGAAACACATAGTGATCATCTCCAAACACCTCTTGTAAATATGGCTTGACAACTTTCTCCAAAGCTTCCGTTTTATAATATACAGCATTCACTTTAACGCCTTTTTCGATGAAAACCATTGGTAATTTGCCTCGCTTGCAAATTCCTCTCCAAACCATCACTGACGCCGCACTTTGGAACCGTGGAATATTCCTATCACTCCCTGGAACAGTTCTCGAAGAGAGAGCCCATAATCTGTCGTTCTGGACATTTTGGTATTGTTCCAAGACGAATAACTTTTTGTCGGAAAACATAAATTCTTCTTCACCGTGCCGCGACAAAAGCAGACTTGCTCTTTTGAGTCGTTTCTGCTTCGAAGGTTCTTAAACTCCGTGAACCATACGATTCTTGAAAGCTTGGAAGTCGAGATCATTTTGCAGTATATTGTGCACTGACGATCTCGAAACATTCAGATCTGCGGCCATTTTACGTACATAGCGCTGTGATTTTCGTCTAATCCGTTCCCTGACCACTTTAAAAACTCGTGCAGTCCGCACTGTATGAGTAAGACCGGATCTCTTCCGGTCATCCAACGAGCAGGTGTCACTTTACCTTTGGATGGTTCGGTACACAAAATCCCGCTTAACACCGAGGTTTTTCAAATGTCTAAAAATAGCGCCCGTGCGCTCACCTTTCAAAAACTTTTTTATCACCACAGCACGAAACTCCTTCATCGCTGGTAAAAGATAAACACCGAATGAAAACAATCGGACATAACCTAAAAGCGTTTGCATAAACATACACCAACTTATACGTGAAGCATGTTGAGTAGTTGCACGACACCAATGCAAGGAAAAGGTGCATGAGAATGTATTGGACACGGTGTATATATGATACGAAATAATGTGTTGTAAAGTATTATCACATCAAGAGCTAGGAGTAGGTGAGGCAAACTTAATTATAAGCGTTTAAAGACAAAATTACACGACCGTGAACTGAAATATAAATACACGACTCATTTGTATGAATTTTATTGTCAGTATAGAAATTCTCAACATCATACAGTCATGTAATGGCCGGCATTTACAGGGCAATTCTAGAGTTTTTTTTCATTAGGGCGAATCTGCAATTGAGAGACTCTCTTTGATTACTTTCTCTTTCATTCATATTCCATTCAGCTTTACGTTTCTCATTCTACTATTTGTAGAGTATGCTAGCCAGCAGAGGAGAGAATCTCTCATTGTTAGATTCGCCCTATTGAAAAAAAATCCTAGAATTAGTATATTTCTCTTTTTCTCAGATGATAATTTCGATTGAATTCATTATCTCATCTCTTTCAACACATTTTTATGTGTTAAAGGACGCTTGCATATGTCAGGCTCGGGGACAGAAATTTACATGTGATTTTGGTAGTTTGTAGTTTTGTTTTTAAATCTCGTGGTTGGAGGCGTTGGAGGTTGGATAACGATAAGAGAAATCTGCGTTAGATTGTTATTACTTTGAAAGAAGCTTTTCTTAAAGAATGCATCAATTATGCAATACAACATCAATTGCTCAACGCATTGTGTTTATAAATTCTAGAAATTCGAAATTAAATCAAAAAGATTTGTTTGGTTGTTGAAAATTTATTACCAAGAGTTCCCAAAAAGATATGCTTGAAGTTCATAGAAGTCTACAGGACGATTCCAGTACGGACTACGAATCCAGCATCAATACACAGTTTGAAAAAAACATTTAATTTTCTGCGTTGTGTAATGCACATAAAGGGAACGCTATATTTGACCGAAATTAATGGGATACTTCATGTAAATTTAAACTAGATAACGCCTAAATCCAGCCGGTTGTATGAAATATTGCGAAAATTGTAAACAATTTCGTTGTTTACACTTCCTTTAGCTTGAAATTAAACAAGGGTAAATTTTATGCACCAGTTGTATCATTATTCTTTCTGTGTAGGAAAAAAGCGATTTATAATTGATTCGCTGCTTTAGAATCCCAAGGACACCTTGCAGTTGCACCTTGCAATAATTCTTGTATTTTTTGGTACTACCTAAATCTTTGTTTTTGATTTAATTCGCTGTGTTATTTTTTAAAGGGTTGTTCGTTGTGAGTTATGTTTTCACTAAACTTCGGACCGATGTACTGGTACTTCCTGAGCCAAAAACTAGATCCACTTTCTTCTTGACTATCCAGCCCCTGAGGAAACCTTGACGAATTGCTGTGGAGGATATAGAACGTCTATAAGGGAAGGTCCATTAATTATGTCACGTAGTATGGGGGGAGGGGGGGTTTTGGAAAACGTGACAATCCATACATACAAATTTGAAGGTCCATACAAAAAACGTGACAAGGGGGGAGGGGGTTATAAAATGCCACTTTTTGCGTGCCATAGTTAATGGACGTTCCCTAAGATCATCTGAAAAAATTATACCCATAACGATCTGAAGAAAGTTCTTTTTAAAATAGAGAAATACTATCGATAATATCTGGTGAAATTCCACCGGTAGATTCTCTAATGATATTTTAAAGATCTGGAGAAAAAAGGAAATCTATTGGGAGATTCAGCGGCAGCTCCAAGTCTATCTTGATTCAGCGAAATTCTGACAAATTCGTTAACGACAGCATTTAGATTTACACCCTTTTTTTGTGTTATCCAACTCTGTTCCAAGCGAATATTTTATAACATAGATAATAGTTTAGACCGCGTTTCTCAAGGGACGTTTTTTTTTCTAAATACTACGAACACACTATTGCATTTTGTTCACCTAAAATCGATACCCATGTTAGCCCATTTTCAGTCACAAAACTCGTGGCTTTCCTACGAATACGCCATATCAGGTAAGGATTTTTATTTGCTTGTAAATACACCCATGTACACACATACACACATGCCAATCGAGCACATCACACCCCCCGTCGTCATACACATGGATCCTAGTTCGCATTTAATGCATGAAGAGTTGTTTGAATTTGTGGTCTCGTGTTGGTTACAATTTCGTTTTTTCGGGGATCATGAGTGAATGTCAGATGGAATTCTAAAGCAGGAGTATTTCCAAACAAATTTGTATCATCCTTTCTCTAGGGGGAGCAGTCTGCGGCGGGTAAAAAACGGTGGGTCCAAATGGAAAGTGAAGGAAATATCCTTGGACGGTGGCGGCAGTGGAGGAGGAGTTGGCAACAAGGAGAACGACGGAGGTAACAAGTCCAACCGGAATTCGGCGAATCTATCCGGGGCGGAGATCAGTCCGGCTCTGTTGGCACAAGCCAACTGGACTTTCGTGGAGAAGTTGTTGAAGGTTCGTTTTTTAAAAAAAGGATCCAAAATAGGGTTTTGGTTTTTAACTTTTCATTCCAGGACTGCAAAAGTAAAACCAAAAGAATGCTGCTGGAGAAAATGGGTACGGAAGCGATCGAACTGGGACTCAGCGGTGAAACATCCGTCACTGGAGTGGAGGAGAACACGATGATTGCTTCGCTTTGCGATCTCATGGAGAAGGTGTGGTCCCATGGAGTGGTGAACAAACAGGGTAAATCGGCTCTTTGGGCCCATCTGACGGCCTACTTGGATAGCAAGGATAAAACACAGTGCAAACAGAACGGCAACAACTACCTCTCGCCTGGTGAGTTAATGTTAAATGAATCTTTCGACGCACTAAATCAAAACCTCTGTAGTAAATGATCTAAGTTCGAACATCTTCTAACACATGCAGCCTTGGCCTGGACGGGTTTAAGAAAGCGGAGGGAACGTACGTCTATATCTTCTTAGTTTTTCGAAGCATCTCGCTTGTTTCATATTGTTTATTTTAGAAGTTACACTAGTCTTTCTCCTTATAGTTGTGCTTAAATTCAATGTGCCTAATTTACCTCTTTGTTTCGTTCGATGTAGCTAGCAGCACTAGTCCAAAATCAAGCCTAACAAGCAATGGTAAACCTACTAGGCTCACCATTAGTCCCACTGCATCACCCAACAGTAATTGTAGTAACGGTGGTAGTCCCAACACTAGTAACACTAGCAGTAAGATCAAGTTTAACAATATTATTCGGCTGAAGCGTAACGTTAAGAAACCCCCGACGGTGGCTCATCGCAATGAGCCTATCTCGTTGTCCTCACCGGAAATGTCACCCACCTCGGCTAGTCGACTCAGTAACTTTGTCCTACCCAGTATCATTGCAAATTTGGTTGGCAACCGATACGTCAGCGTATCCAGCTCTGGTAGTATAAACGGTAAGTTCGGGGTTGTGATCTTACTTAAAAACGATTTCACCAATTGCTCTCAAGGGCAGGTTTAACCCCAATGATCTATATTCGCAACTGGAGACTAACACCGTATCGGGTCATGAGCGCGAACTAATGATGAGACTAATCCGGAGAGTAGTGCTTGGCTTGATTCACTAATGTGCTAATCCGTAGATATTCACTTTTCAGTTATCGATAGTTTGATAGAGCAAGCTGTCCACAAGATATTCATTATTCGATTCTTCCCTCAAGACCTTTCTGCGCTGGCCATTGAACCGGAGTTGCACTCGTCTCCAACGAGGGGTCGCTCGAAGTCACGGGATCGCAAAAGCTTGGGACCTGAACAGCTACGTCCACTACCTGAATCTCTGGAATTCGACATAAGGTTAGTAGCACTGACTGATTCAATAACCCGTTTTCAACCGATTCATCCGTTTAGAAACATACAAGCCATGACGGACATCAAAACCCACATCGGTTACGCCAGGGCTTGGGTACGGCTTGCATTGGAGAAGAAGCTCCTATCGCGTCATCTGCGGTCCCTACTCACCGATACGCCACTTCTGAGGCAGCTCTACAAGCGATCCGCCTTCGTGCGTAGTGACGACGAAGTAGAACAGTTCCTTTACCATTTGCTGACCCTCAACGCGGTGGATTACTTTTGTTTTACCAATACGTATCCCACCACCATGCTACCGTATCGGGTTGTCATATTTCCATCGAAAAAGGGCAGTGCAGCTACCACTTCGGCCAACGTATGGATTGCCATCTCGGGAACGTTGGGTGAAACGCAGCAGATTAACGTCCCAAGGCATTCGCTGGAATTTGTGTTTCACGTAAGCGAAACATTCGTTGAATGGTTGTAAATGTACTAAATTGCCATCATTACAGCATAAAACACTGGGTATTCTAACCTCACTGCGGGTCGGTCATGACGACACTGGAATGTCTTCCAAATGGCTAGTCGAGCACGTCGTCGTCAGGAACGAAGTCACTGGGCACACTTACAAGTAAGTCATTATAACATAATCGATGAATTTTTCGAATTCAATCAAACTTTCTCGGTTGTAGATTCCCTTGCGGTCGATGGCTGGGTCGAGGCATCGACGATGGCTCTATCGAGCGACTGCTGATCGGTCAACTGATACCACGAACCGTAGACAGTGAGGAGCTGGTAGAAGCGTGCCGTACTCCACCGCGAACTCGCAGCCCTAGCATACAGCGGCCGGAGGTTCGTCCGTCGGACATCCAACACATGCTGGGAGACTGCGTCAATGCAATCGTTAAGTGGCACTATCGACCCACTCGTGAACGGGATGCCAGTTCCCTCGCCAATCTCCTGTGCGGCGAAAATGGCCTGGTCAAGTGTTTGGAACAGGCATTCCTCTGTGGTTTCCGCTCTCAACGGTTGTTCGGACGAAACCTCTATCTTTGGGATTACTTCGTACGGGTTAAGGAACAGTTCGAAGCCAGCTTACTTGAAGAAACTGTCGAAATGGTCCGCGGTGGAGGTTCAGCTAGCAATTCACCTCCAAACAGTGGATCCAGCCCTGAATCTCCACCACAGACATCAACAACACCGCTCCCTCCCGTGGCAAAACAAGAACTTTTGGCAGTATGGCGATGCTACTGCCACCTGATGGACGAGATCAACAATGTTAAACAGACCCTCGGAAAGGACGGTCGCTTCCAACTGTTTATCTGCTTGAGCATACGGTATGTCATAATCGGGCAAGTATAGCGTTGAAATCATATAACCTCAAACAATATTCCAGGGAACATCTGCTGCATCGGATGCTGGTCCCGATGGCGTACACCCGCGTAACCACCGAGATGTACGAAGAGCAGAGTTTCATGCGCAAAAAGGGTCTACTAACATTCCTAAGGCAGATCCTGGAACCACTGGATGAATTCCACATAGTGCTGGAGAACTCGATCACTCAGGGAATCGGATCTCACTGCTGAACGAAAATGGGTTGTAAAATTCTGAATAAACTTATAATACTCACTAGGGTTTAGTTTCCTCCCCGAAGAAACTCATTTCTGTTTAGGATATACATTTTTTACCTAATTTAGCCGAACTCATGAACTGACACGTAACCGCAACTGAATAATCGAAATCAATGGCCAAAGATTATTAGAGCAATTTTTTTGTTCCTGAGATGTTATTCATATTATTATTATTTTCGAACATTGGATTGTTTTACGTTATGGTTTTGTACGTTTTAAGTGAACCTCGTTGATTTGCTGTAGTTTGTAACTATTACGTTAAGGTTTTTATGTGTTAAAATCTTACATTAAAAAAAAAACAATTTTGTGCCAAAACTCAGCTGGATAGAAGGGATGACGTAAAATTCCAACTCCGAAACATGCAAAGGCGTTGGCTATGATGAATAGCAAGCAAATCGAGTGAAAAATTGGTAGGAAATAGTGCTTCTAGTTTTCCATACTTGAACAAAACAAAACAGCAGCTACCAGGGCGGTAAATCTCAATGGTTGAATGTGTGATAATGAAATGCAACTTGCAATGACAAACCAAATTGTAGTTTAGTTTAAGGCTTATCCACGCAGCGAACAAATGATATATTCACAAGATTTACGGAAGAATCCTCTAGAGCCACTGGCATCGATATTAGTCAAAGCATTACCGATTCCTTAGTCATTCGCTGGAGAAATAACAAAAATATTGGAATTAAATAGCTATCGAAACATTAATTTATGCCGTCTTCAGAACGAAACAAATAATACATCGGATCCAATAGGTCGAAATCCTCCAGTGAAATTTATCAAACTAGTTCAAAATCCAAAAAGGAGACTATCAGCTTGCTTAGCATTTCGTGATCTTGCAAAAACGGGAAAATTTACTCTGCATCTCAAAACTAATGGTGGTTAAAAGCATTCTCTCTTACACACACGCGCACCTTTTAATTGATATGATTATGGTATGTGTTCGTTGTAGCGCTGGTTGTAGGCAGAATATTAGTTCTAAGTTTTTGTGGTGGAAAGCCATGAGAAGATATTGTCCATAACTGCTAACAAAAAATACTGAAAATAAAAATATTTCAATCCAATGAAAAAGTTACTTTTTATTGATATACGCGAGATATTGATAGTGTTCCCTAGGAAAAAATAAGTTATTCCTGACGCCGATTTTGTCAGGAAAGAAATTCTAAACTATCATAGCCGTATCGATCACCGAAAGTTGATACTCTTGTATTTTCAAATCAGCTATAAATACACAAATAACCAAAAGATAACGTATGGGACTAACATACATCCTCAATGCGTTAAAGCGGGTGATCCCAAACTTCATACGAGGTAATATAAATGGTGTCCACAGTTAAATTGCATCACTTTCAATAAGCTGTAACATTTCGCTCTTTGGGTTGATTTCAACGAAATTATGGGTGAAATGACCTCAGCGTGTATTGTTTACACTGCGTGAGTTTCATTGTGAAATGTGTCGTAGTTTCGAAAATGGAGTCGAAGGAACTGCAAGTGCGCGAGAACATTTTGCACACGCATCTCGACAACCCACTTCTTTCGCACCGAGCCATCGGAAAAATGTTGAAAATTCACCAGTCTACAGTGTCTTGTGCCATAAAACGTTTCGGGGAACGTTTAACTGTCGATCGGAAGAAGGTGAGTGGTAGAAAAAGTGTTCCGTACTGTGTGAAGGATCATAAGCGAGGTGGTGCTGCCTTTAAACGCAAACCCAAATATTCCGTTTGAGATGTCGCGAAAAAGCTGCACTTGAGCAAAAGTTTCGTGCAGAAAGCCAAGAAACGAGCCAGGTTCCGTTCATTCAAAGTTCAGAAAGCTCCAAACCGCAATAAAAACAGAATAGGACAGCTAAAACACGTGCGCGTAAACTTTACACACAAATGTTGACTGCATCATGGACGATTAAACACACGTAAAAGCGGACTTTAAACAAATTCCCGGCAACCAGTATGTGACTGCGAAAGATAAGTTCGATGTTCCAGAGTCTCTCAGGAAACAGCAAGTGGCAAAGTTCGTATGGGAAACGGAACAAACCTTTCGTGACAACTTCAACTATAAATGGTCAAGTATACATGAATCAATGCCTGAAAAAACGACTCCTTCCGTTTCTCTGTTCTGGAGTGGTACAAGACGAATGGTGTCAATTTCGTGCCGAAGGATCTTAATCCCCCAAACTTTCCAGAGTTGCGGTCAATTGAAAAATATTGGGCTATAATGAAGCACAAACTTCTGTTGAAGTTATGGTTGATAACGGAAAAAATGTCGGTTCAAGCGTTGTACAAAATCATATGCGTGGTATTAAGAAGAAAATTCCGGCTTTTGGGTTTGGCAAAGAAATACAGTGAAATAAAAATACCTTAACCAAGAATATACATTTTATTTTATTCCCTGAATATTTCATGACAATCGGTTGAGAGATCTGTTTTTAAGGGCGAGTTCAAAGTGATGCAATTTAACTGTGGACACCCTTTATGCGCTCTTCGAAATGTACATCAATCCACCCAACTGCCCACAATTCCACCCAATTGAGAAATATTAGGCAGTTGTTGGCGTAGACTGTAAAAGTGCCTCTGGATGCAACAGAGAAGAAGAGATGGTAGAACAAAATGGCCGCTCAGGTTAGAGTGTCAATAGAGTGTCCGAAATATGACGATTGGTATTCGATAAAAAGTTCGAAATTCGTTAAAACCAAATTGGACAACTTTTTTTTTCGCTATTTTTTCCTTTGAATGGCAAGAATTACTTTCATTTTGAGTACCCATGTTTTTCGAAATAGATCCGTCCATTGCGTCCAGTATTAAATGAGTGAAGCTTTAAGTAAACGTGACTAATATATCGATTGCGTTTGACAGCTGATTTAAACCGATTTAAAAAAAAAACAGGGGAACGTCCATTAATTTCGTCACGCAAAAAATGACTTTTTATAATTCCCCCCCCCCCCTTGTCACGTATTTTGTATGGACCTTCACATGTTTTTGTATGGATCGTCACGTTTTCCCAAAACCCCTCCCCCCCCCCCTTACTGCGTGACTTTATGAATGGACCTTCCCCAGTCAGGATTCTGCCGAGAAAATTACAAAGTCTGTTGACGGTTTATTTCACTGGCAAAGCTTCAAAACAGTTTGAACCGATTTAAACCAACAATCAAGATACTGTTGACAAAAAGCGCAATGGTTGGATCTTCTTATTTTCTAGGATATTACTGAAAAAATTGCCAAACCCTTATTATCTATGAATTGACAAGGTTCAGCTTGTTGTAATAACTCATATAGAAATTTCAAATATCATTTAGAAATACCAGCTTTCAACACATAAAACCGGTTCTACAGGGTGCGGCAGTAAAAAAAATCGAAAATGTTTAAAATTAATTTTGCGTTAATTCGTGTATCTTACGACTTATTTCTATGGAAAGGGTATTTGTTTATGTTAACTTTCAAGTGCTGCATCAATACATCGTAATTATCTTACTGCTAATTTGTGAAAATATTCATCAAAGAAATTATTACAAGTTTACTGCCCTACTGGAGAAATTTCATGAATTTTGATACCCATATTGTCAGGGTTTCCTCCAACAAATGTTCATGGCTTGTCTTTCGAAATCCCTCGGGAACCTGTTCTAGAATAACTTTTCCAGGGATCATTAGATGGCCACAAAACGTTGAGAAATAGGCTTCCCCAGAAATTTAATAATTTTTGATACCGGTATTCCCAGGTTTATCTTCTTAGTTTGTTCATGACCACTCGAGGCCCCCCAGGAACCTTTTCTGGTATAATCGGTCCGGGGACAAATCATCAGATGGCCACAAAACGAGAAATTTCATGAGTTTCGATATCCACATTGCCAAGGTTTCCATCCAATTATGTACACGGCCACTCGAGGCCCCACGGGAATCTGTTACTGAATGGCCGTTCCAGGAACAAGCCGGCATATGGCCCAAAATGGAATAGAAATAGTTTCTAGGAAATATTCCATATATTGTGACATCCATTCCCGGAAATTCAATTAATATTCCCAAATACTGTCTCCGTACCGGATTAACCCGGATTTCCAGGAACCAGATGAATTCATACGATCATGGGCAATAATCTTCTGAAAAGATCCTCTGTAACCCTCGTGAAATAATCTACACAAGTTTTTATTGAGAACATTATCTCATTATCCTGCATAATATGCGCTAAACGTCTTAAGCATGGGTTTACCCGGTGTTCTCTTCTAAACAATGTATTCGCTTCCATTAATTTAGAAAATCGCTGAAGCATATTACGAGCAATTATAACTTTTTCCGGTAAGGAACTGCTTTCGTGAATTGTAGTTACTCAAGTGCACAATCATCACACTAATCTAATCTCATAAAATACAATCTAACGCAAACGCAACCAGTGTAAAATAATATTCAAAGAAATTATACTAGCGTCAAATCGGAAATGGCTACATCGTTGCATATACCGTTAAAATGACTTTGTAAAATAAGTCGGGTCTAAATAAATAGATTCGAACCCTGACCAGGGTTGTTAATCATTAACGTCTAACGTCTGTTGGGGTAAAGTTTTATCAACCCTGATTACGGTTAACAAATGATAACAGATGCTTAATAACTTACCCAATGTTGATGACTAAATTTGTTATGTGACAGCTAAAGGTTGTTCACGATTAAATCGCAACACAATTGCCTTTAGGGTAACATGTTTGTAACGTTGGGTATGTTTAGTTATGTGTGTGTTATTTTAAAATTTTGCATGAGCATTGCGAACCAAAGCCAAAAAAAATCGTGCATCGTGAGGAATCGCGAACTCTACTGGTGAAACGTCACGGAGAACGTCTGACCGTCGATCGGAAAAAGGAAGTGGACAAAAACAGCTTTCTCAAAAAACATAGACCAAAAGTTTAGCGCATCGGGCTGAACTACGTACGTTCAAAGTCCAGAAGACACCAAATCGTAAGACCAACAGAGTGTGGTAGTAAAATAACGGGACAGATGGTTTATACGCAAATGCTGGCGAAAAACCCCTGCTGCGTAAGGAACGATGCAGCCAACATAAAGGTGGACGTACAGGAGATTCCAGGTGAACAGTTCAATACTGCAAGAGACATATTCGATGTCCCAGAGCAACTACGGAAACCGAAAATTTCGAAATTTGTCAAGAAAATCATGGTTTAGCAAGCAATTTGTACGTGCGGGATGCACCGTGCTCCATTCGTGACGTCTACTGCCATGAATGGCCAAGTTTACGTAAAGGAATGTCTACGAAAACGCCTCATACCGTTGCTGAGGTCGCACAAGCACCCAACAATTTTTTGACTTGACTTGGCGTTATGCCACTACTCAAATCAGGTACTGGAATAGTATTTAAATAAGTTCGTCTTCGTAGCCACCAAACACCCCCGATCGAAAAATATTGGACTATTATGAAATAGGAATTACGAAAACATCCTAAGGCAGTCAAAACAAATCAAGAATTGGAGAGAGCTAGCATGGGTCAATGTACAAAAACTCATTGAAGGTCTTAAGAGAAAAATAAGGCAATTTAGATTTGGGGCGCAAGTTGAATAAAATAAACATCGCAAACTTAGCAAAGGGTTTTGTTGAAACTCCAAAAATTTCAAAACAATCAGATGGATGTTTCGCGAGAGCGCTCTGTGTGTTTCAATTGTAACGTGGGCAACCTTGAAGTGCAAAATGATATTTCGAATACAAAGCTTATATTTAATTTGCACGCGGTTTGTTATTTTTCTTAGTTATGGTATCTATGCTCAGAGAAGAACGCGGTATAATAAATAGGATTTTTTTGTAAAACACTCCGAACCCCACCTAAAGCCCAGTATTGACCTAAAAAGTAGAGAGCTTACGGAATTTTGTTCAATATTACCAAGAGGAATTTTGACAATTTATCTGCATGGAACGAAATGTCACCTTCACTTACGGAATAATCGAGCGCAACATTTTTCCGAAAGTAAAAGTAACAGCACTCATTAGTTTGCGTGGGAACCTTACAAATTACAGTTTTATTTTTCTTTCTTTTCAGGTGGATACTGCTGCAGAAATTTCATTTCGATTTTTTACTTTTCCGTTTCTGTAAACGGAATTTGAGATGGGTTGGGGATAGAAAAAGAAATTTCTTTCGAACACGATACCGACCTTAAGCTGAGCGTAGCTCTATTAAAATTGTTAAGGTTACAGTGGGAAGAGATTTAAAATCAGTAATATCTTTTTTCCCCGACACGCGTGATGAATTTAGGAGTGTATCAAAAAGTAGTTGTAAACATTTGATACGTTATTAAGCTGGGGCATACTGTTTTTGCGTGTATTCGATTTACGTTTTGTTTGCATGTCAAAAAGCTAATTTTGGTTCTTTTCTTTTTATTTGTTTGTTTGCTAAACGTCGCGGATTGAACTTGAAGTACGAAAGAAAATTCTGCACAATTGGTGTACTGAAAAGTATGTAACGTACAATCAGATTGCCAAAAAGGTTAGAAAGCGTCCAGCTAAAACGAGGAATTGAAAAGTATCCTGAGCAGTATATGCAGGATTGGTCGAGAACTGGACGATTACCTGGTTCCAGCAATCCCGAATCGGACCAAAATGTCATCGATTATATTTAAGAGAACAAATCAGGGTGATCCGGCGATTCAGAAAAAATATGATTTGAAGACATACAGAAAGCAGGAAGTATAATTGCAATCTCCAGAGCAGAAGTGTCGTACCAAAATGAGGGTCCGAAATCTGTACAACCTTGTTTTCGATAATCCCTCACAGTGTGTTAATGGACGACGAAACGTACTTGACAGAAGATTCCTGAACACTGTTGAGACCTCAATTATGCACCAAATTGATTGGGAAGAGTTCCCCAATTGCAGATACGACTGTTACGACGGAATAATAAATACTGAAATTTACCGAAACTAGTTTTGCACTCTATCAGAAGCATGAGATTCCTTCTCTCTTCTGACCGGATCTGGTATCTGCTCATTAGACCAGCTCAACTCCACAACTGGTTTCTGATGACAACATTGATTTCGTTGAAAAAAATATCAACCCACCAAACTGTCGCCAACTTCAACCATCCGAACGCTACTGGGCAATAGGGTATTATAGGGGTATGTAGATTATAACATTGTTCGATAGTTAATATATTAATATACCGGCAGTTTTTTTTTTTTAAATTCTGATAAGTTTACTATTGAAAAAACAATTTCAAAATATTATGAAAAAAAATGAATGCAAGACTACACCATCCTATTTCACCATAAAACACGCTACAAAAAACAGACTACCTAAACCAACGAACCAACCATTGATTTCTAGCATACATGAGTTGACATTTATGTCATAATGGGAGCCGTATTTAAGTGCCGGGAGCCCCCGTTACTGAAAATAAATGTCACTTTGTGAAACTGCGTGTCAGTTTGTAGAAATAAAAATAATTAGATTTTTCTTAACTATAAATTAGAAGAGGGTTTTTGGAATTAAATGGAGATTACTAATTTTTCTTCTAATTTATAGTTACAAGTATTCCACTAAACAGCTCAAACTCTCTAGGATTCAGATTTTTCTTGTTTAAAAATCTAGAAAAAATAGTTGAGATTCATAAAAAATATTTTTGCGCTAGGAAGAACGCCCATCATCGATACAGATGGAAAAAATCATGATTTTTTAAAATTTAAACCCCCTATTGTCAAGCGGAACCCAAAAATGCAGGTGGCCCACAACATGTCAGACATGTGAATCCAAAATCCATGTTATCATGTCAAGTAAAATCCCTGTACTGTTGTGTCTTGGAAGCGTGAAAGTGAATTCATGTTGTAAGGAAACAAGGACATATTGTTTCTAAATAGAATACTTTAAGGTTTTGGATAATCCTAAAATTTGTAGCAAATCTAAAACCAGGCCACCAGAAGCTCAAAATTAAGTAAAGACATACTTGAATCGAACACTCGAGGAAGTTTAAGCAAAACTTTGAATTCAGATATTTTGCAGATGTTATAATAACATTTTACCCAATTTATAAATATTTAGCAACGTACATAAAAGCAACTCAAGATTAAAACGCAGATTTAAATTTATTGAATAAGGCGAGGTGTTGATAATAACTATATTGGATTATTTTTCAAGTCTTGAATCAATTCAGCGCCAACATATGAATAGAGCGTATCTGCTTTAGTATACAAACATTTCGTTTGCTAATATCTCGGAAGTTGAATACAATTCGTTCAAATTGAATATATCAGCGGATAGAGATAAAGCACCTCTTCCTTGAAGAGTGCCTAATTTGTATTTGTGACCTTTTGTTCAAAAGAGAATGACTACGAAAGCCATTGTTTACAAAAGAAGATTCGCCCTAATCTAATGTTGGCGCTGAATTGCCCTTCAACTGTTGTAAGTCACCCTTCAATGAGACACATATCAGAAAAGTTGTTGTTGTTGACCCGGTGTCTCTACTAGCATTAAATGTCTTAACAGATTTGTCTTAATATATAGCAAACAACCTGACATTTTTTCAATGCTCGACTTAGCTCAAACAGATTTGTTAAGACATATTTAACAAATTAAAACAATTGCAGTACACGATCCCAAAATTTACAGCGTGTAGAGCATTGAAGGCGTTTTTGAAAACAAGTTTATGAATTGGCCATTTTTGTGGCATTATTTCGGAATTCATTATGATTATTTAAAAAAAAATATGCTTAAAAGTCTAACATATCTGTCAAAATATATGTTTAAACAGGCCCGTCTTAACAGCTGACATATGTGTCTCCACTTGCCATATTTATTGACAGCGACACAAATGTTAAGACAGAAAATGCTAGTGGAGACACCGGGTGAGTGTAAACAAAGCACGCAAACTGACAGTTCCGGAGCAATTTGCGATTAGGGCGAACATGCAGAATGTAAACAAAAGAAAAATGATGATTGTAATATTGCAATTAGAACTTCAAACAGTAATTTACAAATTAACGAATAAATTCAAATACAATTTAGCTTACAGACAGAGAACAAAGCTAGCTTCTGATTCATATATAATACTGATGGAAATTCGTTCGTTATGCATTCAAATTTGCACATTTTTAATATTCGCCTATACTAGGATGTTTGATTACGCCATTTTCAATGTACCGTAAGTGCGCTATATTTTGCGCATTTAAGAAATTATAAATTTGATATCATTATGGAAAAGGCCTAGAAAGAGTTACACAATTCTTGTCTTGCTCTTATTACGTTGTGTCAAGTCTATTAAAAGAGCGCAATGCAGTACACCTCGTAACTGATCGAAAATTTATTAAAAAAAAGTAATTTCTGGATTGATGTATGTGTTCCTAATTATGCGCACTAAAATTAAGATATTCCATATTTTGCGCACTTGTGTTCCTAATTTTGCGCACCATAATAAACTAATAAATACTTATGCAAACATTGAAACAATTTGTGTGGTATAGTTTTAGCAATATAAATGAATTTTGATAGTAAAGTAGGGTAAGTCTACTAATTTGCGACCTAGCTATAAATCGATTTATGTTTAAAAAGCGATAGTTAGTAAATTTTTCATTTGTGTTTCTCAGAGACTTCTATTCATTTGTGAACACATCAGTATTATGTGGAATTTTCCATGGATTTTTGCCAAAAAATATGTGTGGATTATTTGCCGTGCAGGTTGACAAGATATCGGTTTCCGGTTTATCTTTGCCTTATAAGGTTGAACATCGGGTAAACGGAACGCTTTTCAAAAAACATCCTCTTCAACATCATTGGTGTTCTGTCCCGCGGTTTCATGCGAAAAACTTGTAGTGGCCTCTTTTTCAGCAATAGCAGTTTCTGTCACCATTGGTTAATTTCGAGTGGAGTAAGTGATGTGCTCAGATTGTAAGCAATTGTTAGGTGACATCAAGAAAAACTGCACGTTGATCAACTGTAACAAACGAAAAATCTTTTTAGTATCATGCAATATATATAAATGGTTTGTTTGATCTTACCAGGCAATTTTGATTCACCAAATCCATCTTCAACGGAATGGCACCCTGTCGAACTGAGATGCCACGAGTGACCATTTGCATGGCTTTGGCCAAATTATCCGAAGAATACCGCATATACTTTCCCTCGGAAGCCAACATGATGAACTGTAAACAATAAGGAACATGGTGAAAAAATTGATGCCATATTTTGCGCATCAAATTATGCAAATTTTCTGATAAAGTGTTACACAAACAGCAGAAATGTTATGTGATGAATGTAGTACATACCTGTTTTCCTCATTTGGTAGTGATTTCAGCTTTTTAAACTGTTTATCTGGTAATAAAATCTCTTGTGATAATTGACACTTGTCTTAGCATATACGCTAACAGGGCGGAAATTTTGATGATTTAGAAGTGCGCACAACTGTTTACGAACCGCGGTTTTAGGTATGAGCATTTTTTCTCATCATGTATCCCATTAATCGAAAGTCAACACAATTAACAAGCTATTCGTGTCGAAAGTCAATCTCAAAAATGCAGCAAATCATAGTTACAGCACGAAATATACAAAACTGCGCAAAATTAGGCAATGCGCAAAATATAGCGGACTTACGGTACTGGAAATAAAAGTAACGCCCTATACTATTCGCCATTGTTTTGATTTTGATTTTGGTTTCGCCTTTCACTTTTCGCCGGTGTTTTGATTATTCTATCAGTATCGCCTTTTACTTTTCGCCGTTGTTTTGATTTTTTGTCAATATCGCCTTTTGCTTTACGCCATGTTTATGTTTTGATTTAAATTACGCATTTGACTTTGTCATGTCAACAATTAATATGGCGTAAATCGAAGAGTCCATTGTTTTGATTGAAAAATAACTCTACGCCCTATGCAAAAACAATATTTAATAATTGAAATTGAAGCACAATCAGGACGAAAATGTCAAAACTCATGATTTAGATGTAATAATTACGCATTTCATTGAAAAAATATTTTGTTTATATTTTGGATGTATTTTTTTTATCGCAAATTGCTCCGGAGTTGTTGTTTACTTTTAGTTTCACAATTGAACAAAAACTGCGCATCAACGTAAGTGTTGCAAGTCTCCCCGTTTGACGGTAATATTTTAGAGTAATCTTCTTCTGATGGAGCCTATAGACAGTGCCATGGCATGTTTTTAAAATTTTCGAAAATGCGTCAATCAAATTCAACCTATAAAGTAAAGAAACAAATGGTTGGATTAAATCATAAAACACGTTAAGTGTAACGAAATTTTGTACACCACGTGGTGAGTGCATCTGAAATTATTTGCCAGCCTCTCACGCATGCCCGTTGGCTTTGTTCGTTGTTTTGACCAGTAAGGACGGTTCTATAAATTATGTCACGCAGTAAGGGGGGAGGGGGTTTTGGGAAAACGTGACTGTCCATAATCAAAAAATTTCGCTATGGGGCGCCTATACATCGAACCTTAAAACAGCTGATCAAGGGGGAAGAGTTGAAAAAGGTCATTCATTGCGTGACGTAATTAATGGACGTTCCCTAAATGAGCCGTTTTCACAGCGTACTGGTTTTACATTGAATTGATAATATTTTCACCATATTTTCACTCAACACTCTGCCATTAGTCAAAATCGTCCCACTATCGGTGATTTTCTTAACTTTTATCACCGATTACCTTAATAGACAGCTATCGAATTATCAATGCAGTAGTGAAAAAGCGGAAAAACACTCCCCTAATAATGTATGTCCGGGTGGCACAATACTAGCACTAACAAACAAAGCTAACTTGATATAACACTTCTAAGGTGCGGGGTAAAGCACACACACAAAAACAAAAAACGGGAAAATACTACCGATCATCACACATTTTGAGAATCAATCGTTCACTTTCACTACATCTTACACAACTCACACGAAGATTTCATGATTTCACCGATAGTTTAAGTTAAATTACGAATTAATGTTTAATTTTTTTTTTCGTGAAAACGATGCAGCAAAAACAAAACAAGTCCGTTCCTAAGCACGGCTTGCTGCGATCTCCAACTCAACTTAACATCTTAACCATATCAAATTTATGAACATAGCTTTCGTTTGAAAATGAATTAAGTAGCATAAAATAAATGATAGCAACGCTTCTCATCAAGCAATAAATAACGTTCATTTCAAACCACCTCATCTCACTCTCGCACACACTGGTAGACCCTCGTATAAACGATGCGCTACCAACTCGTAGGAAAGCACTCTGAAAGCTCCCTTCATCTTCAGCCCGCGCATTCGTGAGACGACGAATGTGTGGTGGGTGCACGGTCGTTTGAAAAAACCCATTAATGGGTGAAAAAACACCCATTTTCGCTAGAAGTGTCTCTCCCCATTTAATGGGTAAACCCGATTTACCCATTAATGGGTAAAAGCAGTGTATGTCACAAAATGGGTATTTATTCACCCATTGCAAAGAAGCCAGATTCTCTCATAATGGGTAAAAAATTACCCATTTTTCCATATAGATTATGTAGCAGTTTGGTAGATTATAAATTCATGGTTGTCATGGTGTTAAATGAATAAATGCAATAAATAAAAAAGAAAATAGTTGTATTTTTTATTCATGCCTTTTTTGATATACCTAATACTAACCTAAATACTTTTGGAAATAAATCCTCCAAACATGTGCCGGCTGAGGTTCCAAAATGTTGATAGTGAAGTGTTGAGGTTATGCCCAAACTTGATGTGCTGATCCAAATCACCCAACGTATTTTCTTCGATGTATACACATCGATCTATTGGGTAGGGATAACCTTTTATAATATTTAAAATAAGTGAGCGTTTCAAATAAATAAGAATAATAATCCTTACCCCTTAGCTTTCTGTATGATTCTGTGATCAACTTCTTTCTAAGTTCCTCCATGATCATATTTCCGTGTTTCACCAACATTGAACTTTTTTTCACCCATTTTTGTTATTGTATGAGGTTTCCTCTAATGGGTATTTTTTTACCCATTGTCTGATTCAGAAATTCCCCCATTTTATGACAGATAGGAGAGCTATTGAAAAATGGGTGTTTTTTCACCCATTAATGGGTTTTCGCAAACAACCGTGTGGCTATTCGCCATCGTCTGCTTTGACAGTCAGCTGACAGCCTGTCCACGGTGTCAAGTTCGTGTTGTTTTTCGCAGAATCACACAATACACCGCTGCACTATCTCCGAGCCATACCCATCTATAAATTTCAGGTGCCTTCTCGTAGTCTTGGGCCGAAAAGAAGAGGTAAGCAATGCACACACACACACGATCGAGTGGGTGGGAAGAGGACAGCTCAATTGAAGTATAGGTGTACTTGATGTATTTTTTATTTTTCATTCCAAGAAACCGACGAGACTTGAATCGAGCGCAACGGAAGGATTTTCTTTTTGATACACGTCAACAGTCTGGAAGAGTGAGGGAACAAGTGTGACTCAATAATCGGTGACAGAAGCAGAGTGTATAGAACTGTGCGGAAAACCTGTTTGTTTTTGCAGAATAGGGATTGAGAGATTCGCGAACCGCCGCCAGAACTGAGTGTGGATTGTGGGCGCTTGCCTCCCCGGTTGGTATATAAAGCATTCGTTCGGTAGTGAAAGTTTTCTCAGTTTCGAACCAATATCGGAACGGTACGTACGGTTTGGCGCGTGTGACTTCTAGAACTCTTTTTCGTTGAGCGGTACTTTGTAAAGGCTCAAACATCCCCGACGACATCCCCCAGAGAGTGCCTGAAGTGTGTTGGCGACGACGGCGAGAGTCAAACAAGAGCCCAAACAACAAGCACAATCGATTGCTGCCTGGTGAGAGGAGGTGGTCGACCACGAAGAAGTACGTGTGCGGAAAAACTGGTACTACTAGAGACTGGAGCTTGTTGGGCAAGTCCGAGCCGAGTGCGCGAGAGAAGGCTGCAGCGGCTACGAAAACTCCGCAAACTCATAAAGTGACGATCCGTGGCAAACAGCTCAGTCGTTTGTGTTCCGCGTTCGGGAGAAGTTCATCGTCGTGTCACCTCGTAGTACTTGGCGTTATTCGTTGAAAGACTTAGTGCATGACTTAGTAGTGATCGTGTTGCTTGAGCAATAAACATAGACAAGTGCCAGCGTGTTTTTTCCGCTACAGCTGGTTCGAAATTCGAAATCAACACCGTTTTTGTGTAATCAAGCGATAAAATGTGTGGTATTTTTGCGTACTTGAATTATCTTACGCCGAAGTCGAGGCGCGAAGTGTTGGATCTGCTGTTGACGGGACTGAAGCGACTGGAATATCGTGGCTATGATTCGGCTGGTGTCGCGGTAGACAGTCCAGATCAAACGGGGATTGTTACATTCAAGCGCACCGGAAAAGTGAAGGTATTGGAGGAATCGATCATCGATGCAACGAAAGACGGCAGTTATAACGACACTATCGAATCACAAGTGGGTATTGCGCATACCCGTTGGGCTACGCACGGTGCTCCCAGTGAAGTTAACTCGCACCCCCAGCGTTCCGATGAGACCAACTCGTTCGTGGTGGTCCATAACGGTATCGTAACCAACTACAAGGATATCAAGAAGTTCCTGGAACTGCGCGGATACGTTTTCGAATCGGATACGGATACGGAAACCATTGCCAAACTGGTCCACCATCTGTATGTTCAGCATCCAAATTATTCGTTCAGAGAACTGGTTGAGCAGGTCGTCCAGCAGATTGAGGGAGCCTTTGCATTGGCCTTCAAGTCGAAGCACTTCCCGGGAGAATGTGTCGTAACTCGTCGAGGATCTCCACTGTTAGTTGGAATCAAGGCAAAAACCTGCCTCGCCACAAATCATGTTCCAATTATGTACGGAAAGGGACATCGTCATGGATCTACGGGAAACATTCAGTTCGAACCGACACCTGATAACACTTCGGATTTTATCAATCCTGGAGAGGAAGTCGAATATTTCTTCGCATCGGATGCTTCGGCTGTTATTGAACATACCAACCGAGTGATCTATCTGGAGGACGACGATGTGGCTGCCGTTAAAAATGGTGCCCTGTGTATTCATCGTTTGAAGAAGTGCCTGGACGATCCACATGCCCGTGAGATAACTACGCTGAAGATGGAGATCCAGCAGATTATGAAGGGCAACTATCGCTACTTTATGCAGAAGGAAATCTTCGAACAGCCGGAATCCGTTATCAACACCATGCGAGGACGAGTCAACTTCGAAAGTATGAAAGTTACCCTAGGAGGTATCAAGGACTACATTCCGGAGATTAAACGCTGTCGTCGGCTGATGCTGATTGCTTGTGGAACGTCATACCACAGTGCAGTTGCTACCCGACAATTATTGGAGGAACTGACCGAGCTTCCGGTTATGGTTGAACTGGCTTCCGACTTCCTGGATCGTAACACACCCATCTATCGAGACGACGTTTGCTTCTTCATTTCGCAGTCTGGAGAAACGGCTGATACCCTGATGGCACTGCGCTACTGTAAACAGCGTGGCGCTTTGATCGTAGGAATCACCAACACGGTAGGAAGTTCGATCTGTCGTGAGTCGCACTGCGGAGTGCACGTGAATGCCGGCCCGGAAATTGGTGTCGCATCGACAAAGGCCTACACATCGCAGTTCATTTCGCTGGCTATGTTTGCTTTGGTGATGAGCGAGGACAGACTATCGCTACAGGGACGACGAGAGGAAATCATGGAAGGACTTCGCCAACTTGATACGCACATCAAACAGGTGTTGAAATTGGACCAGAAGGTTTTGGAAATCGCACAAGATTTGTATCAGCAGAAATCACTGCTCATCATGGGTCGTGGCTACAATTTTGCCACCTGCATGGAGGGCGCTCTGAAGGTCAAGGAACTGACATATATGCACAGTGAGGGTATCATGGCGGGAGAATTGAAACATGGACCACTTGCCCTTGTTGACGATACAATGCCAATTGTGATGATCATCATGCGTGATCCAGTGTACGTCAAGTGTATAAATGCCCTCCAGCAGGTGACAGCTCGCGAAGGACGACCGATCATCATCTGCGAAGAAGGAGACAGTGAAACTATGGCTTTTGGTTCCAAGACCTTGGAGGTGCCACGAACCGTCGACTGCCTACAGGGCATCCTAACCGTCATTCCAATGCAACTTCTCTCCTACCACATTGCTGTGCTGCGAGGATGCAACGTTGATTGTCCTCGAAATTTGGCCAAATCCGTTACCGTGGAGTAAGCCATAACCTACATTCTCACACGCCTACCACGTACTAGTAGCAGTATCAATTTGCTTTTATTTTTCATAGAAAACGAGGAAGGCACTAAGTTTGCCGGAATCCTCACGTTTCTATCCGCAGCGGGTTAGAGTTCTTGACTATGATTGAACAAACAAAATGATAAGTTTCGAAGAAAAGGGGAGAGATAGCCAGTGGAGCGAAAACATCCACGTCTGCAAGGTGCAGTTTCTGTTTCATCAAACGCGAAACTAAAATGAACCTTGCAGATACATTAAGTGCAATACCACTACCAAGATGAATCACACATGAAAAGCCGCTTATCAACCGGGAGTTTCTCTATCTTATCTACCTGAGGGCGGCATAATCAGTTAAGTTCAGCGCAAACACGAACGGCTTAAATGAATGGAAAAAGTGGAGATTATAATTGAGGAGAAAATGATAGTAAATGACAGAGATACACACGAAATCGAACGAACGATTGTTACTTCCCGCTGTCTATCGTGATTTGTACTTGTATTTAATAATCGAATTGAAGAGGAAGTTTAAAGGGACAGACTGGGAGTCCAGAAGAAGAAAAAATGAGTCAAATTTATTTTCGTAACACTGTGAAAAAGCAAAGTTTTTTTTAAATGATTGTATGTATGTAATTTGAACAATAAAGTATTAGTGCTTATTCCTTTTTTCAACAAACCTAACCTGCACTTTCGTTTTCTTTTAAATCGTGTAGCCCGAAGTCCCATTTGTCAGAAGCGTGCACTGCACTCCTATTACGTATGCCATCATTATACTCAATGTGGAATGTATATAAATTTGAATAACATCCAAGCACCTGCACACGTCTCTCCCTCTCTTGCGCATATTTGTAAGAAGCACAGCTATTGCTTGGCCGTCAGCGACCGGTTCAAGTTTTCTCCACCTCGTTGTGATATTACTTAATCGTTACTTGATCTTCGAAACCATGCGTTCCCCACCGACAGCTTCTCTTCCCCGATTTTCCCAAAACCCAACGAAAACTTGACCACTTTGACCCGAGAGAATCCGACGCGCAGAATAATGTGTTAATCAAATACATAACCATCATCGGGGTTGCAATTTCAGACGATGGATTTGACACAGTTTTTCGGTCGAGTGCAGATTGAATATTCAAAAATATACCAGTTTTGGATGCAATCCTTATGATTGGAGATTTGAAAGGCTTTGAAAACAGCAAAACAATCATCCCTACCAAGCGACGGATGAAACCGGTTCGAGCTTTATTGTCGTCCAAAAATAAACCCCTGCACAAAAGTTTGAACTCGCACACCTGAAGTAAGTTTCAGGTTCGTTGCGGTCGCATTATGACTACTTTGCCTATCTAGGTGTAAAATGCAGACACCATAACTCACTGCGTCGTTTAACCGATTTTGATAGCTAAATCGAAAGAACTACGTGACCGTGGACTCATACGTCTTCAACGTGCAACAACACCGATAACCAGCATCGGCTCGGTAGTTTGGAGTTTGATCGAATCCACGAACACGCCCCGGGCTGTATTCAAAACAAAACAGTATGTTCCAGCTCGGTGGCCAACAGTCCCGGTGGTTCAGTTAGAAGCGGGGGTGGGTTCATTTTATTGCGTAGTAGCAGTCGGTGGAGGTTGGACGGATCGGCACAGCAAAGAGCAGAACATGCCGGCGCCGTGGAGGAGTACCGTTACGATGAAGCGAACGATATGCAATAGCATGCATATACCTACAACAAATATACGGGTGAAAAAATAACACTCCATTAAAGGTGAATTGAACTTTATTCATGTACGTGCCATGCAGATGAAGCCGTTGTGTAGACTTAGGAACTCACAAGGTGAAACTGATAGATCGCATTTCAATCGGCTAGTGTCTTGAAATGAATCTTTTAAGGGTACAGGTCAGAATAGTAATTGTAATGAAATCGTATATTTTAGCCATGAAATTCTGGATGAATATCACATGTTTGATGCTGTGGTCGATTAGATTCAGTTTAATTCTATAACTATTTTATCTCAAAAAATAACTAGAAATGAGAAGAAAAATTAGTATTTTCCATTTAATTCCAACTACCTTTATTGCTTATCTTGACAGATACGCCTTGGCGTTACTACTGGGGGTGCCTAGAATTCTGTTACCAGCTTCCCCCCCTCAGGATTGTTCCCTAATATATTTCTAATATGAAATGGAGCACTATTCATAATCTCTACGGAATTTTAAGTTGTTTTTGTACTTAAATATAATTTATAGCTCAATAATTAATTGAGTTAGGATCATAAATATACTCTTCTTCTTCATATTTCTGGTTTGCTTCGCACTCTCAAAGCATGTGTTAAGGCCAGTGACTGAGACTATATGCCCTATAAGTATACTCAATCGCCGCATTTTATGGCTAGACATTATCTGAACATGTTCAAATTAAGGGAGAGGGGGGAACTTTTTTTGCTTGGTATGGCAACCGGAAGCCGCCATCTTGAATTTCAAAATTGTGTTGACCATCGATTGCCGGTCTATTGACATTATACCAATTCCAAACTATTGCATATCGATATTTAGTTTTACACTATTTCGCAAAAGCGGTAAAGCATTTTCTGGAATTCATTGCCCAGATGCCATTTTCGAGAAGCCATTTTTCAAAGGCCATTTCCCAGATGCCACTTCTCGCAATGACTAATTTTCCAAAACGGATCTCTGTTCTCGCCATATCCTGGAATGACTATTTTTTTGGGAGATGATTGCGTTTCCGGATCCGTTACACAAATGCTAAATAAAGACTGTACATTAAAATTAATAAATTCAACACAGTTCAAAACGGTAGATGCATTAGTTAATCTGCCCCTATACTGTAGTTGTTTACATTTTGACGGTATGGTAAGCCAAAAAATTTCGAAATTTTTTCATGAGATTTCGATGCCCTGGAATACTACCAATGTCAATCAAATTTTCAAGTTTAACCTCAAATGCAACAGTAATCATTTCATACGATTTCGTATTGAATGATTTGTGGTTCATAGTTCCAATCGTATGAAAATCGTACGGATAATTACCTGAGTGTGGGGACACCATACCCGAGGTGTTTGCAGACTTTTCTGCGAGGCGCAACTTTAGGCTAATAGCTGCATATCAAAACGCTTAATTTGAAAACCGTAGGGCCGATATCATATTGACAACATATTTTCTTCTCTACTGTTCCTTCAGAACACAAAGAATTCCGATTCCATTCATCTAGCGTTGATGATTCCGGAACAATTGAAAGCCACACTAGTGTTGTTAGTTGCGCCCCGTCGAGAAGTGCACCATTTGCACCCACCGCTGATCTACGCCACTGAGTGATAAACGCAACCACACCCACTGCCATGCGAAGGGATTGTCTCGCGTTGGTAGGACGAGTGAGGGTTGCGAAAAGTAAACAATAAATAAAACAAGTGAACAAGAATTGTAACCACAAGTAGCCATCAGCGCGATTTCCTTAAAATTAGTTAAAACTACTCTTAAATCTAATTAAATCTAGTGTTTCCAATTGCGAACTTCTTTCTAGCCTTAATTGCTAGAATTTCTAATCTAAAGGTTCTAAGGTATAAGCTAATCACTAGTGCTCCAACGTATCTCCTACTGTATACATACATTATCCAGCTCGGAAAACAAAGGTTCCTACAGCTAATCGGCCGTTCGAAAAACAGCAAGATCCCGCGTGTGGTACCTTCCAATTTTCCCGGTCGTTAACCCCAACAAACCGGGTAAAATGAGACTTGTGTGGGATGCCGCCGCCACCGTCCACGGAGTGTCTCTTAATACCTTCCTGCTGAAGGGCCCTGACCAGCTGACATCTCTTCTTTCTGTGCTAGTGCAGTTTCGCGAGTTTCGCGTAGCAGTGTGTGGTGATATCCGCGAGATGTTTCACCAGGTGATGATGCGAGTAGATGATCAGCACTGCCTGCGCTTCTTCTGGGCGGACAACGACCAAGCGACAGAGCCGAGTGTCTACGTAGTGCGAGTGTCTACGTAGTGCAAGTGATGACATTCGGTGCTTGCTGCTCGCCTAGTACCGCACAATACGTGAAGAACAGCAACGCTGACCGTTTCGAGCGAAGCCATCCGGAAGCTGTAAATGCAATCGTTAAACGGCACTATGTCGATGATATGCTCGTGAGCGTAGAGTCCGTGGAAGAAGCAATTAAGCTAGTACAGGACGTAAAATATCCACGCATCGGCCGGTTTCGAAATGCGGAATTGGATATCGAACTCTCGAAGCGTCTTGGAAGCGGTCAATGAGGAAACGACGAAGGAGAAAATCTTAACATCGGTGACGAAAGCGTTACCGAAAAAGTTCTCGGTATGTGGTGGGATACAACGAAGGACTGCTTCACCTATAAGATCTCCGCACGATACGATGAAGAACTCATCTCAGGAACCCGACGGCCAACAAAAAGAGAAGTTCTACGCACGCTAATGATGGTATTCGATCCATTGGGACTCATTGCGCACGTTTTGATGTTCCTGAAAGTACTACTCCAGGAGATCTGGCGAACAACAGTTGGCTGGGATGATCCGATCGAGGATTCACAGTACGACAAGTGGCTGTCATGGCTAGCGATCTTCCCACAAATAGCAACCGTTGAAATCCCACGCTGCTATCGAGTTCGAACTTCCGCGGGAGTAGGTACCGTAGTGCAGATGCATACTTTCGTTGATGCAAGTGAGAGCGGCTTTGCTGCGGCGGTATATCTACGATTCAAGAACGGCGATACCGTTGAATGCGCTCTAGTCAGTGCCAAAACAAGAGTTGCGCCGCTGAAATTTTTGTCCATTCCTCGTTCCGAATTGCAAGCGGCGGTCATCGGTGTGCGGTTGGCGGATACCATTTCGAAATCGCTCTCGATCAATGTCAGCAAGCGGACGTTCTGGACGGATTCCAAAGATGTACTCTGCTGGATCCGTTCAGATCACAGACGGTACAGCCAGTTTGTAGCATTCCGCGTCAGTGAAATTCTGGAGTCGACGGATGTCAACGAGTGGCGCTGGGTACCGACGAAACATAACGTCGCTGACGAAGGCACAAAATGGAAGCGAGCTCCAAATTTGGCTAGTGACAGCCGCTGGTTCCGTGGACCGGAATTCCTTCTCCTGAATAAAGAACAATGGCCTGCAAATCCGTTTTCTGGAAGGACCACCGAGGAAGAGCTTCGGCCGCACCTGCTTCTTCACACCCAACCTATTGATCCGGCAATTCGCCCACAAGACTTCTCCAAGTGGACCGACTTGCTACGCGTAATGGCCTACGTGTTGCGTTATACGAACAACCTTAGGCGTAGCTGCCATGGAAAGTCACGAGTGTCTGGACCTTTAAGAAGACAGGACTTCATTGACGCGGAAAATCATCTTTTCCGCTATGCTCAATCTACAACTTTCGCAGAGGAGACGGCCATCCTTATGAAGAACCGTTCATTGAAAGATCCAGTGAAATCAATTCCCAGATCCAGTCTACTCTATCAGTGGTGTGCCTTTCTAGACGAGAACGACGTACTTCGTGTTAAAGGACGAACGAAAGCATGTGCGGTCATCGATCGAGATGCAGCCGAACCAATAATTCTGCCCCGAGATCATCCTGTTACTTGCCTCATTATCTCC
Source organism: Aedes japonicus (assembly GCA_034211315.2). Lineage (NCBI taxonomy): Eukaryota > Metazoa > Arthropoda > Insecta > Diptera > Culicidae > Aedes > Aedes japonicus. Next base: position 196,713 of record JASCZW010000785.1, on the reverse strand, counting down.
GCCGTACACGAGCGCTTCAATCACCAGAACCATGAGACCGTGGTGAACGAAATATTACAACGCTATCGTATTCCTCGTCTAAAAGCAGCGTACCATCAGATCCGGAAAGACTGTCAACATTGTAAAATCCTCCTCGCAAAACCACAGCCTCCAGCAATGGGTGACCTTCCTCCAGCTCGCCTGGCCGCCTTTACGCGTCCATTCACCCACACAGGAGTGGACTATTTTGGACCTATGCTAGTATCGATTGGAAGACGTACTGAAAAACGGTGGGGGTTCTCGCCACTTGCTTAACCACTCGCGCCATCCACCTGCAAATTGCTCACACACTGAACACCGATTCCTGCGTAATGGCCATCCGAAACATCATGGCTAGAAGGGGTGTTCCTGCGACAATCTACAGCGACCGTGGAACCAATTTCCGAGCTGCAAGCAAGGAGTTGCAGAGCGCAGCAGAGAAAATCGACCAGGATGCCCTCACGAAGGAGTTTACATCGAGCCACACCGAGTGGTCATTCAACCCTCCTGTCACGCCTCACATGGGTGGAGCGTGGGAGCGTTTGATTCGGAGTGTCAAACAGAACCTCGAACAAATGCAGACGACCATGCTTCCGACTCACGAAATCCTGGAGAACACGTTAGTAGAGATCGAGAACATTGTCAACTCTCGTCCTCTGACGAACATTCCAATTGATGGTGACAATTCTCCAGTGCTGACGCCCAATCATTTTCTATTGGGGTCATCCAACGGCCTGAGATCGTGGGTTCCTCTGGACGACAACCCTATCCTGCTCAGGAACAGCTGGAAGCAGTCGCAGAAGATGGCAGACACCTTCTGGAAGCAGTGGGTGCGGGACTACTTACCTACGATTACTCGTAAGACCAAGTGGTTCAACCCGGTGAAGCCGATCACAGTTGGCGACTTGGTGCTCATCGTGGATCCGAAGTTTCGCCGAAATTGCTGGCCGAAAGGCCGAGTGATTGCTACATGTCCGGCTCCAGATGGTCAGGTAAGGTGGGCTACCGTGCAGACCGCATCAAGAGGCATCTACGAGCGTCCAGCGGTGTCCTTAGCTGTACTCGACGTAGGCGTTGGGACGAATACGCTTCAGCAGGAGTCTTTGCGCATTCCGGGGGGGATTGTTAGTTGCGCCCCGTCGAGAAGTGCACCATTTGCACCCACCGCTGATCTACGCCACTGAGTGATAAACGCAACCACACCCACTGCCATGCGAAGGGATTGTCTCGCGTTGGTAGGACGAGTGAGGGTTGCGAAAAGTAAACAATAGATAAAACAAGTGAACAAGAATTGTAACCACAAGTAGCCATCAGCGCGATTTCCTTAAAATTAGTTAAAACTACTCTTAAATCTAATTAAATCTAGTGTTTCCAATTGCGAACTTCTTTCTAGCCTTAATTGCTAGAATTTCTAATCTAAAGGTTCTAAGGTATAAGCTAATCACTAGTGCTCCAACGTATCTCCTACTGTATACATACATTATCCAGCTCGGAAAACAAAGGTTCCTACAGCTAATCGGCCGTTCGAAAAATTCAAGCAAAGTCTGCTGTGCTGCTTTACCGTCGATAGAGCTCTTAAAAGGACGAGGTTTGGTGGATTTTCATGCAATTTATACCCTTACACAGCCAGAATCACTAAAAGAAATTTATAAAATGTTGGTCACAGCGAAGCGCGAATCAAAAACCCATGAACTTTCGCTCTCTAATAAACAACCTGGGAAGAAAGTTCATGGGTTTTTGATTCGCGCTTCGCTGTGACCAACAAGTGTTCTTCCTCAACTAGCATCTCCACCGGCTTCATCTAAAAACGATAGTAAGACAAATAAGATAGAATTGTCTGATCTTGGTACGGTCGTTCACATCTACGTTTTTTGGAGTTGACTGACCTGTTCGTCAGTTGAACAAAAGCACTAACTACTACTTATGCGAAAGGATTGACCGCCGAAGAGCGCTTCTCGGATTCATAGATTGCACAGTGTCCCGCGATGCTGCAGCTTTGGTGATATTGCAGAATCATACGATGAGGCGAGCGTAATGTCTGGTAGGCATGGCGGGGTACACACTTTTTATCAGAAAACGTCATCCTCTGGTGGTCTACATATATTGCCTTGCAAATCGACTAAATTTGGCAGTTATAGATGCATGAGGTAATATATCTACAAGTGCTATATTATTCAGCACACTTGAAGCTCTGCATGTATTCTCATCACAGCCTGAAAACCATGCGGCATTTGAGAAGGCTCGTGAAGATCTAGGAAAGAATACAGGCTCACGTGAACTTGGCAGTTTGAGTCAAACCAGGTGATGTTGCCGTTTCGAAAGTTGTCGGACAGTACCTAATTCATAACTATACCGTGATCAAAGAAGCGTTCAAGCCGAAATTGATGATGGTAAACACAAGGAATCAGTTCAAGCTATTGGCATAATTTTGAATAGCATTGCTCAAAATACATACAAAAATAAACTGATTCATGATGCCTACTAAAAACTGATAAAAATTCAGATGGGACTGACTTGCGCGATTACCGGCAGTGCAAATAATTTATGTTTTTTATGTTTCTTTAATAGGTAATCGACAATGTTTTAGGACATCTGGAGAAGAGCTACAACAACATGCCGTTTGCTGAGTCGGCTGAATCGTTATCGTGTTAAGATAAGGCAAATGGGCAGGAGTTTATAGATCATAATTCAGATGCCCTAAATATAAAACAGCAAGACCTGCAAGCCGAAGCAACTGTCGTTCGATTTTATTTTATTTTGCGCCATAACGTAGGGTTTATATGCTAGTAATGGACCCCTTAGTAGAAGCTTTGAACATTTTCGATGTATTCCATAAGAATTTTATTAACTATTTGTACAACAATCCAACATTTGATGAAAATAACTAGTAATTTACACAAAGTTATAGTAAACTTGATTTTTGAGGCTAGGTTTTCCTGGTTAACATCGATAATTTGCGCTGATCATAATGTGCCTTTTCATTGCCCAGTGAACAAGCGAACAGAACAGTTCGTTCGGTCAGCTCTCCGTTGCTTTGGAAGCTTTTCACAAGTTGTTTCAAGCCTTCAGCTCTAATTTTTTCTGAATCGCGAGTGAAATCAAGTCTTGGTTTTCGGAAGTAGAAAACGTTGAGTGTTAAACAGTGCAATAACGCCATTTATTGCAATTAGCAATATTGCCACGATCGAAAAGCCATATTGTTCCATATCTATACGGCACGCACACCAGCAGGCCATCGTGTGTAGCGTGCAGTCGATCATCTGCTAACCACCACCGACCAGTATCACCAGTATCATTACCATCATCGTTCAGCTCCACGCCTAGCCGGTACACGCGGCCACTCATCGTCGCTCGGCAGCAGCAGCAATATTCGTCGCCCGTCTGCAGTAGATCAGTGATACATATAAGATAAGTTTTTTAGTAGTATATAAGATAATTTTTATTTCTCGCTCGTTTGAATTCATTATAATCGTATTGTGTGTGAGTGTGAAGAGTGACTGAGAGTGTGTGAGTGTGTGTGCTTAGGTTTAATTTGTGTATCTGTGATTGATTGTAGATAATTACGTTAGTTGTTGAGCGCCATAAGCTCCCACAAGCGAGCCATGGATGATTTATCGGAAGATGAATCATCTATGGCGCAAAATGATGGGGTAGCTCTTAAAGTTACCCGATCGCGTGCTTATCCTGAAAGTGCAGCTGGTCCTTGGGTTGTCTATTTTCGGCCCAAAACGAAACCTCTTAATGTTTACCAGATTTCAAACGATCTGACGAAACGATTCTCGGCCGTGACCGAGATAATTAAGGTGAGACACAATAAATTAAAAGTCGTTGTGTCCAACCTTAAACAAGCTAACGAAATTGCTGTCTCTCAATTTTTTACACTGGAGTATTTAGTGTACATCCCAGCTCGAGGTATTGAGATACAAGGTGTGGTCTCCGAAGTGAGTTTGACTCCTGAGATCCTGTTGAAGCAGGGGTTGGTCGATTTAAGAACCTCTGCTTCAATCAGTCAAGATACTCGATGTGCGAAAACTAGGCACAGTATCGATCACTAAGGGTGAAAAGAAGTTTACTCCGTCAGACTCGTTTCGTGTAACTTTTTCTGGTTCAGCCCTCCTCAATACGTCGAGTTGGGAAAACTTCGACTACCTGTGCGGTTGTTTGTACCACGGGTAATGATCTGCGAAAAATGCAAGCAGATGGGACATACGACCTCCCATTGCAGCAATAAAGCACGCTGCTCTAATTGTGGAGAGAAACACGAGGATGGCGCCTGTGCAGACAGCACACCAAAATGCGCCTTCTGTAGGGAACTCCTCCTCATGCTCTCTCGTCGTGCCCAGCGTACAAACAACGCGGGGAACAATTAGAACGCTCGCTGAAACAGCGTTCCAGGCAATCGTTCGCCGAAATGGTGAAAAAGCCTCACCATCACCCGATGTCAATACAAATCCCTTTGCGCCTCTGTCAGATGACGAGTCTGACTTTGATTCGGCTGAAGAGGGAACATCGTTCACTTTTCCGGAAGGTGCTTCAAGGAAGCGAAGACGCGTCCGCCCACGGAAAGTTGTTGAGAAGAAGCCCGAGACCAGCTTGCCCATTTCAAAAAGAGGTGGAAAAAAGGAAAAAACAATTCCTCCTGGTTTCCGTAGTGCCAACTACACCCAGGACTTTCCATCTCTTCCGGGGACATCCAAAACCCCTGACGCCCCTATTTTAAGAACAGAAGCCCCCTCCTCAAGTGGGCTGTTCTCATTTGATGACATTGCCGAAGGTATCTTTAAGTACCTCGAAATTTCTGACCCTCTCAAAAGCATTGTTATGGCAATGCTTCCCACTGTGAAAACTTTTTTGCAGAAATTAACATTAAAGTGGCCAATCCTTGCAGCTATCATTTCCTTCGATGGATAATTTTCCAAATGAGGTCGGGGATTTGATCACTGTTCTACAGTGGAATTGTCGAAGTTTGATTCCTAAATTGGAATCTTTTAAATTTTTAGCTCACACTACCGGTTGTGATGCATTCGCTCTTTGTGAAACATGGCTCTCTTCCGAAATCGATCTTCCGATTCATGATTTCAATATTATTCGTCTTGATCGTGAGGATTCGCGTGGAGGGGGAGTACTTTTGGGGATCAAAAAGTGCTACTCCTTCTATAGAGTGAATTTTCCTCCTATTCCAGGTATTGAAGTTGTCGCATGTCAGGCTGTTATTAAAAATAAAAGCCTTTGCATTGCTTCCGTTTATATTCCTCCTAGAGCCTCCATTAACCGAAAACAACTTTCAGATATTTGTTCGGTCCTTCCTGCTCCACGGTTGGTCATGGGAGATTTTAACTCTCACGGTACAGGCTGGGGAGAACTGTATGATGACAACCGGTCTTCCCTGATATATGACCTCTGTGACAACTTCAATATGACAGTACTTAACAATGGAGAAGTAACACGTTTGGCTGGTACATCCTCAGTTGGCAGTAGATTAGACCTCACACTTTGTTCGAATTCATTATCGTTGGATTGCACATGGAATGTGATTCAAGATCCCCACGGTAGTGATCATTTGCCCATAAAAATTTCGGTTGCCACCGGGTTCAATTCGTCGAAATCTGTCAACGTCACGTATGATCTTACCCGTCACATCGATTGGACAAAGTTTAGGACAGCAGTAGATGAAGCCGTAACGACGGTAGAAAGGCTTTCACCGCTGGAAGAGTATAACTTCCTCTCCAACCTGATCTTAGACAGCGCGCTTCAAGCTCAAACTCGACCAGTTCCAGGGACGTCATCTCGCAGGAAACCTCCTTCTCCATGGTGGGATCAGCAATGCACCGAGGTTTACCGAAAAAGTCCGACGCGTTTAAAGTTTTCCGTAGACGTGGAACACCTGAGCACTTCGAAGTATACACAGCTCTCGAACGCGAACTTAAGAGCCTCATCAAGGCCAAGAAACGCGGTTACTGGCGATCATTCATGAACGGGCTGTCGCGCGAAACGTCGATGAGTACTCTTTGGAACACGGCGCGAAGGTTGCGTAACCGAACTACGAACAACGAGAGCGAGGAGTACTCGGACCAATGGATCCTCAAGTTCGCGCGAAAAGTTTGTCCAGATTCTGTGCCGGCACGGATGATTCCTCGCGAAACCACGAATTCGATAGATGAGATTAGCCAACCCTTTTCAATGGTAGAGTTCTCTCTCGCACTCCTTTCGTGTGGCAATACGGCTCCAGGGGCTGATAGAATCAAGTTCAACTTGCTTAAGAACCTCCCAGACGTCGCGAAGAGGCGCATGTTGAACTTGTTTAATCAGTTTCTGGAACTCAACATTGTACCGGATGAATGGAGACGGGTGAGAGTTATTGCCATTCAAAAACCTGGTAAGCCCGCGTCCGACCACAACTCCTGTCGACCCATCGCGATGTTATCTTGTATTCGAAAGTTGTTGGAGAAAATGATCCTTTTCCGTCTGGACAAATGGGTTGAGACGAACAACCTGCTTTCAGATACTCAATATGGTTTCCGTAGGGGTAAGGGAACGAACGACTGTCTCGCGTTGCTTTCCACAGATATTCAGTTAGCTTTTGCTAAAAAGAGCAAATGGCTTCTGTATTCTTGGACATAAAGGGGCTTTTGATTCAGTATCTGTTGAAGTTCTTTCAGATAAACTCCACGCTTGTGGCTTTTCACCATTAATGAACAATTTTTTGTACAATTTGCTGTCAGAGAAACATATGAGCTTCTCTCATGGAACCTCTACAGCTTCACGATTTAGCTACATGGGTCTCCCCAGGGATCATGTTTAAGCCCCCTTTGTATAATTTTTATGTCAAAGACATTGACGGTTGTCTAGGTGACAACTGTACGTTGAGACAACTTGCAGATGACGGCGTAGTGTCTGTCACGGGACCCAATGGGGTCGATCTGCAAGGACCCTTACAGGATACCTTGGACAATTTGTCTAGTTGGGCTCTAGAGCTAGGTATCGAATTCTCTACGGAGAAAACTGAGTTGGTAGTTTTTCTAGGAAGCATAACCCAGCACAACCGAAGCTTCAAATTTGGGGTAAGCCGATAACTCATTCTATGTCATTTAAATACCTTGGGGTCTGGTTCGATTCTAAGTGCACCTGGAGATCCCATATTGAGTATGTGAAGCGAAAGTGCCAGCCAAGGATCAACTTTCTCTGCACAATTACCGGGACCTGGTGGGGAGCGCATCCGCAAGATCTTCTAACGTTGTACCGGACAACGGTTTTGTCGGTTATGGAATACGGTAGTTTTTGTTTTCAGTCAGCGGCTCGGTCGCACTTCATTAAACTGGAACGTATTCAGTATCGGTGTCTTCGTATCGCGTTAGGTTGCATGCACTCTACTCACACCATGAGTCTTGAAGTGCTGGCTGGCATGTTGCCACTCTCGGATCGGTTTTCAGAATTATCTCTCCGGCTCCTCACCAGGTGTGAAGTTATGAACCCCCAGGTGATCGAAAATTTTGAGAAGCTCCTTGAGTTGAATCCTCAAACCCGCTTCATGACCTTGTACCATTTGTACATAACACAGGATGTCAGCCCTTCGCCGAACATTTCCAATCGTGTTTGCTTCTCCGATTTCGACAATTCGGTTCATTTTGATTTATCCATGAAGCAGGAGCTTCATGGAATCCCAGAGCATCATCGTCCTATGATTGCTCCGGTGATATTTGCTGCTAAGTTTGGCCAAGTTGATTCCACTAAATCGTTCTTCACTGACGGATCTTTGATAGAGGAGTCAGCAGGCTTTGGTATATTTAATGAAATTTATAGCGACAACTGTAAACTTCAAGCTCCTTGTTCCGTGTATGTCGCTGAATTAGCGGCAATACATTTTACGCTAGAAATTGTTGCCTCATTAACACCGGATCAGTACTTCATTTTCACGGATAGTCTCAGTTGTATAGAGGCTATTCGCTCATTGAGACCGGTAAAGCACTCCTCGTATTTTCTCATGAAAATACAGGAGCTTCTAAGTGCTTTATCTTCGCGTTATTTTATCATCACCTTTGTATGGGTCCCATCTCATTGTTCGATTCCGGGCAATGAGAAAGCGGACTCGCTTGCAAAGGTGGGCGCTATGGAAGGCGATATTTGTGATCGACAAATCGCCTTCAACGATTTTTTTCCTATTTTTCGTCAACAGTCACTCGTCAGCTGGCAATATAAATGGAGTAAAGGAGATTTGGGGCGATGGCAACATTCTATCATCCCAAAGGTGTCGAAGAAATCTTGGTTTAGCGGGATGGATGTGGGTCGAGACTTCATTCGTGTCATGTCTCGCCTCATGTCCAATCATTATTCTTTGAACGCTCATTTATACCGGGTTGGGCTGAGGGACAGCAATCTCTGTGAGTGTGGACAAGGCTATCAGGACGCAGATCACGTTATTTGGTCTTGTGCTGAACATTGTGCAGTCAGATCTAAGCTTTATGATTCCCTTCGGGCCCGAGGTAGACAACCCAATGTGCCAATTCGAGATATTTTGGCTGTACGTGATTTGGAGTACATGAAACTCATTTATGTTTTTTTGACTAACATTAGCATTAGATTGTAGTTAGTTCAACCTGTATGTTTAGTATAAGTTTTTTTTTTATATGTGTATGTGTGTGTGTTTTTTTCTTTTTCAAAGAAATGTTCAAGTCAAGGAAAACCATAAATTGTATAGTTATAAGTGTTTAGATAATTTAGAATTTAAATTTAATGTGTTCTGTAAACCATACTTTAAATTCCCACCCTGTTTCCCATCCGTAATTTGTAATTCCTATTAACCTCGAGACGGCCGCGAGTAATCGGCTCTATCCTCCTAACTTTAGTTTTAAGATAAATGATGTATAAAAATATGAAAGTTTGGCTCTGTAAAGTTAATTCGATTGAGCCTGTACAAATAAATGATTATATTAAAAAAAAAAAATAATGTGCCTTTTTTGGACCCATTTGCTTATTTTGGACCCGGGTCCAAAATACGCATATAAACTAATTTGATTAAAATGATTGATCTGACGCTGCTAAACCATTTTTTTATCTCGTAGACAAATAGGGTAACGCATATATTTTGGACTTGTATATATTATAACCACCTTCAAATAGAAAACATTCTAAACGCATCCGATGTGTAACAACAAATGTGTTGAAATCTATCTAGCTACAATGTAGGTATTAAATAAAAGTATTACAATCTAAGATGCAGTTCTTCGTATTTTCAGGGACGATAGGGGATGATATTTGAGGAAAAAGTTGTTCTACGCAGATCGTCAAATCTCATATTTTACGGAGTTGTTGAACTATTATTTTTTTGGTACATGGTAGTCTTAAATTGGCTGTAACTCAAAATTATGTTAATTAGCCAGATTCTATTTGGACTTTCGATGCCAAACAATTGGCGTAACCGTAGCAGAGATGACTACCTGCTAACTCTTCTGAAACAAAAAACATAGTTGTTTTTCGGAAGCCGTGTGGTACTGTTTTGAAAACATTTGAGCTATTACATTCTTCTCCTTGGACACCAAGCAGCGCGGTAATCAAGTGTGCTGTGCGTCCTGAGCAGACATTACCACGGTTGGGTTGAATGCAGGTACAACATGTTGCATTCAAATTAAAAAAAAAATTAAGCAAGATAGAAAGTTTGTGTCAAAGAGAAAGATGTAGAACACGTTTAAAGCCATATTTTTGTTCTATCAACCACTGCTGTTTTTTTTTTCTAAAAACATGAAAAACAAAACCCTTAAAAAATTAAAAGTTTAAAACATGTTTATCCCTAAGACACTAAATTACAACAACTCAACATTTAAATGAAAATTTGAAGTAGAAAACTTTCTTAGCTTTCGAATGAAGGAAATATAATCTTGCTTAATATCATATTGAGTTACAGCCAATTTAAGACTAACACGAACCAAAAAAATAAAAGTTCAATAACTCGGTAAACTATGAGCTTTCTCCAAATGCGTATAAGATTTTTTTTCTTCAAATATCATCCCCTGTCGCCCGGAAAATATTGGCGCTAAGGAACCGAACACCGAATATAATGTATTTTACAGCAAAGTGAACAAAGTACATACATGACCAGAATATATACGTTCCCGTACACTGATAGAAAAGTAATGGTAATATATTTGTGTCCGACACATATTTTTTTGCAATGTGATCAACAAATGATAGCTATTTTTAACCACTCATACTTCCCATGTGTACACAACACCACTTATACTTTTCATTTGTCAAAAATGTGTTTCTCAGTGGGATCTGTTTATGTGTGAACAAACAACAACAAACAAAGTTGGTTAAATTCGGTACATTTACCCTAGTTGAATAAGTTGTAACATGCGTGTGTATACAACATTTTTTTATGTGGAATACAAAATAGACATAGGGAACGTCCATTAATTACGTCACGCAAAAATTGACTTTTTAAAAAAAAAACCCTCCCCCCCTTGTCACGCTGTTTGTATGGACCTTCAAATTTTTTTGTATGGATCGTCACGTTAACCCAAGCCCCCCCTCCCCCCTTACTGCGTGACATAATTAATGGACCTTCCCATACACACTCAGATTATTTTACAGAAATCTTTAAAATTTTACCGAATTCTCAACAGCTGAACGTTCGGTTATCCGATTTCACGGATTTCGGTAAAATTTTAACCGAAATCCGGTAGTTTTTTTTCACCGAATTTCACCGAAATCCGTAAAATCACATTGCCGAACGTTCAGCTGTTGGAATTCGGTACAACTGTACAGATTTCTGTTAAAAAATTGAAGTGTGTATAACAAACTATTTAGTATTTCATAATTCAAGCATGTAAGGTCAACCATGAACATTTAGTCATATTTGAAAATTCAACCATTCTTCAAAACATCGCCGGTCTGGCTATTGTTCTTCAAACGTGACAATTTTTGCTCCAATTTTGTTATCGTAGACAACTTCTTCAATTCTGCGTTCTTTATGCGTTCAGCTCGTTTTTCCTCAGATTTCGTTTTTTCCTCAGATTGATTACTTCATTAGATGATGCTGCATACGAACCTTCACGATGCGACTGGGAGAGATCGACTAGATTATCTGTATACACTATTTTCAATTCTTGAATATTCCTCATTCCTTATGAAATACGTTTCTGCACAATTATTATAAAAGAGGCGTACTAGGCAATGACTAAAAGCCTCTATAAAGGCAAAAGCACCTACATGAATTTTGTTCCAGTCTTCGACCTATAATACAAAACTTGTAAGGTTTGCACAAATAGGTCGAAAGCGAGTGCTGGCCCTAATTGCCAACTCCAAAATGCCACCAAATTCATGCAACCTGATCACTTTGTATTGGAAGACTTCGCGTTACGTTTGGTAGCCCTTGTTTGGTAGATGTTGCGTTTGGTAGACGGGCCGTTTGGTAGACCTCTCCTAGCTCTTCCAGACCAGCTTTTCCCGAGACAATACTTCACGGTAGAGCGTGGAATTTTATACTGCTTGCACACCTGTTTAATCGGAACATGGTTTTTAATCGCTCGAATTCACTGTTGCACTTCAGATTCCGTGTAAGTATGCTTACATTTATTATTTTTTCCCATTTTGATCAACAATTTCCACTTTAGACGGTGAGCATAAAATAAGTTCAGTTTGCTTACAAAAAGAAAAGAGGGGTTGGAAATAGGCAACAAAGCACTTCCAATCAGTCGCATAATGGACCCTCAATGTTAATACATTTTTTTACGATTTTTCATTGTTTTTATATCTGCATAGTAAAATTGAATATAGGTACTAAGTATTAACGTGTTGAAAATGCCTTTTTATTATCTACAATTTATTTACATGATCAGTTTACTTTTTTCTCTCCTGTAACGAAAATTCTTACAAATCACTGTACCATGCAGTGCTCAGGTAAAAATAATTAATAATGAATCCTAGAGGGTTTGAGCTGTTTAGTGGAATACTTGTAACTATAAATTAGAAGAAAAATTAGTAATCTCCATTTAATTCCAACTACCTTTGCTTATCTTCGACAGATACGCGTATTTCGTCTACAATGTGCAGACTTCTTCAGTGTCTCGTACTAATAACTCGACTGGACTAGTTAATTAATAATGATGTTTTATGTGTGAAATTTGTGAGGAATCATATTCTCACCTTTGTTTTAGTGTTGATACTATGTGTTTTCACTGACAATGCTTAGGTTAAATACGATAATAACGAAATAATTGCAAAAGTATGGCAGGGTGTCCATTATACGCACAGGGTCCATTATACGCCAACAAACCCTACTACTACTTTAAAATTTGCGTTTTCTTGTTTTACGAAGTCGATCAGATTGCAGTTTGAACATTGAATATCTATTTACCAATTTCATTTTCATATTTTGGCAATTTGAAAGCTTCAGCGGCAAGAACATCAATTTTTCCCATAATCAAATTCGGTAACATGAAAGAACTCGTTCGTTTCAGCATTATTCTGTTTAGCTAGAATTGCCTTCGCCATTGTAGACAACTCTACTTCTGAGGAATCAAGCGTTTCTTCGATGTTTGGATTTGACTACCTGGGAGTGGATTGATATATGTAATTCTGCAAAATACTTCCGATCGTCCATCCATGTCGTACGAAGCTTTTCTCACATCAAGCATGTATTGGGAAAGCCTTATGGTGCGTAGATGGCTTTTGAATTGTAAGAGAATGGGTCTCTGTTGCATGCATCTAACGACCAAAAAAAAATTCCACACAGTCCTGCGTGAATCTAGACGTGAAGAGGATTTAGTAATCGGAATCCACCAGAAATCTTCTCTGCAGCCGGATAATGGCGTTAGTTGCCATTATGAGAGCCGCTTGCCACGGCTTCCAATACTCAATACTTTGTTTCCTTAAAAGTGCCCATCTTGTGATGCTTGAACGGTTGGTAGGGAACATAATTACCTATCTTGAGACAAAATTTCATCGAAATCAAAAATGATGTTTTTTGACGTAGACTACGTCTTACGGCAAGGGTAGGGTGTCAAATGAAAATCTAAAAAAATGCGACCGTCACGAAAAACCGTACGTTTTGTACGCGAATATCTCAAATAATCCACGATAGATTTACATGATTTCTTCCTCAATCAGTTGGAAATTTTACCGCGCTCCAATTCAATTGTCAAACATTATTCTCAAACAATAGTAAACTATTGAAAATAACGCAAATATAAGGTGATGTCTTATAATGCCATTTTGCAGAGTAAATTAACCAAATTTCCTATCACAGATTTCAAATCGAAGCAAGGAACGTCTTGGATCATCTTCTTCTTCTTTGTATTAGAGAGAGACTTTAACCAATCATGTCATTCGTCTCTCCATGTACGTCTCGCAAAAATTTTGTCTCATTCGTTTGGTAGCATTGAAGCTGTGCGGAGCTGGGTGCTGGTGGCTGGTCGCAGGTAGCTGTTCGCAGGCAGCTGGTCGCAGCTGCTTCATCGTCCGGGAGCAGAGCTGGTCGCAGAGGCAGCTGGTGGTCGCGTAGCAACTGGTGGTGGTAAGTACAAAGACTCTCCCAAACAGCAATCGTCGCGATGAGGTAAAATGGCGGATTATGGGGGCGCACAATCGCGTCGGTTTGTGCAAGCCGCCATCTTACCTCATCTTGGCGATTGTTTCGCCGCTCTTCGAAAACGCTGCTGTTTGGGGGAATGCGTCCATGGGGGCGAACAGCAGTATGTGGGAATAATCTGTCCTTTTGAGGACAATAAATTTTATAATAAAAGAGTTGATTATTAAGGCTCCACCAAACTGCAGCGTTTTTTCCGCCACCGCGGCGAAAAAATCACCGCGGTGAGATTGCATGGCGGCTTATGGGAGCGCACAAACCGACGCGATGCGTTTTTCAATCGCGTTGGTTTGTGCGCTCCCATAAGCCGCCATGTAATCTCGCCGCGGCGATTTTTCCGTTAGGTGGAGGCTTTAAAGAACTAATCTTAAATTTAATTCGGTGCTCGATGGAGGGGGAGCCGTCGGTTAAAAATTTTACCCAGCTGGTTAGCGCAATCCATTAACTGATAACCTGTCCTTATGAGGACAACCAATTTAATTAAAAGAGTTGTTTATACAAGAATTAAACTGTTATTTCGTTTGGTATGTGTGCCTTATATCATGGTGCCGATTCGTTCGCTGCAACTTCAAAAACGCCTCCATGGAGGGCGAGCCGTCGGGAAAATTTTACCCAGCTGTTTGGCGCCCTCTCATAAATAATCTGTCCTTTTGAGGACAACCAATCCAGTTCAGAGAGATATATAAGAATTCAATTAATATTTCGTTCGGTTTGTGCGCCATTTAATCTAGTGCCGATATGTTTGTCACTTTTGAGAAACATATTGAAAGTGAGAATGCCTAACCGATTTGATCCAGAACGCTTGCGCAGATTCAGGAAGCGCATCAAGAGCGAACATACGGGAAATCCTCCGAAACGACCATGCACCGATGCCGAGCTAGCTCGAAGTTATAGGGCGAAATTGAAAGCAGTAAGAGGTAATGCGTTGCCAACAACTAGTTGGGACGCTGGAGAAGGTCCTTCAGCGCGAGGTAGGAAATTGATATTTATTAAATTTAAATCAATTTGACAAAGTGCATGTCATCATAGCAATTGAATATCTCTCTATGTTATCGCTCCCTGTCTTAATAAATTTTAAGATAGTATTAATTGTATCCTGGTGATGACATGCGCCGCGTGCTTTTACATCACACGAACCTACACATGATATCGATACAACTAATGCGCTGAACATGTTCAGCGTGCTCAGGTGTTTATTTTATATTTATAAGAATTTATCATATATTAACCAACCTTTTCTCCCATACCCATTGCAAAGAATAATGATATTTCATAAAACTCACTCTCTTTCTTCTGCGAGATCTAATATATTTATATATATTTCGATTTCCTTAAAGTTTTAGCCATAATGGATTCACTAATTTACTTGACATTCACATAGAAACATGAATAATAATTTCACAAAAAAAAACCATAAACCATATTTTAGGTACGCATTTAACCTTATATTCCCAACTTTGGCCTAATGTATTCATCACATAGTAAAATGTAGAATATAAAAGTTTCCAATGGAAAAGTAAGAGTGAGCGGTTGTGTATTTTTCGAAGGGCTTATTCATACCAATACCTATATAAGTAAATGAATATAGTGGGAATTTTAATGTTTTGAAATGGAATGGCCGATTGATCACATGAGAAAGTCATTTAGATGTTATAAAGTAGCTCTATATTCCGTATAGTATACCGAATGTAGCCGAATGCCCGGAGCGATAATATAAATAAATGCGATAATATAAATAGATGAGCGATGAAATTAATAAACTTTACTGAAATTCGTTCGAACAAGAATCCTTAATGATATCCATATCCATCGAATGTTTTCGACTCAATAATGTTTGTTGGTGACTTTTCATGGTCCAGTACAGCAAACGCCTTGTTAAGCATGTCTTAGCAAAGGTTTAACTAGTTGAATATCGTTTCTAGCTAAATTAATGTATGAGTTATAGTTAAAATTGTAATCGTGTGCTACATAATCGACTGATTCAAGGGACATGTACCCTATATAACCTTACAACAACTGCAAGATAATTTTTGTTATTTTCTGTTTGATAAAACTTTCTGACCTTTGAACATTTTTAGAGACGCTTACACATCTGAAAATGTTGCAGTTGATTATTGTGTTTTCATAACAATCACTATTTTCTGATAACGAATTTTATCGTTATTTGAATTCTAAAGTATTTCAATGTTTATTATTATCCTTGAAATCCAGAATTGCTAAAATTTCATAAATAGCAAATTTTTGATTCTTTGAAGTTGAATTATGCAAAGGCATACTACAACTCAGATTGTATACAAATGATCCGAATGGTATGGTATTTAAATGGTGAATGTTGAAAAGGAGACAAGGCATCAGTCAAACTATATGTTTGTATGTACGTATTATAGAATTTCCTCCGCTGCCTGTCGTTACTGAAATCCCCCAAACGATGTAAAACATTGTTGATGTTTCCGGCGATGGTGAGAATTCCGAGATGCAGGCCATTCAGGCACAGTATGACATACGAATAAACATTTAGTAATGTCAAGCGCTTATGATTATAAGAATGACTAAAACTATCATTAATTTAATAATTTTATATTCCCTAAAAGATCCTCAACTATCTTCTAGGCCTTAAAGCTAATCCATCGTAAAACGTGCAACCGTGACCGTGTCATCATTTAAACCAAAAGGCCCTTTTCAGGGCCACCAAAGAGTTATAAAGAGTGTACAAGAGAATTTTCTCACGCACTGACTTCATAAAACCAAATGGCCCTTTTCAGGGCCACCAAATAATATCTCAAGAGTGTACAATAGAATTATCTTACATACTGGCTTCAAAACGCTGGTCTAATGTCCCATAAGAGCCGCACCCGTCATATTGTGACTTAAACTGCTTCTATCGGTAAGGGTAAGCGACCGGCACGAATAATTGAAACCCTTTTCACGCTAATAATAGGCACACAGAATTTCCCTGACATTATAATGCATCACTTGGTTTAACGTAGTCTACGTCAACCGGTCGTGTCTTGTACACAACCCCACTTTTTTTTTTAATCGACTTTGAATTTTTTTAAATGATTTTTTCAGTGTAGGGCTCATTTTGGGTTTTTTTCAATATTTTTTTCTTAAAACTTGACTTATTTTGTGATAATCATTCATACAACACTTTTTTGTAGGAATAGTCATTTTTTTATCAAACTCATTTGAAAAAAATCGATAAAAAAAAAGTTTCGCCCTTTTCAAAAGACAGTCTAGATAAAAATTTAAGAAACTAAGTATGCAAAGTGGCTTATTCAGTCATGGTCTACACACTCAGAAAGTTCGTTGAATTCTGAGAAGGTGCTGCCAACTCCGAATACGATTTGGGGCTAAAACCGTCAATTGTTAAATTTTGTTGTTTGAAGGAGACTTTTTATTCAATCCCTTGAATTAGTATAGATGATGATAACAATCAGTGGTAATTAAAGCTCGATCAAATCAAACAGGGGGGGGGAGCCTACCCAAGCAACACCAGAAACATATCCGCTTTTTATATAACACCAATGTTTAGATTCTTGTAATCCATTCCAATAAGAATGGGGCAGCTGATCAAGCACTTCAACTACGTCAAACATTTTAAATTCATACTATCTACTGAGAACAAAATCCAAAACAATCAACTTAGTGTTGTGCAGTTGACTTGTTTTCATCGTCTGTGATAACAATAATGGTTATCTCAACCCCCTTATCAGAAATAACAACGAAAAAAAATCCGGAAACTGGATCTTGTTCGGTAAATGACGTTCGCGGTAGGTTCCAATATTTCAGCCATCCGCGCTTCCGTCGTTGCAAAAAAATTTGTGACATAAACACGTGCATCGTCCCATTATTGATTCGTTCTCCAATTGTGGGAGAGGGGGAGTGGTGAGGGGGGTAGGGGGGGGGCTGTAGTACACACCTCGCGAAAAGATGCAGATAAGAACCGACACTACAATTCAGCAGAGCAATTAATATGGCTCTCCACTCTCGCTCACGCTGGTAAGTACACCTCCTTGTAGTGCAGCCGCGGAAAAGAAAGAGAAAATAAAAGTCTGCAGCTAATTAAGGTAATGATATGAGGTAACCAATCCGGAACCCATCTCGTCACCGCTAAGCCCGTGATTCGTCGATGGGCAATTGTTAGACGACAGCTTTTTGGGGGAAGGTATCCATAGGTTGCCTGAAAGGAGCTTCCAACAAGATTACCTAACGGTTGTTACTTTTTTCTATCGATGAATTCTCCTTACTTTTCACTATGCATGTGGCTGGTTGAAGTGCAATGAACTATTTTTTGCTTGTTGTGTTTGTGTTTAATTGCTATGATCTGACCCTTTGATTTGGTAATATGCATTTTTTTATTTTGGTTCATCTTTGAGTAACACCTATTTTTCAACTAAGGACTGTTAAGTTTCTGAATAGTGTACTCTATTTGTTAAATAACTTATCCATTTGTATGCTTATTTAAGAGCTAACTTCAGTTAAGAAGAAGACAACAATTTTTATTATAGTAATCCGAAACCGAATCTTATCGATAATTCAACAGGATTTACTCAAATCTATGTAACTCAATTTTCGACGAAATTAGGTCATAACAATCATAACTCAAGCTGAGTGGCCCCGTGGGCTTTGTTGCTCATCTAAACAAAAATCAATTCAAGAATTTCACATCACCCTATCGATCGAATTTTTATGCATACACGGGCATTCCCACAAAGACAATCAATCCTACCCGTGAGGTATAACGAAAATCGAAAGGCATCAATTTGACATTGAAACTTAATTTCTTTTCCATTCGATTTTTCACACATGCTCGCTTTTATTGTTTGCGGCGAGGTAGCACCCACCTGGCCTGCATGCGAGCCCGGAATGAATAGTAGTAGTTGAGAGTCCATGATTTAGCAACACATATCGCCCAATTAACAGTAGCTTAAAAATCGCGAAACCACGCTACCTTTCAACAATAAGTGACGACGGCGACGGCGGCGGCTAATCATTGACAGCATATTTACAATTTAACGCTGGCGCAGGCTGGATTGGTGGTAGAATTGGTTCACTGACTGTGTGGTCACTTAGTGGTCGAAGGAATGTAAATTATTCACAGAAAATAGTACTAGTTGAGTGCTGGGGTAGGTATCCAGTTGCCGGTTGCAGGAATTTTTCTAGGCTGAGAAACAGGCTAGAAGCTAATTGTGATGAGTAATAAACTCGAAATGCCAAGTTCTTCAGAGAGTAGAGGAACATATTGTATTCGTAATATATTGGTTTTATCTTGGACCTGTTTCTAATTGAAAGACAATAATTAGACGCGAGTGAACAAATTCAATTATGGTATATGTTCTCTTATAAATCTCATCGCAATTCATCGTACTCGAGTAGGATGATTTGTATTTGTTATGACACGTTAAAAAACAGCATTACTAAGATAAATCAGTCTCTTGACTCATCACAGGTTGAATTTGGTGTGATTAGTAAGGGAAAAGTAATGCTATTTATGCAGGAATATGTCTCATTATTATCACCGTAAAGAACGCGGTTCCCATACCTGGTTTCACCCACTACTCAAGAGCATTTAAGCCATAAACACAGGAGAAATATTCAGCTAAGCTTCCTTTTTCACTGAATGCGAATTGCCGGGTCTTTAGTTTGACACCTGCCATAAGGGTTTGTACAGTTTCCTTGTCCACTTTATTCGCCGCAGAACGCCAGTTTGCCTTGAACTGTTTCTTGCTCTTCTTGAGTCTTCTTAAGGTTCCGCTTGACGATGGCCCAATATTGTTCGGATTTGGTGGAGCTCTGGTGTGTTGGGTGGGTTCTTGTCCTTGGGCACCACTTGAACGTTGTTGGCAGCATACCACTCCATGGCCTTTTTTCGTAATGGCAAGATGCCAAATCCGGCCAAAATAGAACAGAACAATTGTGTCGCCTGAGGAATGCAGTAGACTTTTTTGTAGGCACTCGCTCAGATAAATTTCATGGTTGACGGTTCCGGCCGCAATGTAAACGTTGCTCTTCAAGCCACAGGTACAGATGGTCTACCACACCAGATATTTCTTCGCGAACTTGGACAGTTTAATGTACTTGAAAATATATGCCACCTTTCCCCGTCCGGTTGCCGTAAAAAATTCTTGTCCAGGAAGCTGTTAAAGTCTTCCTTGACGTAAGTTTCATCGTCCTGTACCACGCAATCAAGCATCGTCATGTACAACTTTTGCGATCGTGCTTACTGGCAGATGTGTTTTGTTTATCGTCGCGATTTGGAGTCACCACTTTCTTGAAAGTCTACAATCCAGCTCGTTTTTAGCTCTATCCACGGTTGAAGGCGCCTCCCAGCTTTTTGCAACATCTCAGACGGAAGGTTGGGGTTCCACTCGAAACAGCGGGCAGCTCTTTTGTCATCGATCACTTTTAATACGTTTCAATCGTATCGTTTAATAACTTTCGATTTCAATCGAAACAACCTTTAGTGCATATCGAGTAACTTTATCACTATTGACAAATGATGAAGTATTCGGTGTTATTGCAGTTGTCATTGCTTGTTTTGTTGGTAATGTATTTCCGCTATTTAAACCCTTTGAGAGTGAGAGCACTCTTCAAAGTCACGCCTTATATGGGTCAAAATCAGATTCATTGCAAAGAATATAAACTATGACTGCGATACTGACCATGCATCAGAACCTAGTCATACCCAATTCAAACTATAGAATATCGAATAGACAATGAGAATTCACATAAATGAAGACTAACCAATCCGAGTATTGTCACTTTTCACAAGACATAAAGTGTAATAACTTTAACTAGGAATTAGAAGAAAAATTATGACAGTTGCTCCATTGATTACACAGATAAAAAGAAACATTGAATTTTCTGCGTTATCCAATGCACATAAAGGGAATGCTATATTTGCCAGAGAATAATGAGATATTTCATGTAAATTTATGCCAGATAACGCCTGAATCAACAGAGTTGTATGAAGGATTGCCAATATTGTTGTATGGCACATGAAAAGTTGCAAACAATTTCATTGTTTACGCCTCCTTTAGCTTGGATCTAAATGAGGGATATTTTACACGCTTGTTAAAATTAATTATTTTTTCTGTATACGATCTCTCAATACAACAGGCTATTCAAGGAGCCTTAGATCAACTTTGACCTATTTTAATACCCCATATTTTTATTAAAAAGTACCAACATGTCATTTGCAATAGCATAATTTTCACTGATGGGTCGCGCATTGCTGGACCACCTTGTTTTGGTGTCTACAATGAATACTCATCTGCCTTTCTTAGTTTCTTTCAAAAATAAGCGAGCAGATGTGTGCGTTGGTCGAAAGATCATTTAACATTAGCTTCGTATGGGTCCCCTCATATTGCTCAATTCCAGGCAATGAGAAGGCGGACTCTCTAGCAAAGGAGGGCACAGAACAAGGCCAGATTTGTGAAAGAAGAATTTCACATGATGAGTTTTTCCCATTAGTACGTCAGAGCTCTCTTCAAAGTTGGCAAAACGATTGGGCAAGTAATTCTCTTGGGCAGTGGTTGCATTCAATTATTCGTGGTTCAAAGGTCTGGATGTAAGTAGCGGTTTCATGCGTGTGATGGCAAGACCTCTGTCCATTCGCTAAACGCACATATTTACAGAATTAACCTCGTCGATAGCAATGCATGTAGGTGCGGAATCGGTTATGATGACATCGATCACGCAGTTTGGTATTGCCCGGATAATAATGTCTCCAGAACATGACTATTGGATGCCATAGTGGCCCGAGGAAAGAGATGTTTTGGGAATGCGTGATCTTCCCTATATGCAAACGATCTACAAATTCCTTTGTAAATTTCCCACCATTGTGTAGATGTCTCTTGTTTCCGTGCTACTGCCCTGCCCTATACGCTTGGTCAACCATCAGCTGAAAGGAGCTATAGTAACCGAGAAAACTGCAGCCATGAGCATCATATATTAACTGAATTAAGTTACACGCCTAGTCCCTTTCAAACGATAATGTGACACATTTACCTCGAGCCAGTCACGATCAATTGGTGCCTCTTTTGCTAACACAATAGAGCAAATTATTGTAAATAACAAATTTGAGTATCGGCTCCGCAACGTGTTACACACGTCTGAGCCTCATAAATAAACGAACTAATTAAAAAAGAAACTTTTGATCTGACAGGAGGACAGGAGGTTGGCTTCAGGTGAAGTTTTCCGTGCAAGGCGAGCATGCTTGTATCTTTTAAGGCTTTTAAAGGCGCGTGTTTGGATATATTAACTTTGCCACTAGCTTTAACCAACCAATAGTTATTGAAGTTTCTCTTCTAAAACCATCCCAGATTCAAATGTAATTTTCTCAAGATACAGAAATAATATATCTCTAGTATTCCCACAACAATATAAATTGCACTTTCTTATAGCGACTTTAATTAAAAAAGTTAGGGCAAAAAAAAACATTTTTTTACGGTACACCCTAAGTTGATGAGGAAAAATTGCTCTAAATAGGTCAATTTTCAAGCTACAAAAAAGTTTATATATGAAAATTCCATGAATTTTTTTGCGCTACACCTTTGCCAAAGAATGTAAACGTCTATTTCTGCAAATAAAAAAGTTAGTTTTTGTATTTCCGTGAAAATGAGGACCACCCTAGTTTTAATCAACATCAAAAAATGGGCCTTAGTGATACAAACCATGTTGTAGAACATCTCTTTGCTGTAAAGTTTCAAATTTAGGCGCTGGGAGCATGTTTCCTCGTAAATTCGTGATCTGGACCATAGGGCATTGATGAAATTCATGGGGTAAGGATATGCAAAGAGTAAATATTGTTTAATTAAAAGTGCTTGAAAAGTATTCCAAATACTTTGTTTAATAGTTCGTTTATTCATGAGGCTCAAGCGTGAATGGTCATATCAATTGTTTTCAGCTTGTTCTTTGATTTGTTTCTAAATATCAACCAAATGTTTCTTGAATTGATCTAAAGTAAGCCCTTTCGTAGGCCTTATATGTTGAAGATTCGGTTAAGATGCAGGCCATTCTTCGCTTGTGGTGAAATCGGGCCAATTTTCCGCGGTCCATTTTTGTTTTTCCTCTTTGCATTGTGAGCTGGAGCTGAGTCCTGTTGGAAACAAAATGGCGTATACAGCGTTGAAGCATGAGGAAGCAGATGGTTCTTCAAAACCTGCTCGATGTAATATTCGGTGTTGATTTTTACGCTAGGTGCTTTGAAAAGAAGAGGAAGTTGTCCTTTTCGTGAAACGGCACCCCATACCATGATTTTCGATACATTCTGTTGTACAGCTCCGCAGCTTATCTCTTGGAAGATTTTTGCCATACCCACGATCATTTTGTTGATTATGACTGTCCTGAAGGAGGAAGAGCTTTTCATCCGAAAATAAAATCTCGCAGTCACCGTGTCGGATCAAAATATGTCTACTTCTTTGGACCCTGGCTTGCTTTCGACGCTCCGTCAACCCGTGAACCCGTTGTTTCCGAGCATTTCCGTGCAAAGAAGGTGTCCAAACTCTCGAAAAAGTATTTGATTTGGCAGGCCATTTGTGTTCGAAAATCTAAAAGTTTCGTCTCAACCGGCACAGAGTGATCGGAAAAGCCTTTTATCACGGCGAAATGAATAACTTCTAAGGGTTACGTTTCCGAAGCATGTCTTCTACAAAGTTGTATCCAAACAAGGCTTTTAGTTAAAATAACCCGTAACTGTTGAATGATAAGCTGTATTAAAAAATTATCAGCAAAAATGTGCGCGGATGTGTACGAAAAAGAATGTCTGCAGCGGCGGTTGCTACCGTTTATCAGAAGCCTCAATCTTTGTTTTGGTCTGATTTGGCCTCTTGTCACAATGCATACAAGAGGTCAAATACGTGCCAAAAACAGCCAATCCACCAAACTATCCAGAGCTTAGCCCAATAGAGAAATACTGGGCTCTAGCTAAGCGGAAAATCTTCGAAACTAAGAAGAAAGCAGGTGGTACCGATGATTTCAAGAGAAGGTGGAGAACCGTCACGGCGGGCGTATCTGAGGATACCGTACGGAAACGGATGGCGGGTGTACCACAGAAAGATGCGAGAATTTTACAGAAGGAAAGATTAACATCTTATTCAACTGTTTCTAATGTAGATATAACTGTATCATTGTGAAATAAACAAACGGCTTTGTTGAATTGTCCGAAATTTCCGAAATTTAACGTGAAATAGCTTTTTATGTTGCGCGATATGTAGGATGGAGCTCCGTGGTGAACCAGCCCAAGGCCGAAAAGCCACATTAATACACGAAGAAGAAGAAGATATGAAGGAAGAAAAGAAGAAGAAAAATAACGGCATAGAGAATCAAACCTTTAGTGAAACAACTGACTACCTGTTCAATGAACACTACATTGCAACTTTATTATTTTATTTATCAATAGAAATTTTATTGAAAAATCTCATGAATCAGTCAACGAGAACAAATCGTACCAAAGTAATACATTTATGTTAAACCTGGTACTTGTCGGCATAGGGTATCGAGAATATTTTCGATATTCCGACATTAGTATAAGACCCACAATCATAAAGAGAAAAAACTATAATTAAGACATTTTATATTATCCGGCTAAATCTGCAAATTTATGCAAAAAATCTTCTCAGAACACAAAGGAAAACTGTGACGTTCCGCGAACCTCGATTTGAAAACCTCTGCGCCAATCATACTGCAACTGCTCCGTCTGCACTGTAAGCCCCAATTGAATTGAAGCGGAACGGTGGTAGCCTTTATTGTGAAAAATCCCAATCTTTCTGTGCGAAATGTGGCTCACAAAGTTGGGAAGTCAAAATCATACGTACAAAAAGTGAAGCAAAGGCAAGGACTGACGGCGTTCAAAGTGAAACAAGGTGCCCAACCGCGATGAAAAGTAAAAGTCGTGCTATAGGAGCCTTACACCGATTTTTTGGCAAACATTTTCTTGTATTACAATGGACAAGTAAACATACGTAAAGGGTGTATTCGATAAAAATGGCACACAGAAAATCTTCTGTAACTTTGGAATCGTATGAGTAAAAAACCTAGAAATTTGAGTAAATCTTATCCATAGTGTATTATTTACATCTGCCAAGTTTCATAGTTACACATTCAGTAGTTCCAGTCATGTCGTCGAAACAAGAAATTGTCCGTGAGAAAATTTTGTGCACTCACAATCAAAATCCAGGGCGTCCCACCGGTGGATTGCTAAAAGGCTTGAAATTGCAAATACAACTGTGTCTCGTGTAATAAGAACCTTCAAGGAGCGTCTGAGTGTCCAAAGGAAGGAAGGAAGTTGTCGTAAAAGTGGTCCAATGGACAGTAAAATGGCCAGGAAAGTCGTACAACAATTCAAGAACCGTCCAAACATGTCAATTCGAGATGTCGCTAAAAAGTCTAAGGTGTCAGTCGGTTTTGTGCAGAAAACCATGAAGCGTGCTGGGTTACATGTTTACAAAGTGCAAAAAGCCCCAAACCGGAATGAATAACAAAACATCACTGCGAAAATCCGCGCCCGGAAACTTTACACGAAGCTGCTCACCAAATCCGGTTGCATCGTGATGGATGACGAAACATACGTCAAGGCCGACTTCCGTCAACTTCCTGGGCAAGATATTTCGTTGCCAAGTCGAAGTTCGATGTTCCGGAGGATGTTCGAAAGAAGAAACTATCGAAATTTGCAAAGAAGTTTCTAACCTGGCAGGCGATTTGCGGATGTGGTGAAATAAGTGCTCCCTTCATCACTTCCGGAACCATAAACGGTGCGATTTACACGGAAGAGTGCCTTAGAAGCGTCTCTTGCCATTCATTAAGAAGCACAAAGGATCAACTCTGTTTTGGCCTGATCTAGCATCCTGCCACTACGCTCGAAACGTATTGGAGTGGTACCGAGCCAGCAGAGTCAATTTTGTGCCAAAGGATATGAACCCACCAAATTCACCGGAACTTCGTCCAATTGAAAAATTCTGGGCAATTATGAAAACGGAACTTCGCAAACATCCCAAAACTATAAAAACAGAGCTAGAATTGAAGAAAATTTGGGTAAAAACAACAAAACCACTGGGAAAATCGGTTGTACAAAATTTGATGGGTGGAGTGAAAAGGTAGGTGCGGGCATTCGGGATGAGAGTCGAAATTGAATATAACAAATGTTGTAAATCAAAACTCATTAGTAGTTCTTCATTCCCTGAAAATTTCAGAAAATCCGATAATCAGTTTAATTTTGATGAGTATATATGTGTGTGCCATTTTTATCGAATACACCCTTTACTCGAAGAATTTAAACAGCATCCAGGTCTGGCTATGAGGATGCAAAGGAACACTAGATTGCCGAAGCATTTCCGTGCAAAGAAGGTGTCCAAACTCCGAAAAATATTTGATTTGGCAGGCCATTTGTTGTTCGAAAATCTAAAGGTTTCGTATCAACCGGCACAGAGTGATCGGAAAAGCCCTTTATCACGACGAAATTAATTACTTCTAAGGGTTACGTTTCCGAAGCATGTCTTCTACAAAGTTGTATCCAAACAAGGTTTTTAGTTAAAATAACCCGTAACTGTTGAATGATAAGCTGTATTAAAAAATTATCAGCGAAAATGTGTGCGGATGTGTACGAAAAAGAATGTCTGAAGCGGCGGTTGCTACCGTTTATCAGAAGCGTCAATCTTTGTTTTGGTCTGATTTGGCCTCTTGTCACAATGCATACAAGAGGTCAAATACGCGCCAAAAACAGCCAATCCACCAAACTATCCAGAGCTTAGCCCAATAGAGAAATACTGGGCTCTAGCTAAGCGGAAAATCTTCGAAACTAAGAAGAAAGCAGGTGGTACCGATGATTTCAAGAGAAGGTGGAGAACCGTCACGGCGGGCGTATCTGAGGATACCGTACGGAAACGGATGGCGGGTGTACCACAGAAAGATGCGAGAATTTTACAGAAGGAAAGATTAACATCTTATTCAACTGTTTCTAATGTAGATATAACTGTATCATTGTGAAATAAACAAACGGCTTTGTTGAATTGTCCGAAATTTCCGAAATTTAACGTGAAATAGCTTTTTATGTTGCGCGATATGTAGGGTGGAGCTCCCGTGGTGAACCAGCCCAAGGCCGAAAAGCCACATTAATACACGAAGAAGAAGAAGAAATATGAAAGGAAGAAAAAAAAGAAGAAAAATAACGGCATAGAGAATCAAACCTTTAGTGAAACAACTGACTACCTGTTCAATGAACACTACATTGCAACTTTCATTATTTTATTTATCAATAGAAATTTTATTGAAAAATCTCATGAATCAGTCAACGAGAACAAATCGTACTAAAGTAATACATTTATGTTAAACCTGGTACTCTGTCGGCATAGGTTATCGAGAATATTTTCGATATTCCGACATTAGTATAAGACCCACAATCATAAAGAGAAAAAACTATAATTAAGACATTTTATATTATCCGGCTAAATCTGCAAATTTATGCAAAAAATCTTCTCAGAACACAAAGGAAAACTGTGACGTTCCGCGAACCTCGATTTGAAAACCTCTGCGCCAATCATACTGCAACTGCTCCGTCTGCACTGTAAGCCCCAATTGAATTGAAGCGGAACGGTGGTAGCCTTTATTGTGAAAAATCCCAATCTTTCTGTGCGAAATGTGGCTCACAAAGTTGGGAAGTCAAAATCATACGTACAAAAAGTGAAGCAAAGGCAAGGACTGACGGCGTTCAAAGTGAAAAAGGTGCCCAACCGCGATGAAAAGTAAAAAGTCGTGCTAAGGAGCCTTACACCGATTTTTGGCAAACATTTTCTTGTATTACAATGGACAAGTAAACATACGTAAAGGGTGTATTCGATAAAAATGGCACACAGAAAATCTTCTGTAACTTTGGAATCGTATGAGTAAAAAACCTAGAAATTTGAGTAAATCTTATCCATAGTGTATTATTTACATCTGCCAAGTTTCATAGTTACACATTCAGTAGTTCCAGTCATGTCGTCGAAACAAGAAATTGTCCGTGAGAAAATTTTGTGCACACACAATCAAAATCCAGGGGCGTCCCACCGGTGGATTGCTAAAAGGCTTGAAATTGCAAATACAACTGTGTCTCGTGTAATAAGAACCTTCAAGGAGCGTCTGAGTGTCCAAAGGAAGGAAGGGAATTGTCGTAAAAGTGGTCCAATGGACAGTAAAATGGCCAGGAAAGTCGTACAACAATTCAAGAACCGTCCAAACAAGTCAATTCGAGATGTCGCTAAAAAGTCTAAGGTGTCAGTCGGTTTTGTGCAGAAAACCATGAAGCGTGCTGGGTTACATGTTTACAAAGTGCAAAAAGCCCCAAACCGGAATGAATAACAAAACATCACTGCGAAAATCCGCGCCCGGAAACTTTACACGAAGCTGCTCACCAAATCCGGTTGCATCGTGATGGATGACGAAACATACGTCAAGGCCGACTTCCGTCAACTTCCTCAATTTCGTTGCCAAGTCGAAGTTCGATGTTCCGGAGGATGTTCGAAAGAAGAAACTATCGAAATTTGCAAAGAAGTTTCTAACCTGGCAGGCGATTTGCGGATGTGGTGAAATAAGTGCTCCCTTCATCACTTCCGGAACCATAAACGGTGCGATTTACACGGAAGAGTGCCTTAAGAAGCGTATCTTGCCATTCATTAAGAAGCACAAAGGATCAACTCTGTTTTGGCCTGATCTAGCATCCTGCCACTACGCTCGAAACGTATTGGAGTGGTACCGAGCCAACGGAGTCAATTTTGTGCCAAAGGATATGAACCCACCAAATTCACCGGAACTTCGTCCAATTGAAAAATTCTGGGCAATTATGAAAACGGAACTTCGCAAACATCCCAAAACTATAAAAACAGAGCTAGAATTGAAGAAAATTTGGGTAAAAACAACAAAACCACTGGGAAAATCGGTTGTACAAAATTTGATGGGTGGAGTGAAAAGGTAGGTGCGGGCATTCGGGATGAGAGTCGAAATTGAATATAACAAATGTTGTAAATCAAAACTCATTAGTAGTTCTTCATTCCCTGAAAATTTCAAGAAAATCCGATAATCAGTTTAATTTTGATGAGTATATATGTGTGTGCCATTTTTATCGAATACACCTTTACTCGAAGAATTTAAACAGCATCCGGGTTCGCTATGAGGATGCAAAGGAACGTCGTTGCCGAGCATTTCCGTGCAAAGAAGGTGTCCAAACTCCCGAAAAAGTATTTGATTTGGCAGGCCATTTGTGTTCGAAAATCTAAAAGTTTCGTATCAACCGGCACAGAGTGATCGGAAAAGCCTTTTATCACGACGAAATTAATTACTTCTAAGGGTTACGTTTCCGAAGCATGTCTTCTACAAAGTTGTATCCAAACAAGGTTTTTAGTTAAAAATAACCCGTAACTGTTGAATGATAAGCTGTATTAAAAAATTATCAGCGAAAATGTGCGCGGATGTGTACGAAAAAGAATGTTCGACAGCGGCGGTTGCTACCGTTTATCAGAAGCGTCAATCTTTGTTTTGGTCTCGATTTGGCCTCTTGTCACAATGCATACAAGAGGTCAAATACGCGCCAAAACAGCCAATCCACCAAACTATCCAGAGCTTACCCAATAGAGAAATACTGGGTTAGCTAAGCGTGAAAATCTTCGAAACTAAGAAGAAAGCAGGTGGTACCGATGATTTCAAGAGAAGGTGGAGAACCGTCACGGCGGGCGTATCTGAGGATACCGTACGGAAACGGATGGCGGGTGTACCACAGAAAGATGCGAGAATTTTACAGAAGGAAAGATTAACATCTTATTCAACTGTTTCTAATGTAGATATAACTGTATCATTGTGAAATAAACAAACGGCTTTGTTGAATTGTCCGAAATTTCCGAAATTTAACGTGAAATAGGTTTTTATGTTGCGCGATATGTAGGGTGGAGCTCCCGTGGTGAACCATCCCAAGGCTGAAAAGCCACATTAATACACGAAGAAGAAGAAGAAATATGAAAGGAAGAAAAAAAGAAGAAAAATAACGGCATAGAGAATCAAACCTTAGTGAAACAACTGACTACCTGTTCAATGAACACTACATTGCAACTTTATTATTTTATTTATCAATAGAAATTTTATTGAAAAATCTCATGAATCAGTCAACGAGAACAAATCGTACCAAAGTAATACATTTATGTTAAACCTGGTACTTGTCGGCATAGGGTATCGAGAATATTTTCGATATTCCGACATTAGTATAAGACCCACAATCATAAAGAGAAAAAACTATAATTAAGACATTTTATATTATCCGGCTAAATCTGCAAATTTATGCAAAAAATCTTCTCAGAACACAAAGGAAAACTGTGACGTTCCGCGAACCTCGATTTGAAAACCTCTGCGCCAATGATACTGCAACTGCTCCGTCTGCACTGTAAGCCCCAATTGAAGCGGAACCAATTTAGAACGGCTAATCTATATGACTTAGCGTTAGGAGTTTCCCTCGTCAATCGGACCTGGCTCAAAGCGGACTCGAGATTGGTTTAAGCAATTGGTGGTTTTGAAAGTTAGTAGCCTCCAAGTTCCCCGGTATAATGGGCTGCATGGCGGAGTGGCATCGTGGAAAAAAAATGTTGCCGTCAGGCCACAATTTGGGTGCCCAAGAATTTTGCAAACTCCGTAGACCATGTGGGGTGCCGAGCTCAGTCACTTTCGCTTTCGGCAACAACTCAACAACGGCCACAGAAGGAGTCATTGCTCTTTTGACCAGTTTTTCTCTACTGGACTGGTGACCTAAATATAGCCGCACTCCACAATTTGCAGCACACGGTTGAAAATAACGCCGCACACACCGAAATTGCAATTATGTAATATTGATTGAATACAAACTGGCGCTGTTGCTGCTGCGGGGCTGGTCGTTGTTAATGGTAACGGTGTTGTTTGTGTGGACCAGGTCGTCAGATTGGCCTCCACTTTGGGGGTTTGAGGTCGCTCAACAGGAGAACGGTTTCGGTTTCGAGAAAAAGAAGATCGTGGAGTCACGACCACAATTTGGCCTCACCCACAGTCAGGTCTGGTTAGTTCGGATATTTCACTTCAACGGTCATGCACGTATCGCGCGGGGCTGTCTGTACTGGGGCCAGAGTCAAATACTGGTTTTCAAGTTGAAACTAAATTTTGCTGCAATCATAGTCCTTACCGACTGTCGTAGAGCCGTCCAGTATTTTTTTTTTATCAGCGAGCTTCAAACGACCTAACCGGTTTACTAGTAACAGTTAATGTCTTTTTCCCGACAATTCAGGGCACGCGCAATCCTAGTGTCACCGATATAGCTCCTCAAATCATGCCATATCCCGAAATACTGGCAGTTATTGGTCCCAATAAAAGGCTACTTCAACGCAAGCGGCCATATGTCTCTAATCGCATCGGTAATTCGCTCCTATCACTAGAATCAATAGACAAACCTGCGCACTTTCGTCTCATCTTTATGGAACACCTACATTGTGCATTTCATCAACAGGTGAGATCTAATCAGCGTATATAATGACATTTTGTAGATTTTGAAGAAGCGGATGTCCCCATAAGCAATACACAATACAAGGTTGTGAATTGTTTAGGTAAAGAATCAGAGTTTAAAACTGCGTTCTTCCGCACTTTTTCGTTGACCCATCGCTCGATGTGTATCTACAACAAAAAAATGGCACTCCAACCAAATGTAACGGTAAACTCTGTGATGCACACTATTTGATCACCCTCATTGGTGCCACCATCGCGGACGCTGATCATTCTAGGTATATGCAGCAAAGCCTAACTCTTTCAAAACAAAACACGATCGCTTGATCGAAGAATGTTAAATCAAATCAAGCGCAGAGAGAAGCGGATAATTGAGCGGGTGTAAAAATCTGTAACACATTCGTGTGTAGGCAAGAACTAATAACACGTTCCATGGATTGACATTTCTCCCGTCCCGGTCAGCAGCAGTGCCTGTGCTGGAAAGTACACTCGGCTTAGCGAGAGAGGTTACGTAAAAAATATAACCCCGGCAACGTTGTTCATAGATTTATGTACTGTTCGCATTGCAGGAGGACTGAGACGTGTAAGGAGGTAAATCTAATGCAAGACTTTGATTCGCCCAAAAGATACCGGATTGGTGCCTTTGTCGTGTGGAAGGTGCGACCAATATAACGAGAAAAATGAGTTTGCAACTAGGTCCCTCTTGAATCAGGAAAAAAACCGTAGACATTAGACAATGGTGCCACAAAGATCACGACTGATCTCACTAGCAGTGCAAGGCAAATCTTGCAAGAGCATGTCAATTGCAAATCGGTGCATTATTCCAACCAAATGCTGCAGCAAAACATGCCTCAGCAGCATGCAGTCATGCCTTTGTCTATAGAACTGGTATCCCAACCGGCTCACAACTTCCCGCTTCGAGACCAACCCAATGGAAAATCTTGCATAAAATGTCTGATTTTTGCAATAATGCCGGTCGTTCTTGTTTTTAGATGAACTTTCACCGGCGTTGATTATTTTATAATTGGAGGGATCGTTAGTAAGTGTCCTGATTTAAATATGGTGAATCTGACATTTTGAGGTGAAGTATATATTTTCGATGTCAGAGGTTTTGGTAATCAAATTTATTTAATTCAGATTATTACAAAAATAGAACCCTGAAAAACATTTGAGATGAGAGTTGGAATAATTTCTGTATAGCCTGTACAGGGTGTAACATTTACTGTCCACAGTTGCTACTCCATTATGGCCAGGACAGTTCTAATAACAGAAAACACCAGCAGATGAATCTTGGTACTAATAAGGTCTGTTTGTATCCACAATAATTCGGAACCTCGAAACTTAAAGGGACCCTCCCCTGAATTTGGGCCAAAATAAGGCGAAGTTTGTATTTTTTTTGTTGGAGAAAGAAAAGGCGTACGAAGAAATCGCCATTTTGTAGCCGCCATTTTTAATTTTGACAATTTTTTTATCTCTTTGAAATCTTAAATAATAATCGAATCTATTCGTCAAAACCCGTCAACATTTTCGAACTTTGTGCTTATTCAGAGTATCCAGATGCCATATTGCCATCTTTGTCCAAATTTGTTGAAAGTGTTGAATATCTTTAATTCCTTATTTTGTCCCAGAATGCTTCCGCTTTATCAAAGCCCAATATCTCTCTATTGGACGTAACTCTGAACAATTTGGCAGATTTTCGGATTTTGGTACAATATTCACCGCTATGTTTCGTACCATTCCATCGCAGTTTTAGCCTAATGGCATGATGCCAATTCGGACTAGTACAAAGGTTTTTCTTTGTGGTTTTTGATGAAGGGTAGCAGTCGCTTCTGCAGACACTCTCTCTGGTAAATTTCCTTGTTGGTTGTACCTGTAGTGACGAAAGACATGCATGAAAATTCCATCTTCCGTGAGAATCAGACGTTTTTTCTCAATGTTTGTCATGGGGTCATCTGTGTTTCGGCAGTGTTGTCGAACTCGACAAACTTCTTATGAATAGTATACATGTGTGTCTATTCGTGCGATGCATATGCCCCTCTTGTTCACATGATTTGAATACGAGTCAGCAATAGCAATGGAAGACGGTAATTGGTTGGTTGCCGAAACAGTACATGATCTTATATAATTTAGAATTGGTACAGGTATTTTTATGGATCTCCCTTAGCTCAGTCGTAAAAGGAGCAGCTGCAAAGCAACACCATGCTGGAGATGGCTGGGTTCGATTCTCGGTCTGGTCTAGGAATTTTTCGTTAAGGCAAATTTCTCGACTCCCTGGGCATAGGGTACGATTGTACTTGCCCCATCTATGCTCAAGACGGCTTGCTGGCTCCCGTACTATCAGGGTGGCGATGTAAACATGCCTGGACGAGGGCGTCTTCCCGGATGCCTGGAAAATTTAGACTCTGGTATTGCTACCGAAGACAGGGAACCCACCAGGTGATCCATCGGCTATACAGACCAATATGTCTGCTGGAAACGGCGCGTAAGATGCTCGAGAGGGTAATCCTCAACAGACAGACGGTACACGCTGTCTATCGAACAACCAGTTTGGCTTCTGTAGAGGCAAGTCGACCGCGGATGCCGTTTTGTCCGTCAATAAGACCAAAGTGGCAATGCCACGCAAGAGGCGAAGAGTTCGCTATTGTGCAGTGGTCCCCTTGACGTGAGAAATGCATACAATAGCGCCAGTTGGGAGGCTATCGTCCACTCGCTCCAACGCCTCCAGCTTCCCGGGTACTTGTCCAAGATTCTTGGAAGTTATTTCCAGAATCAGATACTGTGGTACAACACAGAGATGGGTCAGAGACGTGTCCAGATCACCGCAGGTGTCCCAAAAGGTTCGATCCTAGGCTATGAAAAACGATGTACGACGAGGTATTGCGACTCAAGTTCCCGAATGGGGTGAAGATCGTCGAAGTGGTGAGCCTAAGGGTTGGTTTACAGTTCGAGAAAAGCAACACGGGATTTGAGCGCCTGTGTGTTTTAAATGTAGCCTAGCATTTGAATTCCACTGAGATGCAAACTAGCTTGTCATTGAGTGTGGGGAAATGTGGAGAAACGTCAACTAGAAAATTTCCCGTGATGCTTTTCCGGAACTGTAAACCAGCCTTGACGGCCTTGCACTCTATTGGCATTTTTGAAAGATTGATGAGTTAATCATTAGACTGAGGTCACGGTTGTTAACAAACGCAAAACGGAGCAACAGACGACGATTAGAGCAGGCAATTGCACAATAACTTTAAAGAGTTCCCTGAGGTACTTGTGGATCTAAGCTGTCCTTTATCAGCCACCCGATTACGTCTGAAAGAAAGCCATTATGGCTATATCGGCATTATACCGCATAGTGTCGCATAGCTCGGCGGTGCAAGGGAGCAAGCGTGAGCTCCTGGCCAGTGTCGTTCTGTCGATGCTTAGGTACGGTGAGCCGGCATGGATTCACAGCAGATTCTGTCAGACCACGGCTGCTTCAGACAATATCTGCAAACATACTGGCATGCACAGTCCTCCGCATGCACCGAGAGCGCGGGAGTTGAGGAAACCGTGGAACGTATGTTCTTGATATGTCGTCGGTTTGCCAGTGCGAGATCCAGCATGATAGTCGTAAACGGCACGAGTGCGGACAACCTTGTCCAGAGAATGTGCCAAGACCGGGACATCTGTGACGTGGTATGCACGAAAACCACTTCGATTGTCCTCGAACTCTGAAACTATTGTTTCGCCCGACAACAACTCAGCAGCACGAGACTCTTGGAACTGGGTCACAGGGTCTGCGCACTACTGGGAAAATTGAAAGGGTTTTACGGACTAATGGGCACTCAAGCTTTCAAATAAATTAATTACACAGAACGGATAAACTCAACACTGTTTATTATCTGCTGTTGTTCATGTGGTACAGATATAGGACGTACCTTCAAAAACTACGAAGAAACGACGACAATGACGACTACGATGACTACGGTGAATAAAGTCTCGCGGGTTCTCGCGATGAGGTGCCTGAAAGGTAGATTACAGCGCGATGGCGGTCAGACTGGCGCGTCTACCGTTCGTAGGCTGTAGTGCGATGGCGTTTCGTTCGCTGGTTTGGAGACGGGTTGGTATAGCGGTTTTGAAGCCGGGTTCGAAGCACAGGTGCTTCTTCATAACGTAGTCGGTCGACGACGGCAAGACCTCCCTCTGTCGAACCGGGGAGGGACTCTCTCCTTGGCATTTAGGGTCCGAGATTGGTGTGCTCTTTTGAACTTTGTCCGAAGCCAGAGGAATATGGGTCCTTTACAATTAGGTGTCTGTGACTAGAGAGTCTTCTCCACCGTAGCGTGCACTGGCGATCCGTGACTCGCCCGCCGAAAGGGGTTTTAACCAAACGGACAGCAAACGGTCCTAAATTGGCGTAACTTCAAACGTATAACTCATTAAACTGAACACTTCTGGACTACACGCTGCCAGTAATTATCTGTCCGATCGAGCATTCATTGAGCATCCAAGAACACTTCAACTCATCACTTGTGTCTTCGTGTCACCATTTTTTTATGGATTTGCGCGCTTTTTCCAGCCCTCGACCGTTAAGCATGGCCGGGATGTCTGCCCAATAAGTTTCACCGCCACTGTTTGGTAAATTTACCTGAATGCCAGATAACATGGTGCACATTAAAAAAAACATCGCATTTCATTCTTTGTAACAGAACGCTTACAACTCCAATAAAAATGGCGGATCGACGGCATGTCGCAGGGAACTGTGGAAGTGCATTTAGAACACTAAGTTGAGAGCCAACAATAAGCTTTGAAACGCTAAGAAAGAAAAGAAAATGCCGCTAAAGAAGAAACGAAAACTAAGCCAACGAAGATGAAGTTTTTCTATTTCCAAAAACGATACTGCTCACAACTTTCATTACCCCGAAATATAACAAATCCTATGTAAAATTTTGGCTCAATCGGACATGGTCTAGGGGTGCCTCTCATCGATCTAAATTTTACCATTTTTACACATGAGAACTCTTCCAATTAAGGGCCCAACGGAAAAATCGAAACTCTAAATTTGTTCTCCGATGCCATATGACTTAAAAGTGCATTGAACCTCGAAATCTGATGTCATTTTGAAAAAAAAAAAAACACTCGTTGTTGCTTACCGCTGCATGCAATAGACACTCAAGTAATAGACCGGACAACGTGAGTCTGGCACAGTTGATGTATCCAAAACAACTGTCAACTCGTATGGGAAATGCGAGGAAATGTTCGTTTTGGATACAACTTGACGGCACGTTGCCCGGTCTATTACTTGAGTGTCTATACTGCATGCATGTTTGAAAGTTCTGCTTTATCGACTCAAAATGAACTTCGATCACAAAAGCACAGGGGCCTGGCAACCCTATCCTTGTTACTAGCGTTTGACAGTATGCAACAAATCACGGGCCTTATTTGAATAAGGCCCGTCTGACGTTTGTTGCTACGGGCACGAGTGGCAGTATTGTTTACAAATAATGAATCTTTTGATGTTTGGATGTTAGAGATGTTGGCTAAAGCAAAATGAATTCTCGCCAGCTCCTTGGTGGTGGGAGAGTTTTCATCGTGATCTTTATTTAATGTTTCTGTTTTTAGAATTGATCCCGCCCAATTGGAAACAGCTGCTCATGACGGTTCATCCCTCTGGACTATAGAATTTTGCAAGATGACGTCACTAGTGAACGTGTGGTTCATCCTGATGAATGGAATTCAATTTTGACAGGAGTCCGTGGTTTGTTTGTTTTCGAATTCAAACAGATGAAATAAACAAACCACGGACTCCTGTCAAAAGAAATTCATCCGATTCATTTTGCGAGGTTATGTTAGGTTGGTGTAAAACTCAATGGCGACTCGTGAGAAGTGGAGATATGAATGAAGATAAAATCATTCATCATGCAAGCATTTCGCTGATGACAACCAGAATGTTGCTTCGAATTTAAGATATATGTGTTCACGCAGGAAAATTGTGTTAAGAAAACGAACGTAAGCGAATCAACAAAAAAAAATTAATGCAGATACAAGAGAGAGAGAGAGAGAGAGAGAGAGAGAGAGAGAGAGAGAGAGAGAGAAAGCAGCCAGTGAGATTAACCAGTAGCTTGTGCAGAGGATGCTGGTGCGTATTGAGCTCAAAGTTTAAATTTTCGAGACGATTAAAAATAGCAAAATCCATATTTTCTTCTACTAACTAACGGCTCAGGAGGCTGAGAATCACGTTTAAACAACACGTTTAACGTTTCCTCATTGGTAGGGCTGGTTTACTTACTGGTGGTACATTTTTAATGACGGCTTGAAGAAATTATGAACCACCAACGTTAGAACATTGAAATTGATTATTCGTAGTAACGTTGGGAATAAGAAAAGGGACTAATTTTGGATGGCGAAGCAAAACTTTCTATTAAAGATAATTCAAAGTAACAAATTTCCCTTAAATCCTACGTTTACTAAGCCTTTTACAAAAATACTTCGACGCCCTTCCGTAAGGCCGCCCATCATAGTCATGGCCGATGAAAATATGGATTGGCAATCAGCTGTTCCTCCGTTTTGGCCACGAAATTATCGGATTGGGTCCCCCGTTTGAGGTACGTCCAGAATTTTGCTATGGTGGGACGATGGGAGGGTTTACGGTCTTCGGTTCAACGTTTATCTAACCAAAAGACCATATCCTGCCTCACGATACTTCTTTATGAAAGCGGCAACTTCCAGCTGGCACTACATACTGTATATCTCTCCTTTCGTCAGCCACAGCCTCCTGTTTCCTTCTTCGGAAACTTAGTGTGGGAGATATATTTGACGTCAACGGTTATCTTGGTGGGGAGCGTAATAAACCCGTGTCAGCAGGTGTCAAATAAGTTTCTTCATCCATTATAACCACAACGTCATGTTTCTTCGAAAAGATGATTAAGCCGCTCTCGACCGACTGAGGCTTTCGCAAAACAATTTCCATCTTACCCAGGTAATTCTTTACCGTTTTGCTCGAGCCGAGGCGCGGAACGATGAGGCCACTTTGCCCTCGGTCTTCTTCTTCAGTATCTGCCCTTTACGGTCGCTCCAGGGTGTAGATAGAAGTTGGAACAAACCATATAGCGTAGTTGCTTGACTGTTTGCTGAGGCTGCAAATAAATTGATAAGGCTCACATTTTTTTCTGTATAGAAGAGGGTAGCAACGATGAGCGATGCATAAGTGGTTTCGCCACCAGGCGGCAGGGTAATCGCATGAAAATTCTCTATAACCAACATTTTTTTTTAATGCATGCGCTAGTCTGACGCATTGAGCAAAAATCGCTAAACTAAACGTAAACTGCATCGTCTTGGCTTTGAGATTCTATCGCAAAAAATATTGTGGTTGTGTCCGAAGTGTCTACAGCACTTGTAGTAGACCATCTCAGATTTGAACTAAAAGTTTTTGTTCGTCAAGTGCCTAGTTGTAAAAAAATCCCAGTTGTTGTATTGATTGGACACCCCTCGTTCAGTGGAAGCTTTTATGACGATTTTTAAAAAGAGGTTATTTTTCTATTACTTTCTTTCCAATAAGTAGAAAAACTAGGAAAAATGAACTAACACTTCACATATTTGCTTTAAAAGCAGAAAAATAAAAAAATTAAACACTTATTCAGACTATGACTACTAAGCACTAGCAAATTCTTTAAAATTCTACTCGAAACAGCTTATCTTTTGAATGAATGAAATGAATGAAATGAATGAAATGAATGAAATGAATGAAATGAATGAAATGAATGAAATGAATGAAATGAATGAAATGAATGAAATGAATGAAATGAATGAAATGAATGAAATGGAATGAAATGGAATGAAATGAATGAAATGAATGAAATGAATGAAATGAATGAAATGAATGAAATGAATGAAATGAATGAAATGAATGAAATGAATGAAATGAATGAAATGAATGAAATGAATGAAATGAATGAAATGAATGAAATGAATGAAATGAATGTAATGAATGAAATGAATGAAATGAATGAAATGAATGAAATGAATGAAATGAATGAAATGAATGAAATGAATGAAATGAATGAAATGAATGAATTGAATGAAATGAATGAAATGAATGAAATGAATGAAATGAATGAAATGAATGAAAAGAATTAAATGAATGAAATTAATGAAATGAATGAAATGAATGAAAAGAATTAAATGAATGAAATGAATGAAATGAATGAAATGAATGAAATGAATGATCTGAGTATACCGTACGGAACCTGGTGGCGGGTGTACCACAGAGAGTTCGATAATTTTACAGAAAGAAGAATTAACATCTTAATCAACTGTTTCTAATGTAGATATAACTTAATTATTGTGAAATAAACCATCGGTTTTGTTGAATCATGTTTAAATTTTATTTGCTGCTATTATTTTGGTGTCCGGAACGTGGACAGGCTTTAATTACAGATTGAATGTATTGAAGGGTAATGGACGAGAAATGTATTCTCGGGAAACTGACTACACTGGCTGCGATGGACGATGTAAAGTGTGAAGTTACCTGGTGCGTTATCGGATGATTCTGAAGCCTTAGAATAAAAAAAAATCTGGTCAATATTCAAAATTCAGTACAACCCGTCTAAAGAAATACGACAAAATTTCAGGCACGTCGGGTTTTCAAATTCTAAAACATTCGTAATCCTTGAACAATAAAAATAAACTTTAAATTATAGAATACATATTAAAAATAGAAAACTATGCTCCATTCGTTTATCTTATCTGTCTAAATGTAAATAGTGGTGCTTTCCGGATTATCTGATAGTAGTCAGTCTATTTCCAAGTACCATAAATTAATCGGAAATGGCTCATTAAAAAAGGTTATCGACACCAACTCGTCAAACCAGATTCCTTTTATCTTTAGTAGGTACTAACAAATAAAAAGATTAAGTGGCTAGAATATATTTAGAACAAACTTGATTGGCCTTTCCTGAAGTTGTTTGAAAACAAAACAGCATTACCCAGAGGCATTTGATTTGAGAGTTGAACAGCTTCGCTAATACATTATAAACTCCATTCCGCTGTCTCTTCTTTTTTTTTAACTCCATCACCATCGTCGGCAGTAATCTAAATTAAATCAAATATGCAGAAAAAAAGAGGAATTGACATTCACCCAACTGGTTTGAATATTGTTCTGCATATCAGGCCGATTGGTTTGACGTGGCTTTAGCCGAAGCCATCGGTGCTGGGAACGGACAACCGTTTGCTGGGACGTGTAATACGGGATCTGTGAAACCTGAAATGGCCAGACATCTCACCTCTCTCTCTCTGTGGTTGTAGTGAATCGTGTGATAGCGGCGTCTCCAGCTTCATCGAACAGTTGATTGTAAGGTAGGGGGAAAAATGTCAAGGACACCAAGAAAAAGTGAAAACTAGTCCGGTGCGCTTGCCACACATCGTAATCGTCGCGCGTCGCCGAAGGAATGGGCGTATCGTGCGATGGCGCGTGAAAGGAATTGTTCTGTGTTCACACCAGGAAGACTTCAGCTACAAGTGAACTAGGAAACGAGCGTAGGGTTCTCTGAACCCCCGTTTCAACTTGATGACGCTGATTAATTAACGTTCTGGGGTTTCTTGCAGTTTTTTCTCAAGCATTAAAAATAGAAGAAAACATTTCCTTATCGTAGCAACCTACTTATCGAAACATTTCAACAATCTATTTCCTATCCATTAAATCTCCACTGCCGGTGGAGTGCGTCATTGTTGTCGAAGCACTCTGCTTGTTCGAAATAATTGATTAGAGATAGGGATCGAAGGCCCCCTCCCCCGTACAGCCACGCCGCCTCCACCAGCTACTCTGTCGAATCAAGGTCAACCATGTATTTAGTACAAACATGGCCGGCATGCGCGCACTGGTTAGTGGTGTACTTAGCATTAACGAGTTTCTGGATGGGACAGGTTTGTTCCAAGTGTAAAAGGAGATTTGCTACTCATTATAAGGAAGAACGTGTTGATATTGTGGTTTTGGTTTTTTGAAAGTAGTCTCGCCTGAGGCGATATCGGGTTTGAACTTTGATCGTGAGTTAATTATTTTTTTCTCACAACGCAGGGAGGAACAGTATTTCCACCAGTAGGAGAATGACAGATGTGCAGCAAGTGGCAGTGGGTTTAGGTTTCAAGGTCAAGCTCGTTCGGAGCAGAACAACAAATGTCAATGCACTAAAACTGGTTCGAGCAATCCGGATACGCGAAACCAATGCGATGTTTGTGAATGTTGAACATAAATTGTGGGCTGCTTCTGATATAATTTCTTCGGTATAGTTTCGACCAAAATTCTTGCTAAACTGGTATATCAACTTGAGGTGCGTTGTATGAGATTTTCGAAGTCCGCTTACAGGGTGCGGCAGAAAATAATGCGAAAATTTGTTCTATTTCTTTCAAATCCCATTTTCAACTAATTGAAGCAATAATATCAACATTTTTAAGTGTAGTTATCTTTAGAAAGTCCTTTTAAACAAATTTATTCAATGTGTCTTCCATTTTTATTTATAACATCCTCGAGCTTACGCCGGAAGCCAGAGCATGCCTTTCGGACATTGACTGCCTGTGCGTGTTATGGTTGACTTCAGGGTTTTCACACTAAGGTAGGTGTTTTGCAGGCTCGTGCTTCAACATATGCCCAAATCGAATAATCCAACGGGTTAAGATCTGGACCGCTAGGGGGCCACAAATCCTTCGGCCAAAACTTCATGTTATTGTTCAACCATTGTTGGGTTCGATTGGACGTGTGACACGACACTCCATCCTGCTGTAGGACAAGTTGGCCAGGGAAGCCCTTGGTCCTTTAAAATACCGATATACACTTCAGTATTGATTTTAACTCAAGCATCAATGTAAACAGGCAGAATTTTCAAACCGTTGGACGCCACCAAGCCAAACATCATGACACCAGCCGAAAGTTTGGTTTGAAATTTGAATTTCACTTTTTCCGGATCGTTCTCCATTTTCTGCGGTGAAATTAACCGGTCCGTGCGGCTGTTGGCCACAGCATCGATGCTGAAAAGCTTTTCGTCCGAGAACAGGATTATCATTTTTTCCTTCTTCAACAAGGAAAGCAATCTCTTGGAACGAGTCACTCGTAGTTCCTTGACCCGGTCCGTAATCAAGTGGCGTTACACTTTGGCTCTGGAAGATGCATGCAGGTCTTCTTTGATGATTCTCCGCATGGATTTCTCCGAAATATTGGCTTCCTTTTCCACTTCCGGCATCCGCTGCTTTCCGCTGCCAGGGACCATCCTACAGGGACTTTTTATGCGGTAAACTGTTGTCAAATGGCAACCCTACCACCTT
Organism: Aedes japonicus; assembly: GCA_034211315.2. Classification (NCBI taxonomy): domain Eukaryota; kingdom Metazoa; phylum Arthropoda; class Insecta; order Diptera; family Culicidae; genus Aedes; species Aedes japonicus. Next base: position 154,349 of record JASCZW010000785.1, on the reverse strand, counting down.
GGCAATCTCTTTCGACTTCTTCTGGACAAACTGGTGATCTGGACAAACTGGTGATCACTTCTTTCGCGAACATTTTGACGAATTTGCAATAAAACAAATAGAATGTTTTGATGCAGCACTTGAAAGTAAACTTAAACAAATACACTTTCGACAGAAGTTAGTCACTACCTATACGAATTAACCCAATACTCAAGTTTGAACATTTTCGCATTATTTTCTGCCGCACCCTGTAGAAGATAGATTCTTCATCGATATGAATTGATCAGCTTATCGATACTACGAACGATGCTCCGCAAGATTCATCCAATTGATGCGAAAGCTAACCCATTTTTATTGTGTGGTATATTAAAACAGTGCCAACTTGTATAAATATAGAACGTTCAAATAGAGCATGGAATCAATAAGTCCGTAAGTTAATGTTGACGTTCATTGGAAAAACTGTTGTTTTGGTTGCATTTTGATAATTCCAAGATCATTTCAAATAATTTTATAATTTGAAGTTCATCATCAGGGTTGCGTTAAGGGAACGCTGCCAACTTAACAGAAATGAAGTATGTTACACGCTTATATAACTCCATTATTACATATAACAATTTGCAGCATCTTCGTGGACTGAAAAGCCATGAGCCTTCCATAACTGTATCTCTACTGTTGGTTTAAATCGACTATATAACCACATCACATTTGAGTGTCCCCAACATCATCTTTACTATTGGTTTAAATCAGTATAGAGTTGGTTTTCTGTTTAATTACAGCTGAACTAGCAATAACGGAGTAACATCCTCTGGGGTTCAATCATGATCATTCTCATTTTTGATTCCTTCTTATTTTTCTTTATTTAGGAGGCTTTCAGCCTCAGGCCGGCTCGCCATCCGAGGAAAGCTCCTCCATCCAACATATCGCAGTCATCAACACATGAACCGGAACCAACGGATGTACTTCCCTTTCGAAGGAAGGTGTGACCAGAGCTTTTTCGCCTTAGAAAAATCTCACCGAGGAACTGCATACGTACAAAGTGCAGAAGGTTTCCAAATCGTGGCGAAAGTCACGGAGCCGAAAACTGTACATCCAGATGCTGACAAAGCATCATTTTGTCATTATGGATGATGAAACTTACGTCAAGGCGGACTTCCGACAGCTTCCGGGGCTACTGTTTTTTACCGCCCAGCACAAGTTTGATGTTCTGGAAGAAGTAAGTAAGCAGAAACTTCCAAAATTTGCCAAGAAATACAAGCGATCTGCTCATGTGGCAAACGGAGTGCGCCTTCCGTTACTACCGCGACTTTAAACGGGGAGATCCACCTCAAGGAGTGTCTACAGAACCGTCTGCTTCCTCTGATGAAGCAACACCAGAGCCCTACGATCTTCTAGCTGGATCTAGCTTCGTGCCACTATTCAAATGAGGTCCTAGAGTGCAACGAAGCCAACTTTCGTACACAATGACATGAACACGTAATCATGATCTAAATAACATTTAGATTTAGGAAGAATCCCAAAAACGTAAACTAGTTCATTTCATTTTCGTACCGTAATTTCATTTTACCAGCCGTAAGATCTGGAGGCGTATAATCAGTGTAAGTCGTACGTCTACGGCTCCACTTACAACTGCGGTCAAACAGACTAATCATCAAACAGACCCGTACGAAGTGTATCCTGTATGAAACTCTAATAAGACCAGTTGTTCTCTACGGGCATGAGACATGGACAATGCTTGAGGAGGACTTGCGAGCACTCGGAGTTTTTGAGCGAAGGGTGGTAAGAATTATCTTTGGGGGAGTGTAGGAGTACGGAGTCTGGAAGCAGAAGATGAACCATGAGCTTGGGCAAGTCGCTGACGAACCCAGTATTTGAAAGGCGGTCTAATCTGGACGAATACGCTGGGCAGGACATGTTGCGAGAATGCCGGATAATTATTTTTGAAAATGATGTTCGATGGAAATCCTTTCGGCACAAGACGACGACGGGCGCAACGAGCAAGATTGTAAGACCAGGTGGAGCAAGATCTAGGTAGCACAAGAAGACCGGCCATGCATCAAGAACTTTAGAGGAATATTGTGAGTCAGGTACTGTCAAAATGACGTTATGCCATGTATATAAATAAATACTATACTCTTTTACATTTAAATTCAGATAATCGGGATATAGAAGGGACCATCAGAGCACCCGATAGAAGCGAATTAGATAGGAAAAGTGAGTATGCCAACTCTCCGTCGTTAACTGTTTGTGGATGGAGTGCCGACTCTTACATCATAGTTCATGTTTTGGGCGTGTTAAAAAAATTGTAACAGCTACGAAGACTACACCCATTAAAGGTTGTACGGAATTCAATTGCACCACTTTTATATGGCTGTAACTTTTTACCCGTTGGGTATTGAAATTTTGGGTGAAATTAATTCAATGTGTATTTGTTCACGCTGTGTAAGTTTCACTAGCAGATGTGCAATCGTTGGAGTCGGAAGAACAGCAGCGGCGGAAAGAAATTTTGCGCACGTACCTCGAAAATCCGTATAGTGTTAAGGATCACAACCGGGTAGTTCAAGCTATTCACGAAGATTCCGAACAGATCAGTTCGAGATGTGGCGAAGAAACTGAATCTAACCAAAACGTTCGTGCAAGATGCGAAAAAACGTGAAGGACTACACACGTACAAAATCCAAAAGGCGCCTAATCACGATGAACGGCAGAACACGGTAAGTAAAACACGTGCACGGAAGCTTTACAACCAGATGTTGACGAAACCACATTGCCTCGTTATGGATGAAATTTATAGATCAGTACCGGCGCCGGCCACGTCCTCACCGTCTTTGGGGAGGGGGGAAGAATGATTAGTTTGACAATCGTTGGTTAGATACCGTGTTTGGCAAATCATAACATGATTTAAATCTTACATACAATTAAATCTCCGTTTTTTTGTTCTCGCCTTTGTTTCTAGTTGTTTTATTGTTGTTTACACCGCTCTGAACATAACCACTTGGCTGCGATCGTTTGAAAACGAAGTCTGTTTTCAGCCACGGGTTCGTTGCGCTCAGTGCATGGCTCCCAACAACATCATTTTCTGAATTGAATGGTATAGGGAAGCGGAACCTATCTTGAGCTCAATAAGCAGACCTCCAGTGGAAATCGGTGAATATGCACTGAATACCGAACACTGAGTACACAAGTTATTCACAATTTATTCGTTCACTTACCATTAATCGTTTAGCAACACACAAAACATTCGATTCTGATAATTTTCTTCCAATTTAATACGGAAAAGTTGCCACTGCTATGTATCTATTTTAATAATGTCATGAAAAACATTAATCCCATCTGTGTACATATGTTAATCGTACTGATTTTAATCAAGAAAAAACACATACAGGTTAACGCTCTCCACTACTATACCCAAAAATGAAGTAGATCATTTGACAGCACTTCACGTGTGTTGGATAGCATGCATATAACCAAGACAAAATGAAAGGGTTTGTTTGTTATTCTTCCATGAGAATATTGACAACAAGACTCACCATAGCGTTGGGCATACAATGCTCTATGAATGATTGAAAACGCACACTAGCGTTGATGTGTATGCTATACAGTATGTGAGCAATGCAACATCAAGCGATTACGTCGATTGTAAACACGGTTCAGAATAGGTGCAAGCGTATTAAATTTATTGTGAAAATCAATCCCATAGTTTTCTAGTATTTTATCACGTATTCGTTGATTGTCGTGTGGCTAGTGAAATAAGTGAAGCGTGATTTTTATGGTTTGTGTAGTTACGCAACGAAAATGCAATTGTGTTGAAAATCTGACTGCTCATTATTTTTACGAAATCTATGTCTCCGAAACGTTTTTGTAGGTTTTAATTATATTCAAGACCTAATTTTATTTGCCAGGATTAAATATTCTTGGTTACTGGTCCATTTTTGGCAGAAATTAAACATCCTTTTACGTTTGAAGTTGGATGACTGGAGAATGTGATGAATATATGTACTATGGTGAGCATAGGTTCCGCTTCCCTACAATCCGAAAAAAGACAATAAAAAAATTCGTTTTTTCCGGTATGAAACACCTTGTAAACAACCTTCCTTAACTGTCAAAAAAGTAATGTTAACATACTCTGAGAAAAAATCTAATGGTTACAATAACCATGAAAATGGACGAATTCACCATATTTAAGGGATTCTTGACTACACTCAACCAAAAATTCTTAAAAATTTCATAAGGTTGAAGCGATTTTTGACCTACTATTATTGTCATGGTCAAAACGACCATTAAAAATAGTTGATTCAACATTTACCATAATATTGGAATAGTACTTGTTACTATGATCATATGCATGATCATGATCAGCGAAATAAACTTTCGATATTCATAAGATTGCATTATGATTATTTGCTATGAGAAATCATTATGAATTTCATAAATTTATCTTATGCAATATAATGATGTCGAAAAAATAAAAATATTGAGCAACCTGGATTCGAACCTTGGACGTTGAGGTTATGGGTCCAGTTACTTGCCCACTAGTATATATCAACACTTGTAATCAGGGCAGCTTAACCCTTATGTGTTCGACAAAAAAACACCTTTATGGGGGGATATACAGTTAGAACGAGAAAAAAAATCAAGGGGAAGCTTTAACTCAAATCAATCGAAATTTTTCATCCATGTATCCATGTAGTATACAAAAATATTTTTTTCAAATTTTTTCCAACAAAATGGTGGCCGTTAGAGTACGTTAAAAAAGTCATTGCATTTTGCTTGTGCCGGCTTTCCTGGTCGCAGTTTATATCTGAAACCTGCTAAGCCAAAAAAAAAATAACATATACAGTTAGTAAATGAATTGAAAAAAAAAGTAAAAAAAGAAAATTTGCACTTTTGAAATTAATACTATAATAAAGAAATCCTTTAAGTTTCATCGTAATCGAAAAATTAGTTTTCGAGCTATCTCCGGCATAAACTCCGAAAATCCTGTTTTGAGAAAAACGCGTTAAAAGTTTTAACTATCGGTTTACGCGCGAAGAAGGCGTCTTCGAAAAACGATGAAACGAAACACTTGGAGTTCGAATTTCGAAAAAAAAAGGTTTCAGGAGCGTATTCAACGGGAAATTTACAAACTTTTTTTGCAAAATTTTTTTTTTGAAATTTTTAGTCATTCTAACTGTATATCCCCCTTAAGTGATCGACAGGGTACCCGGCTACCCACCGAATTCAAATGGTTATAACTCTGGCTATTATTGACCGATTTTAATTTTTTTGGCACCGTTAGATTCAAAAACTCATTGGCTTTTAGGCTTTTAATCGTCAATGACCGTATGAATTTATCTGGTTCACGTAAATCCGGGTTACCGGGGCTGTGGTCCGGTACGGAGGCACTATTTGGAAACTTCTATTAAATTTCCGGGAATGGAAGCCAAAATCTTTGGTATAATTCCTAGAAACTATTTTAATTCCATTGTGGGCCACATGCCGACATGTTCCTGCAACGGCCATTCTGTAACAGGTTCCCCTGGGGCCTAGAGGTGCCATGAACATATTTCAAAAGAAACCTTGGCAATATGGGTATCAAAATTCATGAAATTTCGCCAGTAGGATATTTCTCAACGTTTTGAAGCTATCTTATGTTTTGTCATCGGACCGATCAATCCGGAACAGGTTCCGGTGGGGCCTTGAGTGGCCATGAATATTTTCAGAAGAAAACTCTCGCAATATGGGTATCAAAATTCATGAAATTTCGACAATAGGATATTTCTCAACGTTTTTTTGCTATCTGATGATTTGTCGTAGGACCGGTCATTCCGAAACAGGTTTCCGAGGGGTTTCAAGTGGCCAAGAACAATTTCAATAGAAACCCCTGGCAATATGGGTATCAAAATTCATGAAATTTCTCCAGTAAGATAATTCTCAACGTTTTGAGGCCATCGGATGATTTGTCCTCGGACTTGTTTCTCCGGAACAGTTTCCCGTTTGACCTCAACTGGCCATGTTCATGTTTAGAAGGAAACTCTGGCAATATGGGCTTCAAAATTCCTGAAATTTAACCAAAAACTATTTCACAACATACTTTAATTGTTATGTTTTGTATTCTCCGTGCGTGGAGTAACGATTATGATGTAGAAGGAGATGTTCTCTCATCACCATGAGGCACCAAGAGTGGACATAATTGTTTTTTGTGTACGGCAAGTTGGAAGATACAATTTTCAAAAACATCTGTTCCAACCTGCCTTACACTGACGGAACTTTCAACACTTTCTCTTTATAACTTTCATTCTAGCTAAAAACATTAATGTCCACTCTTGGTGCCTCATGGTGATGAGCGAACATCTCCTTCTATTTCACAACGTTGTGTGGCCATCTGATAATTTGCCCTCGGAACGGTCATCTCGAAACAGGTTCCCGTGAGGCCTCGAGTGGCTATGGCACTGGCCACAAAATGTTGAGAAATATCCTATACTTCATGAATTTTGATAACCACATTGTCAAGGTTTCCTTCAAAAATGTTCATGACCACTCGAGACCCCACGGGAAGCTGTTCCGGATTGACAGGTCCAAGGATAAATCATCAGATGGCCACAACACGTTGAGAAATATCCTACTGGAGAAATTTCATGAATTTTGATACCCATATTGTCAGGGTTTCGTTCTAAATATGTTCATGGCCACTCTAGGTCCCTCGGGAACCTGTTCTGGAAAGACAGGTCCAAGTACTAATCATCAGATGGCCACTAAACGTTGAGCAATATCCTACTGGAGAAATTTCATGAATTTTGATAGCAATATTGCCAGAGGTTTCTACTGAAATTGTTCTTGACCACTCAAGACCCCCCAGGAACCTGTTCAAGGTTCAAGGTCCAAGGATAAATCATCAGATGGCCACGAAACGTTGAGAAATATCCTACTGGAGAAGTTTCATGAATTTTGATACCCATATTGCCAAAGTTTTCTACTGAAAATGTTCATGGTCACTCGAGGCCCCTCGGGAACCTGTTCCGGATTTACCGGTCCGAGGACAAATCATCAGATAGCTAGAAAAGGTTGAAAATAGGCTACTTACGAAATTTCATGAATTTTGATACCCATATTGTCCGGCCTTCTTTCTAAATATGTTTATGGCCAATCTAGGCCCCACGAGAACCTGTAACAGAATGGCCGTTCCAGGGACAAGTTGGCATATGGCCCACAATAGGATAGAAATAGTTTCTAGGAATAATTCCAAACATTCTGATATACATTCCTGCAAATTCATTAGATGTTCCGATATTGTGTCTCCGTACCGGAACACCGGCCCCAGTAACCCGGATTTACGGGAACCAGATGCATTCAAATGGTCATTACTGATAATGTCCCTAGAGCGAATGAGTTTTGGAACCTAACGGTGCCAAAAGAATTAAAATCGGTCAATAAAAGCCAGATAATAATCATTTGAATTTGGTGGGTACCCGGGTACCCTGTCGATCACTTAAGGGGTAAAAAAAAATCGAAGTCCCCCCCTTCGGCCCCCTTGCTGCTATACGAAATGTTTTTATGCAAAAAGTTGCCTTCCAACTATTATTAAGATGTCACTGAATTTCAGTATCCTGGTTTAAAATAAACTATGAAAATTCGTAATGTAAAACATGAAAAAATACCCGGGTAACCTGTCGTTCACATAAGGGTTAAAGGCGTACAAGAACAACGTCGTGTGAAACAAATTGCATTCATAAGTCAGCCTAATGAAATTCCATATATACTGCAATAGTCATCCAAACTATAGACACTCAAGTAATAGACCGGACAACGTGCCGCCATGTTGTATCCAAAACGAACATTAAATTTTCTCGCATTTCCCATACGATTTGACAGTTGTTTTGGATACATCAACTGTGCCAGACTCACGTAGTCCGGTCTATTACTTGAGTGTCTATAATCCAAACCCCCAATAATGGTAAAATTGGCTATCAAATTTGTCTCTGTGTATTCCATGCAATGATCTCTCAATCATCAAAGGGAATGTCTCTCAATCATCAAAAAGGAAAAAGCTTTTTCTCCCAAACATTCTGCTGAAGCAAACTGTCAAAACTGTACACGTAACCGACGCCCACGAATGCACATCGTTGCTTGACACAACTTGGTAGCAGCAGCTTTTGCGAGAGAGAGTGTGAGAGACCTCTATGGTGAGGGGTTGTGTTTACTTGTTTACCCGGCGTACGGAAATGTATCATCACATACGCAACCCTATCAGGTAGATAAACTGGAACAAAAGCCGCTGCTAATCCCTGCTTAGTAATTTTAGCATTCCCGGTAGAGCAGTGCATGCTGGAACAAAACGAACAAAACTCGTTGCTTATCCCTGCTTAGTACTAATATCATTCTCGGTAGAGCAGTGCAAACGCCGCGTACGTGTCATAGTAAAATGGAACTAAAGCGTGATGAAATTCTCCTGCTGTTTGACGTCGACGGAACTCTAACAAAGCCTCGGCTGGCCATCGACGACAAATTTAAGGAATTCTTGTATAAGGAAGTTCTACCAAAGGCCACGATCGGACTGGTCGGGGGGTCCGATTTGGACAAGATGTACGAACAACTGAATGGGCGTGAGATTATGGAAAAGTTTGATTTCGTATATCCGGAAAATGGACTGGTTCAGTACGCGAAAGGAGTGGAGGTCGGAAAGGTGTCAATAGCGCAACATTTGGGGGAAGATGTGTTGAAGCGGTTTATTAACTTTGTTTTGAAATATCTGTCGAACCTAGAGCTGCCAATTAAAAGAGGAACTTTTATCGAGTTCAGAAGTGGAATGATAAACGTAAGTCCTATTGGAAGAAACTGTTCGGCAAAGGAGAGATTGGAGTTCTTCGAGTATGACAATAAGCATCAAATTAGACAGCAGATGATCGATGTACTGAAGAAGGAGTTCGTGGATGTTGATTTGACTTACAGCATTGGAGGGCAGATTAGCTTCGACGTGTATCCCAACGGGTGGGATAAGACTTATTGCTTACGACATGCAACTAAGGGAACAAACTTCAAAGAAATCCACTTCTTTGGAGACAAAACTGATCCAGGCGGTAATGACTACGAAATCTACAGCGACTCTAGGACGATTGGCCACAAAGTGACCTCTCCCGAGGATACTCAGCGTCAATTGAAAGAACTACTTAATCTGCCAAGCGCATGAGTTGGCCATCAATATTTATTGTAAATAAAGACTTTCGTTTTCAAAACATTGGAAGATTAGTTTCCTGAGCTTGAAGCCAAAATGAGTTTTATAGAAAAAATAAATGCACTTTCGTATCACATAGCCGTTTCTTCTGTGTTATAGGTAAAAAAATCCTCTTACTCCCCGATGAATTTCGGTTTCCGCTTTTCCGCGAATGCCTTCAAACCTTCCAGGCGATCCTTGGTCGGAATAACTTGTGCGTAACAAGCTTCCTCGATGGCACAACCTGTGGCCAGATCAACCTGAAGCCCCTTATCGATTGCCTTCTTAGCCATTCGTACTCCAACCGGTCCATTCGGAACAATCTCCATAGCCAGCTGCAAGGCCTTCTGGAAGGCAGCATCTCCGTCTACGTTGGACTCTACCGCGTGGTTAACTATACCCATCTGCTTTGCCTCTTCTCCCGTAATCTGCCTAGCGGTAAATATCAGTTCCTTGGCAATCGCTGGATTCAAGATTCGTGGCAGACGCTGGGTTCCGCCAGCACCAGGAATGATACCCAGTTTGGTCTCTACCAAACCGAGCTTGACATTGCTCGTTACAACTCGCATATCGCAAGCCAGTGCCATTTCTAAACCTCCTCCTAGAGCCGGACCGTCAATGGCAGCAATGACTGGTGCTGGAAGCTGTTCGATGTTGGTCATCATCAATCTCAACTTAGATACGAACCGGCCAACATCCTGAACGGTCATGGTAGCTCGCTCCTTCAGATCAGCTCCAGCGCAGAAAATTCCCGGGACCAAGCTGCGCACAATGACCACCCGAACGTTCTTGTCATGGGCCAGCACCTCAATCGCGTCGAGTAGGTTATCCACCAGCGATCGACTGAAAGAGTTCCGAGCCTTCGGACGGTTTAGGCCCAGAACGGCTATGCCTTGCTTATCATCCTCGGTGAGGTAGGTGAGCTATTGGGGTGGGCAGTAATTGAGTTTAGGGCTGGTTGGATCTGAAGAAGTGGGGATTGAATTACCTGTAGTTCCTGTCCACCGCTGGAGTCCGCAGAGAAACACTGCTTCGTGGTTGATAATAATCGGATGGGGCTTCTGGCAAAGGTGGAAACTTGGGGTATGGATGAAAATGTTTTCGCGAATTTTAACAACATTTTCGACGATATTTTGACTACGACGGAATTACTTAATGCGTGATTATTGCTCAACAGTACCGAACTTACATAAGTTGGGCTTGGAAACACTGTAGAGATTGTGTTTTGTTATTGTTGTGCAATTAACGGTGATTGGCCGACTCGGTGGACCAGTATAATGACATGAACTGGTGCTGATAGAGCACGGAGGAAAACGAAAATAAAGCTATTTTTTTATTATTCGTTTAAAACCATTGCACTTTTTATTTGTGGTAAACAAGAATGTTTTTGTAGCAACTTCGATACCCACGTAACCAATTATCATTAGCATATGCAGTAAATCAACCTTAATACCTTGTTCACACTACACGTTAACACCCCGTTCACACTGCAGCTTATATTAAGTGATATAGACTATCTTGATATCAGCATCTATACATGTAGTTTTCACTGGAAATAATATGCATGGCATTTGATATCAAGATACCTCTATATCACGTAATATAGGTTGTAATGTGAACGGGGTTTAACACGGTTACTGGCTAAAACCCATTAATGGGTACTATAGTACTCACTTTCGCTATAATCGCCACTCCTCATTTAATGGGTAAACGCGAATAACCCATTAATGAGTATGGGCCACTTCCGTCAAAAAATGTGTATTTTTTTACCCATCAGGGAAATTTTTTTTTTAACAAAATGGGTAAAAAAACACCTATTTTTGAATCATGAATAGATAAATTGATAATGAATTCGTGTGCTTTCGAAAAAATATCCGTTGGAAATAAAAATAGTCGTAGATAGTCGAATATTTCTAAATATTTTTTATTGAACTGCATTAATATGATGTAAAACTCGATAGTGCATTAATATTATGTAAAACTCGAAGTCCAGTTTCTTTCGAAGCTCCTCCATTTTTCAAACAATCTGAGAATGGCGGTTTTGGAAATTGATTATTTTAAATTTATTTATTCATATATATAGGAATTTTTTACATACCAACTGGACCAACTATCCACTTTTGCTCAGCTTATTTGTTGAATTGCCTTTGTTGGCAGATTTCGGACCGGATTTATTTGATTCGAGACTCAACGCACAAACGACTGAAGAGAGTTAAATAATTTTCATTAGTATTTTTCACCCATTTTTTTCCTGCTAATAAGTTCTCACCGATTTTTTTACCCATTTTGGCAAATCAAATTATACCCATTGTTTGACATTTACGTGTGGTGTTGAAAAATGCGTATTTTTGCACCCATTAATGGGTTTTAGCCAGTAACCGTGTTGAATGCTATCGGTTGTAAAGTTGGATTTCAAATGCTATTTAAATGCTTGTTGCCTGTAATAAGTATTTCGAATGCAAAATAGCGCTCACTGATGAGGTGAAGGTGTGGCATTTGCTACCATGTCAAAACATCTTATCGATGTGGAGAACTTTGAGTGGTTTGAGTTATTTTCTTCTAATAGACGAGTCCAGGTTGAGAAAAGAAGAACACACCGAGTGGTGAAAAATCTGACAGTTCCCATGTTAAAGTATAGGACTCGGTATAGGATGAACATTTTAAAATACTTCTAATAAATTCAATTTTTTTTTTATTAAAAGCGGAAGAAAAATTAAAAACTGCAAAATTAGGGCATTATTTTTATCTATTTTTTGTTTTGCTGCTGTCTTTATTTAGTTGTTTTTAATTTTTCTTCCGTCATACAATAAACCGCTTCTACTGAGAATTTCATTTGAATTTTTAGAAGCATTTTAAAAGGTTCGTCCTATACTTTTACATGAGAGCTGTTAGATTTATCATCACCCGGTGTCTTCTTCTTTCAACCAGGATTCGTCCATTCCGTTTTGATTTCTTATCCTTCACTCGGGCAAATAAACTTAAGAATTTCAAAAGGTACAACTTATGATCTATGCTTTTGAATTTGTATGGAAATGTTTTTTATGAATGGAAATGTTTTACACGACTTTATTCTTGCGCGCTTTTAGCCTTGCATCTATACACGCGTTGATATAAACTGGTGGAGTTCTGTTTCTGCTTTCGATTGGGACGGTTGAGAGTTTTGTTCATTTGCACGACTTCTTCTCTACGGCATTGTAATCAATTTGCATTGTTCTTGTTTCATCGCTTTTGTAATAGCAGCAATGTGCGAATTGAAAAATATTGTGCGATTTACCTTCGGCAATGAGCGGATAAACCAGCCCTAGGCGAAGTGGCAAATTTGGTCAAAGGCTTGGATGAGGAGCTTGATGAAATTGAAGCTGTATATAGGATAGCAGATGAAAAGTCCCTTCTCGTCAAGTTCAAGTCTGAGCAGTCGATGTTACACGCGTTAACCGTCAACTCGGATGAACTTATGTTTTATTATGGGAATGGAAAAGTTTCCATCGGAGCTGGGCATACCCGCCTAAACTGGTGTGTGCGGTGCGTATATGGATGTGAACAGGAAATCCCGTCATCGCTGCAGTTTGCCAGCCGGAAGGGAAACTTTTATTACCAAGGCAATAAGAATAAATGCTTCATCTGCAAGGAAGAATGACACCTGATGGATTCCTGTCCCAAGCGGAAAGATCGGAGTCACCCAAAATTGCAAAGTCAAGAGAACGAACAGTGCGGTAAGAAGAAGAAAATATCCGGACGTGCAGTAACTGGAGGTACAGCCAACGTAGCATCAGAAGCTGAAGGTGAGGGAGAATTGGAAACGCTAGAGGTGCTGGAAGATAAAACGAAGGAATCTGTCATCGTGGACACTGAAATAAATAAAAATGAACCAAAGGAGATGTAAACGGGAATCAGAAAACAAAAAGAGTCAGTTAGAATTGCGAAAGAACAAGAAAAAGCAATCATAAAAGCACCCCCAAGAACGAAGAAGAACCCTCCGAAAAGCTAACGCGATTGAGTCGTACAAATAAACAAACAAGGTTTAAAAAAAAGATATAAACTGGTGGTCAAACCACTGGATCCGTAACATCAACGTTCAGGTTTCGAGTCCAGACTCTTACCGATTTTAATGTTTCTAACATTGTTATATTTCATTAAACTGATGAAATTCATACCTACTTCTTGAGGCAAGAAATCAATACTTGCAGACTTCTTTGATGCCTCGTACTAGGATATCAGTAGAGGCCAATTAATCCGCATCTACTTTTGGTCGGGTCATCGTGTTTCGCTAATTTTCCAAATTTGTTAATGGACTTGGTTTGCTTCAGGATGAATTTCACGAGGGACGTCTGAAATCAGCTATGATGCCAGAAAACATCGATACTATGCGTGATCTGGTATTGAAAGATTGTAATGTCACTGTTCGTGAGAGTCAAGCTCTACTTCCACTTCAATACACTGAATATTGCATGTTAGGGGTCGAGATTATCCGAACCATTCACTACAAATTATCCCACAGAACAAAAAAATGTATACTAACAGACGTATAAAATTTACCCTTGTTCAATTTCAAGCCAAAGCAAGCGTAAACACCGTTATTGTTTGCAATCTTTCAAACAATACAACATTATATGCAATCTTCCATACAACAGAACTGAGCTCAACTATATCTGGCTTAAATTTACATGAAAGATCCCATGAATGTATTACCTTTATATGCATTAGTAACCCAGAAAATCCTACACACCACACACCCACTTCACACAAAAAAAAAACCATGAGTAAAATAAAGCAAAGAAGTGATATGAAAAAAAGTTTGTTCTTACTTCTGGTAAGGTTCGGAAAGTAAGGAGCCGATTTTGAAGCTTTGGGATCTTCGAGCACAAGCTTGCCGAGAAAAAAAAACGAATGTAACCCACTTCAAACGATCTCTGTGATTTAGACCAGAGAATGAGATCCCTTGAACTAGACATTGTGGTTAGCCAGTAACAAACAAAACAAACGTCTGCTTCTTGTGCGGGCGATGCAGGATCTCATTTGTGAAAATTCTCTTGTTCAACATTGGACAGGGTTTCTGCTACTGACTTAAAAAAGAGTCAACATTATACAGATTAAATGGTTCTATATGAAAATAAACTTACTAAAAAGCAAAAAACTAACCTGAATTTTTTAAATGTCAAATTTTCTTATTAGCTAAACGAGCATCCAAGTCCATCTAGTGTATTTCGAATTTCAATTATTATTATTTTTATTTTTTCATTCATTAAAAATTCGTGAATTATACGCCCGAAAAAACATATCTCATAGGTTTACAATTAAATGTTTTGTAACCATACAATAAAATCTGTAGTACGTACAATTAATAGTATTGTTCACAATGGTACGATAAAAATAGGGTTTACTGTGTCTACAATAGATTCTAATGTAAATTGAGACATCGACAATAGAAAAAGAGGGTTGTTATGTTTCTTAACTATAGAAAAAACATTTTTTTTCGAACAAATTTGAGTCAATTACAATTAATTGTTTTGTTTCACAATTGTTGAAAATACTTATGGAGTGAATAGTTTCAGGGGTTTCAAACCATCATAAGAATCTCTTCCAGCTTCAAAAACCCCCGCATTTTTTTTTTTACGCCAATCAGTTCAGTAGTTCCGAGTTTTTAAGAGTCAGACAACTGACAGACAGAAATTCATTTTTATATAAATACACGGATAAAAAATCAAATAATTTATATATTAATGCAAAGTTATACCCTTTATGTGTTATGATCACATATATTTCATAACTAAAAATTTTCACTGCCTGCCGTGCGTTAACGGAACTATCAATACTTTCTCTTAACAACTTTGTTCTAGCAAAAAAATTGCTGTCTACTCCTAGAGCCTCATGGTGGTGAGAAATTATTTCCTTCTCAAAACAACATCATCACAGATCGTTACCCCGCGTATGGGAGAATACAAAGAATGACTATATCAGTGAAGAAAATGCGTAAGATATTACCCATTTGGATAATTTGTCATAGAAATATGTATGGATATTTTTTTACCCATAAATGGGTATTGAAAATATTTCAACTTTTCTTTTGTTTGCACTTGCCATCCACCATCCATCTTAGCTCTCATCAGTTTCCCATAAGGGATTGACCTCTGCCCCGATTTTCAGAAGTTTAGAAGTTTTAGAATGCCTCGGTCGACAGGCTGCAGGGTAAGTATAGGACTAGGTGTTATACATAAATACGGTATAAGAATATTTCTTTACATTGCAGGTCTGAAATGTCCAGTGTCCGGCTACAATGCCTTCATGCAAGGTTATGTTATTGAGCTCATAGTTCATGTTTAACTTGACCATGACTTGAAAACGAACCGTAAGAATCCGATCCAATTTGTAAATAATAATTGAGAAATTGAATTGATAAATAATAGTTGAGAAATAAAGCTTAAGATTCATAAAATTGTCGCTGGCGTTTTTTCCTTTGGAATCAAAACCCATTAATGGGTAAAATTTTAACCATATAACAAAAACGAGAGTATCCATAAACTCGATTTACCCATTATTGAGTAAATGGCGCCAATGTCAGATAATGCGTATTTTTAATACCTATTTTTTTACATTTATGTCATGTACCCATAAATGGGTAAATTGAGTTTACGCATTTAATGGGATCACTCTCTTTTTGGGGAAATGGGTGAAATTTTACCAATTTATGGGTTTTTGATTCTTACCGTACATACCAATTACCCATTTTTTATTTTTTATGAGAGACCAAAAGATGGGTATTTTTCTACCCATTAATGAGTTAAAAAATATCTTAGCATGCTCCTGGCTTTCTCTGGTATAGAGTAAAGCTTATCGAAAAATAAAAAACACACTTCGCCTCGGAATTCAGTCTACGAAAACGCGTAGAATATGAAGAACTGAAGGCTAAATTGGATAGCGAAAGCATCCAAAACCTTAGAGGTACGGTAATAATTTAATTTAATAACATAAAAGTAACAAATCTTGAAAATTACATTCCATGATAATAACATGTACATCTCACCACATGAGGTATTCAAAAAGCTTCTAAAGAGGAGTTTCTTGACATAGAGCAGGACTTGGGGGCTTCAATAATTCAATGGATCGAGGTTAATATATATTTAAGATTTACTTGTTTTTTTTTTTGTAATTAATTGAGTTTCACATTTGTAGGATACCGAATACCGGATACTGCGCTTGAAGAACAGCTTGTAATGCAAGTCACATGGAAACTCAATGAGCATGATGTAGCGGATGTGGCACCCCTTCTTATTTTCCCGGAACTTATTCGGCCGGAGTTATTTTCTGTGCAATTAAATTCACAAAGAAAAATACAAATACAGTAATTGAGGTCCCTTATGTTGCTATGTGTGCTAATGCTCATTATTCAATTTCACAACTAAAAACAAATCACAAAAAATACCCATTTCGCAAAAACCATAAATTTTGAAAAATGGGTATTTCATGCTCATTTCCCAAATAACAAACGTTTTGAAAAATGGGTAAAACGTAACCGATAGCCTGACGTACAGGCTATTTACCCATTAATGGGTAAACACGTTTTACCTATTAAAGGAGTTAACCCACTTAAGTTCGAAATGGGTGATATTTTACCCATTAATGGGTACTGGCTGCCACAAACCACTCCTGGACCATTTCCCTTATTGTTGACGACCGTTTCCGTTATTGTTTGGACATGTACCCTTATAGTTGACAACTATAAACTAACAATCTCCTATATAGTTTTAACAATATTTCAGATGGTAAAAGGCTAAATAACATTATGATGAATAGGCGGTTAACTTAGGTTACCATAAAAAATATGACAATTTTCACGAACAAAATATTTGCTGTACTCTATGCCATAAGGTTAGTATATAATCCAGACCGAGTGCAGACAATAACAAACCTTTCAATGAATCCTAGAGGGTTTTGAGCTGTTTAGTGGAATATCTGTAACTAGAAATTAGAAGAAGAATTAGTATCTTCCATTTAATTCCAGCTACCTTTGCTTATCTTCGACAGATACGCGTATTTCGTCTACAATGTGCAGACTTCTTCAGTGTCTCGTACTCGTACTCGTAGTCGAGTTATTAGTACGAGACACTGAAGAAGTCTGCACATTGTAGACGAAATACGCGTATCTGTCGAAGATAAGCAAAGGTAGTTGGAATTAAATGGAAGATACTAATTCTTCTTCTAATTTCTAGTTAAACCTTTCAATGACAATATGGCAAACATTAACTATATGTGTTAGTGTAGAGGTTGTATGGTGAAAATGGGATTAAACTATTTGATAACAATAACATAAAATGTGATAATATATCTTACATTCGAAATATAGTTTGGACTATATAGCAAATTGTTTTTCGTTATGCGGATGGTACAGTGATTATTACCGAGACTTTTACTCACTATGACGAACCATTCCATTACGACTGGCAACCATACACATCCCTACATGAAGCAATCTGTACCATTTTTGCACATAGATTGTTTGAACCGTAAACATAAACAAAATATACAAATTCAAGCAACAAGTTCCGCTGGATGCTCCATCAGTAGTTACAAGTTACATTTAATTTGAAATTATTGTGTGTTCTACAACAAGTTGTCATAACGTACATCTATGGAAAATTGTTGTAATTTCTGTGCTGACGCCGATGCCCGCGACACGGTATCTGTGCAGGACAGTTCCTTCGAAGCACCGTCCATTCCAATTCTGACCATGGTAGAGAAACATTTTTGGTTCACGGTAAGTTTCAGCTTTGATACTATCGGTAGTCATAAAATGCATTCTTGATTTCCACTTCCAGACAGAAGAATTACAAGCTTTCCACATTTGTTGCCCATGTCGGAACAAGCTGCTGGAATTCCATCTATTCTACTGTCAAGTTGAGAAACTTTACGCTACGGATCCTCAAGTGATCGAACCAAAACTTGAAGACGACCCAACTGAAATTCAGTCCCGTGCGAGTGATAATGAAAGCGGTGATGTCAACTCAGAAACCCACGAAAGTGTGATTGAGGAGGAAGTCCTTCTGGATGATGATTTCGACGCCAGCTGCAAGCTCGAAGATATTGGACACGACAACGAACTTCAACCGGACGATTTTTTGGATGATTTGGATGATCATAAAAGCATGGAACCGACAAACCCAAATCAAGGTTTACTTCCCGTTACCGATGAGGACATTCTTTTATATTGTCCGATGAAGTGTCACGATTGCATGCAGCAATTCGACAGTTTCACCATGCTGAAAGAACACTACCAGATTGTACACGGTCAGAAAGGCTACGCCTTTTGCTGCAACTGTCGGTTCGAGGACGTGAAAGGCCTTCGCGAGCACATCCGAGTCCACATGAATCCAGCTAGCTTTCGATGCGAGCAGTGTGACAAAAATCTCGGGTCGAAGCGTAGTCTAACACGGCACCAATTGACGGTTCACCTGTCCGACGAGGGCAAGCAGTTTCAGTGTGAATTGTGCCCGAAAAAATACGCCAAGCAGTACCAATTGAATGCTCACATGATTCAGCACAAGGAACGGAAAGAATATCAGTGTCTCAAGTGCCAGAAGCGCTTCGCTACCAACGGAAAGCTGCAGTTTCACATTCGAAGTATACATGATCGGTTAAACGAAGTAATGTGCGACATCTGTTCCAAGATGCTGAAGAGCAAAAGTGCCTTCCAGGTGCACCGTGCGGAGCACTTTAACACGACCCGGGTACAGTGTTCAATCTGCAATAAGTGGATGAAAAACGAAGATACATTGCGGAAGCACCTGATTCGACATCAGGAGGAGTCAATAGTGATCAAGTGCGAATATTGTGGCAAACAGTCGCCAAATTATCACGCTCTAAAGAAGCATATCCGTGATCAGCATACCTTGGAACGGACGCATCGTTGTACGGTTTGCGAGAAGGCTTTCAAACGAGCGTTGGCCTTGAAGGAGCACATGGCAATTCATACCGGACAACTGCTTTATTCGTGCGATTACTGCAGCAAAGCCTTCAATTCGTCGGCCAACCTGTGCTCGCATCGTAAAAAGAAACATCCCGCCGAGTGGAAGGCGCAACAGATGCAGAGGTTGCTGCCAAATGTTGATGCTTAGCGAAATAAATTATTGTCAACTACGAATTTGTTTTGTGTATGTTTTTTTTCTCGAGAACCCACCGTGCGATCTGCGCAGAACCATACAAGTTTGACACTTTTCCGAGCAGAAACTGTCATCGAAACCCTACAACGTCACATTTTTTTCCTTATAAGAAAAAAGCGAAAGTTTTTTTTAAACAATCTTTTCTATGTGCAAAAAAAGCGACCGTGTCATTGTGGAAGTATACAAGCAGAGCTGAGCTTGGCAAGTGCCGTGTGTGTGACTTCGTGGTTTATTTACCAACCACCCAGCGTCCCGAACTAGTCAAACTCGTTGTAGAATTGTTGCCGTGGCGCGCTCCAGCCTGCCGGTGATGGATGTGGAGCAGCACCAGTCCAGGTAGGTCGTAAAATTTGGGCGAAAATCAAAATTTTCCAGCGACCCCCCTCTTCTGGGTCGGGAGAACAAAGATGTCGAAATCAATTTTCTCTCCACACACTCGCTTTGGGCAGCTCATTCGGTTTGGTTCTTTCCTTTCTTTCTCTCCACCTTCTCCGCGCCCGACGGAGTGGGCCTACATGTGTGGTGTATGTTGTGTACAGAAGACGGTGCGCGCCAGTAATGCGTATTGTTTCGCTTCCACTTGTTGTCGAGCAGTAGGTCGCGCTTTCTCGTGCCTTTTCGTTCGCTCTCGCACTGCTGAAGGCTGGACGGGTTGTGGGCGAACACAAAGAAGAACGTGATTCTAATATGCGGCTTTCTTCTTTTGCGGGGGTGGATTTTCCCGTACGCTTTATTGCAGGACTACATCCCAACCCACGGAACGACCAGCGAGAGATGATAGCAGCAGCGGCAGCAGTAGAATGGGCGCTACCGATGGCGCGGAAAAATCGCTGGGATCAGTCCGGAGGAAGTGTATCATGTGCTTGCTGCCGTTCGACGAGCTAGGCTCGATCGAAACCGCATCACCGGAAGAGCTGAAGCGGATCGTGGAGAATGCATACAAAATTGCCAAGATTGAGGTGAGTACGGAGGGGAAGAAGAAGAAGTCGTTGATTTGAATATAGATGGGTCGACATGCAATAAGCAGAGGAAGTACAGTGCCAAAAATTTACCATTCAGGATTATAGTGCCGTGAATCGCATATCAGTGCCATCTTTGTAGGATAATAGTGGATCGAAACCGAATATATATTGAGGTATTTATTTCCCAAAAAGTGTTCGGGATTGGTAAAAGACGGACCGCGATCCATTGATACATTGCAAACTTTTATTGAGCGCCGTCTTTTGTTTCAGAAGCAATAGGCCCAGTCAAATTTGAGGAAGAAATCGAAAGGCCGGTGTATCAGATGCACGGAATGTTGCAGTATATCTAGATTGAGATATTTGTAGCTTTGTTTTTTTTACCAGTTTATTTATTTATACGGCTCAATCGCGTTAGCTTTACGTAGCCAAATGCAATGTTTGTGAGTTATACACAAGAAAAACTATTTCTTAAACAAAGTATTTTTTTTAACTCTTTATTTGTTCCAAATTTATCAATAATTACATTTCATGTTAATCTAGGTGCTTCAACTACTACCGTAATGTGTCAACCTTAATTGTAAAAATATATACCTAATTTTGTTTACATTGTTCATGCCTTAGCAGATCAGTATTTTAGACAGGTTTTAATGCCTGCGTGTCAGTATAACAATAATAATCTTAAAACTAAAATTAATTTTAACTAAGCATAAAGGGAATTGCAAATGATTAATGCAAAAGAAGATTGCAACAGTTTTTGTCTGAAATTATTAATTATTTTGTTGGACATTTGCTCTGAAGTCTGAGACTTACAAAATTCTATGTACTTCGTTAGTACTGTACCAAGAAGGCAGCTTCAAAATCATCCTCAGAACTTTGTTCTGAATCCTTTGAAGTGTTTTTTTTTTTCTGGTAGCACAACAACTAGACCATATTACGCTACAGCAAGACGTTAACGGCACCGTCAGCAAGCATCTCAAACGCGCTGACACTGTAGTAAACAGGCTCCCCACCCTCCTCTGAACAATTTAAGAAGTGGTGGCAATACAAAAAAGTTTCTCCTCCAGGTTTTAAACCACCAGCTGGTGACTACCGCTACTCTGGAACATCTAAACCCCAGTTGTTCCAGTTTTTTGCCCAGAACGCCAACTTACCAAGGCATCCGGAATCTCGTCGTGTCATGTCGAAGACCTGAAAAATGTCTCTTTCTGGGATTGTGGAATTCATCTTCGCCCACATCGCGGTCTCACTGACAACGAGAAACCTATCAACATGATCCGTACATTTGAAAACCCTTCTAAAGAAACTGTCTTCAAATGGCTCTTCTTGAGTCAATCATATCTTTCGATGGATAATTTATCCAATGAGGTTTGGGATATGATCGAAGCACTACAATGGAACAGTAGGTTATTCCAAAAAATTGACGCTTTTAAGTTTTTGGTTCACAAATCGCATTGTGACGTATTTGCTCTCTTTCTGATAAAGATTTCTTTCCACGATTTTAACATTATTCGGCAGGATCGAGGGACCTGTATGGAGGGGTGCTATTGGGATTAATAAGCTCCACTTTATAGAATTGATTCCACTCGATGACAGGCCCTGAAGTAGTTGCATGCCAAGTGACTATTCGAGGCAAAAGTTTCAGTATAGCCAGCATATACCTGCCGCCGAACACGGCAACATCCCGCAGGGACCTTTCGACTATTTGCCTGCAAATGCCAGAGCCACGGTTGATCTTAGGAGATTTTAATTCTCACGGTACAGCCACGGGGTCATTAGCATCGATAATTGTTTTTGGATTGATACTAAACCTCATGGACTACTTCAACTTGACTATTTTGAATACTGGGGAAGTAACACGCGTGGCTCCACCTCCAAACCCTGGAAGCAAATTAGACCCCTCAATCTGTTCGAATTCACTATCATTGATTGCACGTGGAAAGTGATTCAAGATCCCCATGGTAGTGATCACCTGCCTATCAAAATTTGGTGTTGGTGTTTTTAACGAAATTCATAGCGCCTCCTTCAAACTACAAATCCTTTGCACCGTATAATGTCGCAGAGCTGGCGGCTATACACTATGCATTAGAGCGAATTGTCTCTCTCTTCCCTCTGACCTATTTTTTCATTTTTACGGATAGTTTCTGCTCACTTCAGGCTATTCGTTCGATGAGGCCAGCAAAGCACTCACCGTATTTCGTTAGCGAAATACGATCTCTTTTGAGGGCTCTATCAAACAATTCCTATACAATGCCCTTGGTTTGGGTCCCTTCTCATTGCACCATTCCGGGTAATGAGAAAGCGGACTCACTTACAAGGTGGGCGCTATGGCAGGCGATATTTATGATCGACAAATCGCCTTCAACGATTTTTTTGCTATTTTCCGTCAACAGGCCTTGGTCAGCTGGCAACAAAAATGGATGCAGGGATTTGGGCAGATGGTTACATTCTATTCTCCCACAGGTATCGAAAAAATCAGGTTTAGTTGGATATTAGCCGGGATTTTATCAAGGTTATGTATCGTCTTATGTCCAATCACTACTCGCTAGGGCTCGCATTTCTACCGAATAGGCTCTCAGACACAAATCATCAGTGGCTGTGGTGTTTATCAGGACACTGAACTATGTTGTCTGGTATTGCCTCGATTTCGAAATTGCCATACTGATCTTTGCGCATCCCTACGGGCCCGAGGGAAACCAGAGAAGGAAGATATCAGAAATTTACTGGGAAAGACATTCTGACTATATGGGGCTAATTACAAAGTTCTTGAAACAAATAGATGTTTTCGTTTTATCCTCTTAGCTGTCGTTTTAGCATGTCCAATTTCGCCCCCTCCCGTAATACTGCTTCTGTTGTATCGTTACAGCTTAATGCAACGCAATATCGCATCTCCAGTCTGCTGTTGAAAGCCAACGTTAAGATTCCTACTTTCCCCATTCCTACCCGAATTATTGTAAATCCCTAACCTCGACCAAGCCGCGAGTTTTTCTGCTTTCCAAAAATTAACATAGTTTTTAAGTTATTGTCATTATAAAAATTAAAAGGACTCGGCTCTGTTATGCCTATGGCACTTGAGTCTCAAAAATAAATGAGCAAGTTAAAAAAAATAAAAATAGACCATATTGGAAAAACATAAAGCATGGCCGGTCTAAAAATTTGTTTAAATATTAGTACAGACAAAGTTTTGATATTCTGTTTATAAGAGGATATAAACATTTTATATATTTATTACAGTTGGCTTGAATGCCCTCAATGTGATCTTTGAAATTTAATTTTTGATCAAGTACTGTGACCAAGGTATTTCACTTGACTTGACTAAGAAATTGGAACACCGTTCATAGTAACTATGTGGCTACTACTAGGTTTCAAAAAGAAGCTCTAGGTTTATGGGAATATTATAAGCTGAGTTTTGGAAGCGTTGGGAGAAATCTTCCATTTCTGTAGATAAGAAGAGAAAATGTCTAAACTTCGACACGAAGACTTCTTTCTTTAACGGAAATGCCTGTGTCATCGGGAAACAAGGATTTCTGACAACCCTGAGGCAAATCAGGGAGGTCGGAAGTAAAAATGTTATATAATATCGGCCCAAGAATGCTACCCTGAGGAACTACAGCTCTATCAGGTGTTCGATCAGATTTGGAATTCCGATAATTTATCTGCAGAGTTCTGTCAGTTAAATAATTTTAATTAATTAATTTGAGTGCCTGTATAAATTTTAAATAATTAATTTTATAACATAGAGCGGAAAATTAAAGTTTTTCAATTTAGCAATCAAACCTTCATGCCAAACACTGGCGAATGCTGTTTCTATGTCTAGAAGAGCAACTCCAGTTGAGCTGCCTTCAGATTTGTTTGAACATATTAAATTAGTAACTCTTAAGAGCTGATGAGTAGTTGAATGGCCATGGCGAAATCCAAATTGCTCATCAGCAAAAAGTGAGTTTGTATTTATGTGAAGCATCGTTCCATTCAAACTTATCTTTTCAAAAGGTTTACTTATTGAAGGAAGTAAACTTATTGGTCTGCAGCTAGAAGCTTCAGCTGGATCTTTCTCGGGCTTCAAAATTGGAACAACTTTGGCATTTTTCTATTTGTCAGGAAAATGTGTCAAATGAAAACATATATTAAATAATTTTACCATGGTATTCACTGGGAGTTTTTTGATGAGCATATAGGAAATTCCATCATCACCTGGAGCTTTCATATTTTTGAACTTTTTAGTTATAGATTTTACTTCATCCAAATCAGTGCCCCAGGGTTCATCAAAAATGTTTTCCCGGGAGGAAATATTAAGATAATCACGAGCAACCAAGACCCACACTAAAGTTATGGCAGCTTTCAAACTGCTTAGCAAGTTTTCGAGCTTTTTCCACATTTATTAACAATATTTTATCACCTTCTTTGAGCGCTGGAATAGGCTTTTGAGGTTTCTTCAAAATTTTGGAGAGTTTCCAAAAAGGTTTGGAATTCGGGTCGAATTTTGACACATTATCTTCAAATTGTTTGTCCTTCAGGGCAGAGAAGCGTTTTTTAATTTGTTTTTGCAAAACTCGCCAGATAATTGTCATGGCGGGATCGCGTGTTCTTTGATATTGTCTTCTACGGATATTTTTCAGACGGATCAAAAGCTGAAGATCGTCGTCAATTATAATTGAAATAAACTTTACCTCGCATTTTGGAACTGAGACAGCTCTTGCTTCGACTATAGAAGTAGTCAGAGATTCAAGAGTATTATCGATATCATTTGTAGTTTCCAAAGGAATGTTAGGATCAAAGTTATATTCCATGAATGTTTGATATTGGTTCCTATGGTAATTGAAAGTAGAACTGTTGGGATTAGAAATTATTTCTTGGGATATTTCAAAAGTTACTGGAAGGTGATCCGAACCGAAGTCAGCATGGGTAACCAATTGGCTACAAAGTTGACATGAATCAGTTAAGACCAAATCAATAGTTGAGGGGTTTCTTGCCGAAGAAAAGCAAGTTGGACTGTTTGGATATTGTATAGTATAATAACCCGCAGAACAATTATCAAATAGTATATTACCAATGGAATTGCTTTGAGCATTATTCCACGAACGGTGTTTTGCATTAAAATCGACAATAATGAAGAATTTGTACCTATTACGGGTAAGCTTCTGAAGGTCACCCTTAAGAAGATTCTTTTGCTGTCCTACGCATTGAAATGGTAAATAGGCAGCTAATAGCTGAAGTTGACCAAATTTTGTTTCAACAGAAACCCCCAAAGTTTAAAAAACTTTGGTATCAAATGAAGAAAGAATTTGAAGTTTGATACGCCTATGAACAATTATGGCAACGCTACCGCCTGGACTATCAAGACGATAATTTTTATTTTATTACCTGGTTTAAGAGAAGTTTCAGTTACAACGGCAATATGCACGTTATGAACTCGTAAAAAGTTAACCAACTCGTCTTCATTATCTTTAAGAGATCGAACATTCCAATTCAAAATATTCAGTGTCTAATACCATTGTGAATCCCAGGATCATGACAATATTGAATTTGCAGGGTCTATGACCAATATTGTTGTGTCAAACATGGGTTCGTTATTGGGAAACCATTGAATTATAACGATCTAACATCTTCAGAAAATTCGCCCCGACGACTAATCTGAAAAGAAAACTTGAAATCTTTAATGAAATTCGTGAGTTCCTTACAGAGACCATGAAAATCAGAGGTTGTTACCACAATAGGTGGAACCTTTTCATTCCCTATATTAATTCGGGAATGTTTTGATAAATTTTGCTTGACTGACGGATCATTCTCATCATCGGTAAGAATGTCAAATTGATTGTTCAAATCAATATCGTTAGAAGGGGAATCCCGAGATTGCCTCTCTCTTTTGCGTTTAGGCGCCATATTATCCGAAACGAGTACCTATCAGATTTCTATAAGAATCTAACGAACCGAAGAGGAATGTTAAGTAAGGAATTTAAACGATTTCTCCTAATCAACTTCCAAGCAGATTCTACAAGAATCCGAAGGGTTTAAGAGGGATTTTTCAAACCGATATCCAAGTCGGATTACCTCGCGTAGGGTCCAGACAAGGATCGAAAAGGAATAAGGGTAAATTAAATAAAAAAATCGTAGGTAATGTTTAGCACTGAAAAGTGCTGTTTAATTTGTTGTAGCTTTAGGTAGCAAGAATACTTCCTTTAGCAAAAAGAAAATAGAACCACACGGCATGAGAGCTCGATGCGGACTGATTAAACAAAGTATGATTCTTCTTTCTTGTGGGCGATTTGTTAGCTTCATCTTGTTCTTTTGCAATTCTAGTGGACTCTTTTTGTTTACTGAAACCCGTTGACAAGAATGTGTCGAACTGCAACAACGCACGATCGCGAGTATCCATCTCCTTCGGTTCATCAATACGTATTTCGGTGTCCACCGTGATGACAGATTCCTCCGTATTTTCTTCCAGCGCCTCTAGCGTATCCAATTCTCCCTCACCTCTTATCCTCCGGTGGCTGTACCTCCGGTTACTGCACATCCGGACTTTTTTTTTCAGTTTACCGCTTTGCTCCTTTTTTTGATTTGGCACTTGCGGATAACTCCGATTCGCCGCTTGGGACAAGAAGCCATCAGGTGTCCCACTTCTTTGCAGATGAAGCATTTGTCCTTGTTGCCTTCGTAATACGCATTTCCCTTCCGGTTGGCGAAGTGCAGCGATGACGGGGTTTTCCTGCTTCACGTCCATGGACGCACCACGCACACCCACACCAGTGTAGGCGCGTATGCCCAGCTCCGCGGGAAATTTCTCCCGGACGATGCGTTGCACGTGTCCATATTTTGACAACACCGTAACGATCTCCTGGTCAGGAACCTCCGCGGGAGATCGTATACTCGCACACAGCAGATGTGATCCTAGGCATGCGACATGTATACTTTGGCCTTTTTTCCATCCCCATAATGGAATACCAGCTCGTCAGAGTTGGCGGTCAGCGCGTGCAACAGACTTGAACTTGGCGAGAAGGGACTTTTCATCTGCAATCCTATATGCAGCTTCAATTTCATCAAGCTCCACATCCAAGGCTTTTACGAAATTTGCCACTTCGTCTGAGGCTGGTTTATCCGCTCCATTGCCGAAGGTAAATCGCACAGTAATTTTCAACCCGCACTGTGCTGCTGTAACAAAAGCGACCGGGTTGATGAAACAAGAACAATGCAAATTGATTACAATGCCGTAGAGATGTAGACTATCGCGCGAAAAAAACAAAACTCTCAACCGTCCCAAACGAAAGCAGAAACAGATCTGGAGCTTTGTTTCTTTGATTTTGAGTTTTCTAAGTACGGTCCACAGAACTGCACATCAGTGCTATTTGAATGAGCAGAAACAGATCTGGAGCTTTGTTTCTTTGATTTTAAGTTTTCTAAGTACGGTCCACAGAACTGCACATCAGTGCTATTTGAATGAGCAGATATTAGATTTTGATAGGTATAAAAAGTTCATTCGATTCCATCATGTTCCTTCTTCTTTTCTTCTCAAAGATAATTATATTTTGATAAATCTAACACAGCAAACTACAGTCTTCACTCTTGTATTGGCATGCTACGATGCCTATGGAGCCAAAAGGCTGGCTGAAATTCATGGAAATCATAACCTTCATATCTATTGACACGTCCGGCTTGCGAGTGTTGAGCAATTGTCTTTTGCGGTAATGTCAGCGGGAAAAGATCGAGTTGTTGTAATTCTAATGACTTAGCTAGTTTAATTTTGAATCATAACACATAAGATTTCCATACCTTGATAAGACGTGACTTAGATCTTCTTGCATGTCACATTCCGTAGATGGGTAATTTCAACGAGCGATATCTTCGAGCACAAATTTGAAGAATCACAGCAACTGGGAAACTCATATGATGCCAAATATCAGCTGATTTCACACCGAAAGCCTGAAAAAGAAAACACAGCAACAAATCAGACGTCTGAGAAGTAACTCTACACCCCTTCTAATCCTTTTTTTCCAGATAACACCCTCGAGTGGCAAAATTGAGCCCCTCTGCGGTAGCTGCCGTGCCAAACTGGGCTACGACTTCGACGAAGATGCCTACTACGAAATGCTTAGCAAAATGTACAGCGAAACTAGTCCACCTCAGCCGGGCCTCGGCGTCATCCCGGTGCACATAGGGCTGCTGCCACCGGCCCCGGAAAATCCCGACTACTTTTCCCCGGGCAGTCCCCTGTTGGATGCTGCCTGCGGTACGTTCGTAGTGACCGAGCTCGGTCGAGATGAATCCGATGGCTCGGATCTGAAGTGTGTCATCTGTTCCAAGGTTTTCAACTTCAAGTCCACACTTCGGCTGCACATCCGCAGTCACCACAATACCACCACACTCCGGGAACCGGAACCGCACAAAATACCCCGGAAACCGCGAATGTACGAGTGTACCGAGTGCAATCTCAGCTTCAAACTGAAGTACGACTACGACAAACATCAGGCCATGCACAATCGGTCCAACCTGTTCCAGTGTGACGTGTGCTACAAACTGTTCAAACACAAATCCTACTTTCTGATGCACCGGAATGCGAAACGCTGCAAGGCGATCCCACTGAATTTGAGCGCCGATGGGGTTGGGTCCGTGGTTCGCAGCCAACCAGGCAGAGGCCAAGCCATTGGTACCCTCAATGAGGGTATCCGGAATACCAGCTAGGAAGATTTACCATTGAAAACACTTTTTCAGAACGAAACAAGCTTCCTTCGTTTTTTGCCATAACGACTATACACATACACACATTATATGTACGTGTTTTTAACAATTATTAGCATTAGTCATTACTTATAGATGTACTTGATGCCGAAAAGTGCGGGTGGAAACCAAACCCATACCAAATTGACCATGTTCCTTAGGTTTAATCGTCCAATGTAGAACAGTACGGACAGTTTTAGTTTAATTTTAACCCCACCGCGTTTTTGTTATTGTTTTATATTGTTTAGAAAACCCCCCCTTTAAAACTAACCATTAGGCTATTTATTAAACAAACGGTAAAATCGCGCAAAATTCCACCCGACACGTCTCGGCATCGTTCACGATTTCTGGTCTCCTCGTTTTAGTCATTACTTGTAAACGAATGTTAAAAACCAAAACCAAATCAAGAGTCAGCTGCTTGAAACAACACAATAGAAACCGGTAGACTAAATTCAAACAAGCTCCTAGTTCATAAGCCAGATTATCACAGCACTATTTATCATTCTCTTCGGAATTCCTATGTAAAACACAAACTAAACAAAACAAAAACAAAACTAATAGTATTCGATTCTTGAATAAGATGGAACGGAAACCGAACTATAACAAAAATCCACTAAGAAAGAGGATAATGCATTTCCTAATTACCTACATTTCTAGATGGAACAAAAACAAAGCAACTATGTGAAAGAGGGAAGAAATGTGTTTATTGTGATGAAACAAATTGTGAAAAAAACAAAACAGAAACTACATTTAAATAAATACTAGATATTAGGATCCTACATTTTATCTTGAATGAAAATATAATGATTTTTACAAACCAAATTGCGTTTCGGCTTGAATAATTATTCGAATCGAATTCACCAAGAATTAGGAAACCGGTAAGTTTGACGGGCTGAGTAAGTCTGATATCAAATTAAAAACTAAATATCATGTCACGTTGTTAATAACAATTACGTCATCTGCTATCGTTCCGATATTTTTAACGGTTAAAAAATCAATCTGGTTAGAGTATGTCAGTTCAAATAAAAGTTATAAAACTAAACACTAAGATTTTTTTACAGAAATCTGTAGAATTTTACCGAATTCTCAACAGCTGAACGTTCGGTAATCCGATTTAACGGATTTCGGTGTAAAATTAGTTATCTGTAAGAAATTGATCGGATTTCGGTAAAATTTTACCAAAATCCGTTAAATTGGACTACCGAACGTTCAGCTGTTGAGAATGCGGTAAAATTTTACAGAACTCTGTAAAAAAAATCTGAGTGTGGACTATTGAAATAATGTTACCAAAAGCATTCATGTGATGTAACCATCTATCAAAAATCCTATGCTCCAATAATAAATATACGTTTCGTGTAGCGGAGTTAAAATTTAACGTTGGTTCCTGTAGTAGTAAAGGCCTTGGAATTCTTATTTCTTCCTGTACCATAATATCAAAATCAACACTAATTATAGCTAGAGGTGGTAAATGTACATTTCTTTTATCGCAAAGTAATAGTAGGTTCGCACTACTGCTTATATTACGCGATATAGAGTATCTTGATATCAACAACTATACATCTAATTTTCACTGAAAATAGTGTACATGTCATTTGATATCAAGATACTCTATATCACGTTATATAAGCAGTAGTGCGAACGTAAGTCGTAGTAGGTAAGTCGTCTAACACCCCGTTCGCACTACAACCTATATTACTTGATATAGAGTATCTTGATATCAAATGCCATACACATTATTTCCAGTGAAAACTAGATGTACAGATGCTTATATCAAGATAGTCCATGTCACGTAATATAAGTTGTAGTGTGAACGGGGTGTAATGCGAAATGTTGAGGCCTAAACACTATCAATTGTTTCTAGGTAAAGTTTAAGCGAACACGAAGGAAAGAAAACAAAAAAGAAAAATGATGTACGCAATCAAGAAATTGCATGTGATACCTTGATGAAAAACGCACTTATTTGGTACAGTTATGAGTTGTTACGATCCATTCTTATAATTTGGTTCCACACAATAAACATCATATGTATGCCAGCTGCGAACAAAATTCTAAACGACAGAAATCTGTGTCACAGTTTTTTTGGCAGCAGACATGTTTCGTCACCTGTGTAAAACAAGTCACAAAAATGTGATGATATTTTCTCCTATAACGATTTACTTAGTCGTAATGAAAAATTACGTGGTCGTAATGAAAAATGTAAAATGTTATGAAAATATCATAATATCAAAATACAGTACATTTACCATCACTGCTTAAAGCTTGTAGAAAGAAGGATATCAGCATACATCAGGACGAGGGGCAAATCATAACATATTTAACTGAATCGAAAATGTGTATGCATTTGGAAAAAATGCGTTGAAAAGTACACCAGTGCGCTCAAAAATGTACAATTAATGCGTACTAAAGTGCATCAATGCCTTGAAAAATGTTCGAAAAATGCCTAAATGCACTTCTTAATACGTGAAGCTGAATCGAAAATGCATGAGTGATTCGCCCCTCGCATCAGGATACATCTAGTTTTCACTGGAAATAATGTGCAAGGCATTTGATATCAAGATACTCTATATCACGTAATATAGGTTGTAATGGGAACGGGGTATAAGGAGATTAATAGTTTTATTTTGTTTTACAACAAATTTTGAAAGTAAAACTTGAATCTAAGAGGGTTTGAGCTGTTTAGTGGAATACCTGTAACTAGCAATGAGACGTAAAATTAGTATTCTCCATTTAATTCCAACTACCTTTGCTTATCTTGACAGATACGCGTATCCAGGGTTGCGGCTTATCATTTTTGACTCAGGCATATTCATTTGCCAATATCTCCTTTCAGAGGGTCGATTTGATAATATGATGTATGATGAACTTGTAGTGCATGAGTAGACCTACAACTTTGTTTAACAGTACATTGCTCTAACTCCTATATCTTCGACATGAGAGCGTATATTCACAGTGATCTTCACGATGATAATCGCGTGATCTTCACCGCGAATTTCATCGCGAAGATCACTGCGAATATACGCTCTTATTCCTCAGATATAAGAGATAGAGCTATGTATTGTTAGACCAAGTTGTAGGTCTACTCAAGCACCATAAGTTCATCATGCATTATATTTTGAAATTGAGCTTCTGAGAAGAGCTATCGGCAAATGAATATGGATAAGTCAAAAATGATAAGCCGCAACCTTGCGCGTATCTGTCTACAATGTTGCAGACCTCTTCAGTGTCTCGTACTAATAACAAGTCGAGCTTGCACATTGTAGACGCAATACGCGTATCTGTCAAGATAAGCAAAGGTAGTTGGAATTAAATGGAAAATACTATTATTTCTTCTAATTTCTAGTTACAGGTATACCACTAAACAGCTCAAACCCTCAAGGATTCATCATAAGTTGTTTTCCAGTAGCAGATTTTGAATGAAGTGACCTAAGTCTTATCATTCAATTAGATTGTTAACATTAATGAAGATTGATTCTCGACTTACCCACAAGGTGCAGTTGACGCGTATTTTTCAATTTGGAAGAAATTCCACAGAAGTGTTTTTGTATCACCACACTAGCGTCGTCAAAAACACACGATTTCATTGAAATTAAAATTACATTTGACCCGGAAACAGAGGTAAATATTAATTTTGAAATTTTCCCGCACTACCAAGTAAGCACACTAAAAATAAGTTTCCTAATTATGTCTATGCTTTGGCTGCATGCTGATAACCAAGGTTGCCAGATGACTTTTTCTTAACAGCGTAATATTCCTGGTGCAGTTGAAAACCGGATTATACACGCTAAGACAAGAAAACCAAAAATTTGGCATAAAATACCGAAAATCGTACAAAAGTGCACATACTGAAATTATCGGTAAACATGGATTACCGAAATTTCGGTATTGCTGGAAAACCGGGAAAAATATTAATATTTACTTATTTTTGTACGGTAATTTTTACCGAAAATGCTAGCAACTCAATGAGAGCATTTTTACCCAAATTTAGGTAAAATATAACGATAAAATCTGTAAATCCACTTTACTGAAGAACTAAGTAAAATCTAACGTTTTGTTTTGGTAAATTATACCGATACTTTAGGTTTTGCTACCAAAACCTAATTTTCGGTAAAATTGAAACCGTATTTTCGGTAATCTGATCTTAGCGTGTAGCAGTCGCGCCAATCGGTTTTACTCCCGTTTCATAAGTCCAAACAATGGCGCATCTAGAGCGCTGTATGGTGCATCTGATGCGCTATACAGCGCACTAGATGCGCCACTGTTTGAATTCATAGAACGGGAGTAAAATCGATTGGCGCGACTGCTATATTCCGGTTTTCAACTGCACCAGGAATAGTACGTTCACACTAGTGATCCTCATAGCAATAGATATGCGGAAATCCGATTGAACGATTTGGCAACGGTGTTTATTTTATTGACAGAGGCTGATAACACTTGCCGCAGTGCAAAATTTGCACGATTGGCTCAGATTTGACAGCTCTCGCTACACGATTGGCTCAAAAATGGCTGCTTCCGCATATCTCTTACTATGAAGAGTCAACCACAATTGATACGTTGCGGATGTGTTGACGTAAATTTGACAGAAAACCTATGGGAAAACTGTCAAATTCACGTAAACGCATCCGCAACGTATCAATTGTGGGCCAGCCATGAGGATGACTAGTTCACACTATAGACAAGTAATAGACCGGACAACGTGCCGCCATGTTGTATCAAAAACGAACATTTCCTCGCATTTCCCATACGATTTGACAGTTGTTTTGGATACATCAACTGTGCCAGACTCACGTTGTCCGGTCTATTACTTGAGTGTCTATAGTTCACACTACTGCACTCAAATAACTCAATAAGGAAATTTTATCAGAAATGCCATATAAAATCAACTCCATTCTTGGAACATATTTTCCAAATGAATCCCTATACATATCATGCGTAAATCAGTTCTGATGTACTATTGGTCAAATAAAAATTAACCACATTATTCCACGCTGAAATTATATGCAAATAACATATTCGGTACATGATTTGCACATAACTTTGACAGACCCGATTTCATTACGGAATCATATGTGTGTATGTCATATCACCCGTATACTGAAAGAAGGATCATAGTTGAAATTACTATTTTTGTAGACAACACTTGTTTTCAATTCTACAACGTTGCTATCAATTAAGTTAACCATGATTTCAGTACAGTTGACTACCAAAATCATGGCATTTATTGACAAATCTACTATGTTTGTTCAAACGGCATGGTGATTTTGACAGAGAAACAGTAAAATCAAACGGAAGAAAAAATTCGGTTGAAAAACGTCGGTAAGCATATATAATTTAAACCTAAAAATTTTAAAGTATGATTTTCAGGAAGAAGACAACGATCCATGATGTATAAAACTGGTAAAGATATATATTACCTAATGTATAAATATATCTAATAAATTCGTATTTTTGCACCAAACCACGTCGTGCGACAGCTGTTTCTTTTCGACTTTACCTCGAGAGTTCTTCGGTAGGCATGAAAAGAATAATTTACCACAATGGCCCCTCCGGAAACCTCTGGGGTGAAACTTATAGGAAAGGACATTTATATTTTTTGAACCAAACCCCAGTGGTTCCCAGAGAGACCACTGTAACCAATGGTTTTAATCATGCCAACCGAACGTCTCTCCAAGAGAAATCACGAAGAAAAAGCCATCGCAATTGACTATGTTTATGACGATCACCGAATGTGTCAAACTTATTATGGAGCACTAGTTTAGCAGCGATACGGATGCTCTTAGTCACCTCGGCTAGATGCTCTTTGAATCTTGTTGCCAAGGCTCTCTTTGTTTGACCTACATATATGTTGCTGTTTACACTTGATTATGTATACCCCTGCTCTGCCTAATATGTCTACTGAATCTGTATCAAAATACTTATGTTTCTTCACATTTCTAGTTATAGGTATTCCACTAAACAGCTCAAACTCTCTAGGATTCATGTTTGTCAAAACAACTTAACTCTCTAGGATTCATATTTGTTAAAACAACTAACATGGCATTGTCATTCCAACAAAGCGGATGGTTGAGTCGACAAATAAAATTGTTGATAGGACAAACATGTTGAGATGTATCTATAACTATCATAATTGTAGAACAAACTTATTGGGTAGAAACCAACAAAAATGTTTGTTAGTCTTCAGATGACAAACATTTTCGTTAAATTTGACTTGATATTTTGTCGACTGTACATTCTTTTTTTCTGTGTGTTGTAATCACACATTCTTCTTATGTGTACAAATAACCATTATGCGTTGCTATACTTTTTATTTGCTACGTAAACTTCATTTGTCTTTCGCAGAAGGTTCTATTGATGTGCGAATAAATATACATTATGAGGAATTTCACATGGATTTTATCCAATAAATATATGTGGATTAATTGTCATGTATTCATCCTAACCCTCAACTAATGGTAAAAATTACTATCAAACTACCATGGTTGTACCACAGAGAACAGACATCCAGGCTCGAACATTTTTTCCCCAATTTACTGTGTAAACTTTTAAAAGCAAACCGTTGGAAAAACAACGCTGCCTAGTCTAGGTTTCATCAAACTAAAATTGACAGGCTATCAAATCTCACGGTGGGCAAGTGGCGCCATCACCATATGATTCATCAAAACTAACGGAAACAAGCTGTTATTTTAAAATGGCAGTTACAGAAATTTACACACACTCTAGCTTGGATGTCTGTTCTCTGTGGTTGTACTGACAATTCGACACAGATTTTTCATTAGGGCTTAACTGACAAACGTAAACAATGGCTTTTACCGCGAATTTTTCGTCAATAAAAACTCACCTAATCAATCCACTACGGCTATTTCAAAGAGGAAGAATTCACCTAGAAGAATTCCAATTCCGATAGAATTGGAGGTTTACGTGAAAAACCTCTGCGTCACGAGAAATTCACGGAAGAAGCCATTGTTTACGTTTGTCAGTTAGGCCCTAATGAAAAATCTTTGTCGAATTATATTATGGTCAAGATGACTATTGCATATAATGGTAACAATAACCATGAAAATGGTCGAACCACGTTTATTGCATTCTTGACTATGGTCATGGTAACAAGGACTGTTGTACATGTTGAATCAAATTTTTTTGATAACTGTTTTGACCATGATTATACACTGATAAAAAATCAAATAATGAAAATATTATTTCTAGACAAAATAGTCAAAAGGTCGAAAGTAACATTTGTAAACAATGACTTCTAGCGTATTTTTCTGAGATCTGCTTGCTCCCACGAACCAAATAGCACCAGAAATAGATA
Organism: Aedes japonicus; assembly: GCA_034211315.2. NCBI lineage: Eukaryota > Metazoa > Arthropoda > Insecta > Diptera > Culicidae > Aedes > Aedes japonicus. Next base: position 118,055 of record JASCZW010000785.1, on the reverse strand, counting down.
AAAGGAGTTATTACCTTCCCATTGGTAGTGGATGTAGATGTTAGCAACCTGGCATTTCCAGGAAATTTACGTTTTAAGTCATTGTTTACAAATGTTACTTTCGACCTTTTGACGATTTAGTCTAGATTTCAAAGTTATAACTTTTATGTGTTGCCGTCACATATATTTCATATCTAATAAAATAATTTTTATTTGTGTTTCACTTGAAACTTATTATTTTGCTACATACTTTCCATTTCCAAACCCAATGAAAAGTATGTGTCTCACCTTATGACTGAAAGGTATTAGATTTGCCACATATTATTGATTGTGTTGTGGATTGAAAAAGTAAAAAAGGCGCTCGAAAGTTTTTCGTAAGTTGTTCTGCATGAATTAAATTTAAATAACAAACTGCTACAAGTTTTATCAAGTACATGTAGAGATAAATAATCGATTTTCTTTATTTCAGATACAGTTGTGTTCATTGTTGGTTTTGCTTTGTAAGAAAAGGGTTTATAATGTTGTCGCGAACGGGTTTGCGGCTTATCATTTTCAAGGGAATTTGTGCCATGAATATGAACATTCTTATATGAAACATAATTTTGAACTATATATCAATGAACTATATGCATAGGCCCGAGTAGCATAAAGTGATAAATCGTGCCGAGAAGTAAGCAAATGTATTTTAGAAAGGAAGAAATCAGAAAAGTTAATTTTCGCACTTTTGGCTTAGAATAATAAAAAATATTTATCTAAGGAGTGTATCGAAAAGTAGTTATAAACTTCCAAATAATAAAATAGGCATGAAAACATGGTTAAAATTAACATACTATTTCAGTTTATTATAGCTTAACATGTTTACAAAAGATCCAAACGGAAAAACTAGTCATCATGTTCATTTCTGTAGAATGCCCGTACCTTTGATTTGACACCTGCCATCAAATTCTGCACAGTGACCTTTGTGCACTTCCTGGATGCCGCTGCCCAATTTTTCTTAAAATCGGTCATGTTTTGGGACACTGTACCATCCTTCTTAAATATACGCTTGACTATTGCCCAATAGCGTTCGATCGGTCGCAACTGGGGACAGTTTGGTGGGTTGATGTCTTTTTCTACGAACTTGATGTTATTCTCCGTCAGCCACTGTAGAGTGGATTTGGCGTAATGTGCCGATGCCAAATCTGGCCAGAAGAGAGGAGGGGACTGGTGCTTTCTATACAATGGTAGCAACCTGTTCTTCAAACATTCCTTATGATAAATCTCAGCATTTATAGTTCCTTTTGTATAGAAAATTGAAGAACGCAAGCCACATGTGCAAATAGCTTGCCAAATGAGCACCTTCTGACCGAATTTCTCCATCGCAACAGTCGTATCTGCGGTTGGCACACGTTCCCCATCAGATTTAGTATAAAACTGCGGCCCCGGTAGCGTTCTTGAATCTTCTTTAACGTATGTTTCGTCATCCATCAAAATGCACTGGTCGACATTGTCCAAAATGCAGCTGTACAGCTTTCGAGCCCTGGTTTTGGCACGAGACTTTTGTTCCGGAGTTTGTTTGGGCACTTTCTGCTTTTTGTACGTCTTCAAGTCATTCCTGCGCTTGATTCGTTGAATCATTCCGATGCTGGTCCTGAACTTCTTGGCTAGATCGCGAGTAGAGGCAGATTTGTTCCGTTGAATATAATCCACAACTTTTGGTCCAAATCGGGGTTGCTGGAGCCGGGTTTCCGGCCACTTCGGTAAATCCTTGAGGAGCACTCCTTACCAAACTTTTCGATGATGCGTTTTACACTTGCCGGGTGAACATTTACTCTTTTCGCAATCTGGTTGTAAGTAACACCCTTTTCGGTGCACCAAGTGTGCAGAATTTTTCTTTTAGTCTCAAATTCAATTCGCGACATTTTGAATACAACTTTATCAACGGAAATTAATGAACCGAATAATCATTTTTGACATGTAAAAAAAGCAAATGGCGCTTACACGCTAAAAATATATACAGTAGTTTATGCGTAATAACGCATCGAATGTTTATAACTACTTTTCGATACACTCCTTACCGTAGTGGCAGTGAGAAGCACGCACATTTGCAAGCAACTAGTTAATTTTTTAAATAGCGTAAAAAGTTGAATATGAACAACTTTTCACGCAAATACAAAAAAATAAATGCGTAATAATATGCGTGCTGAATACGGTACATACACATATTTTTTTAAATTCCGACCCAGAAGTGATTAATGTAAACTTTATCGGTTTTCTCCATACTAAAATACATTCCTTTACATCTCGACACGATTTGTCATACTATGCAACTCGAGTCCACCCATCACTATAGTGAATACCATATTTCCTTCCATGTAGAAAGTATGTGTCAAGCTTATGATTTGTATATCTCTTTTAGATGAAGGCCATATTTCCTCCTCTAAAGTCGGTATCGTGTTCGAAAGAAATTTCTTTTTCTATACCAAACCCATGTTAAATTCCGTTTACTGAAACGGAAAAGTAAAGAATCGGAAAGAAATTTCTGCAGCAGTACCCACCTGAAAAGAACGGAAAATAAAATTGGAACTAATGGGAGCTGTCACTTTTACTTTCAGAAAAATGTTCCGCTCGATTATTCCGTAAGTGATGGTGACATTTCGTTCCATGCAAATAAATTGTCAAAATTCCGCTTGGTAATATTGAACACAATTCCGTAACCTTTTTACTTTTTAGGTCGATACTGGCCTTTATAGAGAGTATGTGTCGCTTATGATTTTCATCCCTCGTTTTGATAAGTATCATGTACCATCATATAAACGTTACTAGATCTGTTGCATCAACACCATAAGAATTTCGTTATAGTTTTTATTGGAACTTCCTCTTAAAGTTTATAACCATATCGATTAAATATTATTTGTAAATCGTTATGGCAAACAAATTATTAGATTTGCAAATACACTTGTTATGATTATTTTAATCCGTGTAGTCGGTTGAAAATCACCAGCCCCCAATAATGGTAATATTAACTGTTAAATTTTTCCCAGAGTGTATTTAGGAAAATTCCTACGATCGCAGCCCAAACATCAAAGTTCGCCATACGTGTTTCTCACTGTAGCGAACGCAGCCTTGGTTGACATATGTCAAAAAACGCAAACCTCGCGCTTCAACTTCCGCCGAACTGTCGAGCTAGCACATCTGTCAAACTTTGCTCCTTTCTCGCTCTTTTTCCGGGCATCTTTGATGTGCGAGTGAACACATTTCACTGTGAACGTAAATTAATTTCGCTGTAAGTGGTGTTTTCTTAATGGAAATTGTGCTAAAATGTAGGGAATAGATTCGGAAACCGGTATCCGTTGGAATGGTGTCAAGAGGTTGGGTAGATTTCGAGAAATTTCCGTTGAAAATTGAACAAGTTTTGAGCTGCCAAATCTCGGTGGTTGACGGGTCTGGTAAACGATGGTTGGGGAGGATGTGTTGATTGCTCGAAGAAGTTATTGGGAATTTTGTGTTTTAGTGTGAAATGGAATGCCGCGGTTTCAAAGGAATGACCGCTCCGAATTTAGATACCTAAACTTAGTCACTTACCATTATGATCAAGAGTTGGAACGAATGTTTACGTGGTTTTTGTTTGCTTGCAGATGGTTTTCGGATCCAAGGTGATCAAGGCCGGCGGTGCCGAGCCTGATGCATTTGAGGGCCAGATCGGCCAGGCTATCCTGGAGCTGGAGATGAACTCGGATTTGAAGCCACAGCTGCGTGATCTGCATATCACCCGCGCTCGTGAGATCGAGTTCAACAACAAGAAGGTAAACAACAGTGAGCATTGATTCCGGAACATTTAACCGACTGTCGGCTTATCGTTTTAGGCTATCGTGATCTACGTCCCGGTACCCAAGCAGAAGGCCTTCCAGAAGGTCCAGACCCGTCTTGTGCGTGAGTTGGAGAAGAAATTCTCCGGCAAACATGTCGTGTTCATCGGCGAGCGTCGTATCCTGCCTAAGCCCCAGCGCGGTCGTCGTGACCCCAACAAGCAGAAGCGCCCACGATCCCGCACCCTGACTGCCGTGTACGATGCCATTCTGGAGGATCTGGTCTTCCCGGCTGAGGTCGTCGGCAAGCGGATGCGCGTCAAGTTGGACGGCTCGCAGCTGATCAAGGTGCATCTGGACAAGAACCAGCAAACCACCATTGAACACAAGGTGAGTGTGAAAGACGGTTGTTTATTTATGACTAATTGGTAGAGTTTAGCATCATCTACATTCGGATTGATTCGTCTGTAAACTTGGAATCATTTCGTCTATACGATGCTTACAGCAAATCTCAGTGCTTCTTTAAGCCATGCTCAACTGTATTTTAAAAGTTGAGGTCGCTGAAAGAGGAGTGTACATTTTTCTCGCAAAATCCAAAACATGAGATTATTCAAATGACCTGTTACTAATGCAGAATTTCAATCCTTCCTCTTCCGCAGGTTGACACCTTCACGTCGGTGTACAAGAAGCTGACCGGACGTGACGTTACGTTCGAATTCCCGGAGCCCTACCTATAAACTATACAACCAATAGTTGCTAGAATTAAACAAAAAATTTAATAAGTGAGCGCGCGCGAAAGGAGTTACAGAGGAAAGACGGAATATGTGTGTGCATAAACATCCTTGTGCTGCATTGTTCGCCAATAAATACCCTTACTGAAAGGAGAATAACAGTTAGCATGTGTATGGAAATTTTGAACCGTTGCAGTTTGCTGTTTCCGGGATTTTGTGCAATTTGAGAAATGCCGTGCTTTGGTGAGGATTCTCTGTGGGTCCAAAAATGGTTTCCGGGAATAAGCAGGATTTGTTAATCATTGTGAAATATTGTCTATTATTATCGGTTGTCTGCTTTCATCTGGACCAGTTGTTCAAGTATTCTTTGTGTGACTTGTGATGCATTCATGTTCTACAATTCTGGTCCCATCTTAGATGGTATCTTGATCTGCAATTTCAAAGTATTTTCAGCTGACAAGAAAGGCTCGAGCTTATCCATAAATCGTATGCATTTAAAATAAGCTGAACTTATTTCAGAAGATTCAATATTTCCGGAAATCCTACATTCGTTTATTAAGTCTTCTACAAAAAATTTTCGGACCTTTCGGCAGTTAACCGATAAAAAGATGCCGGCTTTTGCGTAAAAATGTCCATCTTTCAACACGTAATACACGCCTTCACGGGTTGGCCGGTTCCACCTATCTCATGGAGACCATGGCGGTGAACGATGGGGGACTGCAAACCTCTGATTTTAGGCTCGCGGTCGCTGAAATTCTTCGCCACATTGAAAACAAAACCAAGGGCTCTTAAAGCTTTATCAATAACATATAAACACTAGAACTTTAATGCACTGCATTGTTGTAGTTGAAACTAATTGGTTGTTTCTGCCGAGAAAAGGTTATGACTGAACAATCGATTAGGATAACACCAATCAGTAGAGACATCAAATGCTGTCAAGTTTAGCGTTCTCAATTCGTTAAATATGTGTAGATTACGTCCATTTGGCATCGAGCAATCATACTATCAGTGATGATCGATATTAGGCACAATAGGGATTGTGGTTATGGAACGCGAGTGACAGCCGTGGACCGAATAGAATGGAGACCACTTCTGTGTACAGCAGAGGCCACGCCGGCCTTAGTCTGATTGGTAAGGTAAGGTAAGGTTATGAAACGCTTACCTGAATGTCCCGTGCTGATCGGCACTTGAGAACTTCTTACAATGTGTAAAAAGTGAGTACCTAACGACCAGTTCACAAAGCTCCAATACGAAGTTCAAAATTTGCTTCCTCTTCTAACTCCTGACACATGTCCGCCCTTTTCCAGCAAGAAGGAAATATGCCACAAGCGAGGGACAGCCGGAATATCTCATGAAGTGCAGGGTGGCCACAGCTTCGGGAAATGCGGGAATCAAAAATCATCGGGGAAAGACGGGAATTTCAAAATCCATCGGGAATCTTTTCATATGGAATGATTTTCAAATGATTAGAGTAGCGTTTTTGTCATCTACTAGGTATAACGATCTCATCATCTCATCTTTCGATTTTCCCCCGCGAGCGGATAGTCTGGAAGTACTACTAGCGATTTGAAATTGGTTCACTGTGGTAGAACCCCTTGGTCCGAAGAACACCTTGAAGCCAGCACCTTGCTATACATATTTGCGCCTTTGTTTTGATTTGCTGTGTTATTTTGACAGAATATTTGAGAGTGTGTTCGTGTGAGTTCATTATTAGGGCCGTATTATTATGCTTGGGACCGATGTGCTAGTACTGACTGAGCCAAGAAAGAATCGTATTTGTTCGGGACCTACTGGTCTTAGAGTTAGTCTATGACTGTACCAACAATCAATATGTACTAGCTATTTGAAATTGGTTCACTGTTGTAGAACCCCTTGGTCCAAAGTACACCTTGAAGCGCTTGAAGCCAGCACCTGTATATACTATAGTCACTAGATTCATAGTCTGGCGGATACAACAACGGGAGCCAATTTGAACTGTCACTTGGCGGAGCCAATCGAGCGTATCTCGAGTATTTCATGTTAAGGGCATAAAAGCCATTTGTAAATAATGACTTTAAACGTTGATTTCTTACGAATCACGAGAATCCCACTATATCCTGCTACTCTATATGGTAGAACTAACATTCTTCTACCAAATGCTACTTTCATTTCACGAGAGTGATTTATGATTCAAGGGAAATCGATATTTAAACTCATTGGTTACAAATGGCTTTTACTCCCTTGACATGAATTACTCGAGATATGCTCGATTGGCTCCGCCAAGTGACAGTTCAAATTGGCTCCCGTTGTTGTATCCGCCAGATTATGAATCTAGTGACTATAGTATATACATATTTGCGCTTTTGTTTTGATTGGCTGTGTTATTTTGACAGAATATTTGAGAGTATGTTAGTGTGAGTTCATTATTAGGGGCGCATTATTGAGCTTGGGACCGATGTTCTAGTACTGACTGAGCCAAGAAAAAATCGTATTTGTATGGGACCTACTGGTCTTAGAGTTAGTCTATGACTGTACCGTACCCTTGTGTGATACACAGCCCGACCCGGGTATGGGAAAGCCACCGCATATTGACACCGGCTCAAGCTCGACTGGGAAACGTTCCCGATTAAATTAACCCGACGATATCTTATCGTCGAAAAAGCTCCCATTCTGTCCTCAGTCGACCTTCTCTTCAGCATCGGTTCGCAGCTGCACAATCCAGCCATCTCAAAGCTCTCTTCGAGGACCATCGTACTGGTGCAACATCCGGTGTGATCGATTATTCGATGCTAACGAAGGAGGAAGTCGTTGCAATTCTGACTCAGGCTACCATCATCAAGCGATCCTGGAGAACCTGCAGCGATCAAACGGGTTTTACAACAGTGAACCAATTTCAAATCGCTAGTTGCATATTGATTGTTGCTTATTCTGCGTGGCGAGTGAGTCGAGTCGACTCGCTCGCACATACGAGGTGACAATTGTCGCCTCGTGTGAGGTGACTCTCCATTTGAATTCCCCCATTTGAATCCAACACACGAGGTGACAATTGTTACCTCGTATGTGAGAGCGAGTCGTCTCGACTCACTCGCCATGCAGAATAAGGCTGTTTGACTGCTTTGTCCGGCGCCGGCAGCAGCGACCACGGGCCGTGTTTCACTCTGGCAACTACATTATCGGCGTCAAGCATAGCTGGGCCCGATCGGCGGCTAAGTCGGATTACCGGTCATCATGACCCCCGGCTACGACAGTTATAACTTCACGGACATAGCTAACTAGCGTGTCTGGATACGTTCGTAGACTATCTGAGCACTGCAGATGCTCACCAAGTGAAAGAAGAGTTTGGGCAGCTGTGCCACAGAGAACAGACATCCAAGCTAGAGTGCCCTCCGTGTTTAAATTTCTGTAATTGACATTTTTAAAATTACAGCTTGTTTCCGTTAGTTTTGGTGCACCTGAGATTTGATAGGCTATCAATTTTAGTTGGGTGAAACCTTCACTAGGCGGCGCTGATTTTCCAACGGTTTGCTTAGCCCTGGATGTCTGTTCTCTGTGGTTGTGCTCAATACCGAGGGTTATTCCGAGAGTCGAAGTAACGTGTGTCACTTGGTGAAATGAGAAAACACCTGCGGTGACGTGACTCTCAATTTTATTTACCCAGAAGCGTCACGTCACTGCATGTGACTCTTCTCACTTCAACAAGTGACAACCCAAGTAACCACAAGGCTGTAATAGCACGCATATATAGGGCATATATGCAATGTTGATAGGCCCTTTTCTATTGGTAATCCAGAATCAACAATAGCATAATCAACAGCTCCTTAGATTAGAGTCAATAGAAAATGATGTTTCAAAATAGGGGGAGGTAGCTCATCAACTCTTCTGGTCTGCCTTTAGGCACCTTGCTATGAGGTACCAGGTGGTTACACATCGATTACCTGTCGATCTTCCAAAATTGGAAGACGTCTGTATTGAATTATCTCAAATTATAATATTCCGCCCACTATATCTCAAAATATTGCGATTTGTTGAGCTGATTGGAGATATAAGGAAAGCATTGGGTACAGGACCAAGTCTCCCCCGGTTGGTACTAAACAAATGAACTAGGAAATCAATAGAAGCATGATGTTGGCAGTAGGCGCGGAATGTTTCTGGGGCTCTTATTTCGCGAAATCCTTCAATCGTGATGCAAGGTGTAGATTACTCTTTAGGGCGTGCAACTTGCTTGTTGCAGATATCGGTTCCAGTTGTGAAATGGTTTTTTGAGTGTAGTTGTGCAAGTTGACAGTTTGCGAAAATCAGGGAGCCTGCGCTGGGCATCGGCTGTGAACGGTTGGGTCGAGGGTTTGTGGTGCAATATTTTGCTATCGGGCATATCGCCTTTTCTATTGTTTCGCTTACCTATTGTTCGGTGGCGCGAGTAATCAAGTGAACAAAGAAGAACAATAAATCTGCTTCCCGGTGAGATATGCTGGTTCGCCGGGTGTGGTGGGCTGCTGGTGGGGATCATAATTAATTGTGATTTATATTATTCGTTCGCCATACTCGCTGGGCCACATGTCTTGGAACCAGTAAATTACTATTCCATTTTGTGAGTGGCTCAAACAGCGTCTGTACTGTTGGTGAGAATCGATCTAAATTGGCTTACCTTGTTTTCTCAATGAAAAACCACCATCACACTTAGTGAGTGGCCCCAACAGCATCCTTACTGTTGGTATAAATCGGTACTAATATTAAAATATTTCACTATACAGCTTATCGTCTAATCCACCCTTTAACCCATCCACAAACACATGATAAGAAAGCGTATTATGTATATTACCACTAACAAATATCTTTATTATGCTTGCTATCTTTCCATGTATTTAAATGCGTCAAGATTTAAAAAAAGAACAAGTTGGATGACAAAAACTTGCAGTACTAGTGCAACAACAACCAATAGGGGAAGAAACATATGAGAACTATTCATACTTGAACATATCAATTACAATAACGGAGATGGTTGGACAGTGGTCTGCCAGGGAGGGGACTGAGAAATTACAATTACAATAGAAAATGATGTTTGAAAATAGACTGATGCTTTGATCACCCATTAATGCAAAATGCATCACCTTTATTTCTAGTTTAGTGAAAGTCGCATGTCTGTCATTATTACTGCAGAAAGTAAACTGAAGGCTCAATATACTTATGAGTATTTGCGAAAGCAGTTTTAAGTAACGCATAAATTCAGATCGCCAAAAATTGTTTCTTTTTTGAATTTTACACAAAATGACACGAGCTGTTTGCAATTTGCAATGATGCGTTTCCAAAACATTCTCCGGCAAAGTTTCCACTTTCAATGGGTGTAAAACAAAGTTTGAGGTTTTGAGAGTCAATTAACCTGTATTAATTTTGCTAAGCAACAACTTAAAACCGTAATTGTTTGCGTTAGTTAACGCAATGAAAATCAATTTGAATCTACTCCATCGTCTCCACTTTATGCCTTCCTTGAAATTGAGGGAAGCTAGAAGCAACTTCCTAAATGAAAAAGAACTAGGCTCCGTTATGCCTATGGCACTTGAGCTTCACAAATAGACAATGTAAAATAAAGCAAGTTCCTTAGTGAGATTGAAGAAAAATTCTGAATTCAACCAATTTCGAATCTCATAAAAATTAAACCTCAACAAGGTTCTACCTGAGAAGCACAATAGTTATGATCGTCTAATAATCCCTTATACACCCTTACTTTAACTTATGCTTTCTTTCAATCCACAACTAAAAGATAAATGAGATGGTTTTTTCCTTTTTTAGAGCATTTTATATTTTTTCTCAACTTTTTAATATAAAAAGTATGCACCGACTGAACGCGAGCTGTTAAGCGCTATCCCAATGCACAGAAGGAATGAAGACAGGTTGTCGGCTCTTTCATAGAACGATATTGTTTTCTGATGTTACTTCTGCTCAGCAACGATTCTGCACTGCGGAATCCAACGAGTCCATGATCAAGCTTCTTTCGCCGTCTTACCTCCCCCGCTTTTCGATCAGGTCGAATTGCTTAAGGGTCGGCGATGGTGACCTCAACCTCTACACCGGGTTCGATGTTGATCGAGGTGATCTGCTTGACGATCTCCGATGGCGAGTGCAGATCGATGATACGCTTATGCAGGCGCATCTGGAAGGGAATGGAAAATACCATCGTTAAGAAATTGTCAGAACAGAACTACAGATTTAACATGCTTGTTTGAAGAGAAGCTGTCTGAACCATTAGAGACTTGAAAAGATTTCTAGACATCAATCAAGCACTATGACGAGGAACAATTTGCTCTCGGCGCGACTTTCATAAATGATGTCAATGTAATAAGACTTTCACTTTGGTTTATAGCCTGCCTGATAGTTGAATGATTATCGGAATAATTACCTGGAAGCGATCCCAAGTCTTGGAACCCTCACCGCAAGGGGTCTTACGGGTGGTGATACGCAGGATCTTGGTCGGCATACGGACTGGGCCCTGTGGAATAACAAAATTAAAGCTTTACTTTAGTACCTCTCACAAACGGTGACCTATATGTGTTGTGATTAAAAATGCTTGTTAAATCTCTTCTCTTATAGTGGCTGGAAAGAGGCCAACAATAATTCATTCAAAGAAATTTAATTTACTATTGCATCTACTTAACTAGGGCGAAGAACAGTTGTTTATACATTCAAAGCCCCCCAGGTAAATGCAAATGGTCCTTTCGGTCAAGTTTCCATGACTCACCTTGACACGCAGCTTCTGCTTCTTGGCTCCGCTGATCAGATCAGCGCAAACCTTCTCCAGGCTGCGGACATTGCGCGAGGTCAGTGTGATGCGAATGCGGTGCACAGTCGCGGCCTCGGCTACGGGCTTCTCAACATCCTTTCCAGTGGCGGCCTAAAATGTGGGGAAAACGAGATAGTTTAGATTTCTGATTCTCACACGTGTATGTACTGATGAAGGAACATAACCTAAAATTGTTAGGTCGCGACTTTCGAGCGACAAAAAATCGAATAAGACTAACAAAATTAAACTTACGTTTCAAGAACAATGAAAAGAACTTTACTATTTACCATTTTAGCGTTTTAAAACTGTTGTAATTGTAATCCTGGTCGAGGTAATCAAGTATTCTTGACCAGCGCTGAACCAGTCAAAACCTTTCACTTATGGAGCAGTAAACGAAATGAACGAGACGAGAGTCGAAATGTCAAATCTGGCAGCCTGCGAATAAACGCATCGCATCAGTCGAAACGAGAGAGGAACGCAAGTCTGTACGTGCGTTTTCTCTTTCTCGGGATTCAATTTCGTGCATGGGGTGGTTAATTGAAAAAATATTTCCCCTACCTACTACTGGAAGCACATGCGGATGCTATCATCAAGCATGGGAAAACTCATTCACTCACATGAGAACCACCGATTTAAAATAGCAACCCTCGGTTGCTAACAGAATACTGAACGAGTGTGACGTTTCCGATCAAACGATTCTACGCGAATTCTCGAAAACGAACATCGTAGAAAGAATAAACGAGCAAAACAGAATCATGCGAAAAAAAAATTCAGCTAGACGTTATATTGAATGAATGCGTTGCCACTGAACGCAAGTGATTTGAATACACCGAATGAGAATATTTTGACTCAGTAAATGCAATCAGCTGGAAGAATCAGAGCAGAGCTACGGTTTAAAATGTCGCTTAATGTTTTTTATGTTGCATTAGATTGCTAAACATCATGTTAGATCATTATTTGAAATGTTAAATGATGTTTAAGGTATGATTTGAAGAAATGAGTGTAATTCAATCAATCTCGCTCAGTTGAATCCAGCTGAATGCAATCGTTAATGATTCAGCGGGTAAAAAATAGGCAATGAGAAAACGTCCACACTGCTACCGTCCGATTCATTCGCTGTACGATCAGCTGCCAGTTTCGCTCAATTCTGTTTTCTACGAATAGAATGAAAGCAGAATACTAATGAACAGAATCGGAATAATTTAAACGTGGTAACGCTCACTTCTGAATGTTTCTGCGTATGAGTGAATATTAGCGCTAAGTGAACCGATTTTTCCCATGTTTGGTTATCATATGCTAAAATAAGTGATATTTACACCCGTAAAAAAAATTCTCATAGATTTACAATTAAATGTATTGTAACCATACGATAGAATCAATCGTATGTAAAATTGACTATATTGTTCATGACGATAAGATGACAATAAAAGTTATTGTTTCCACAATAGAATCTAATGTAAATTGCGACATTGACAATAGAATCAGGGGGTTGTTATGTATCTTAACTATAGAAAACATCGTTTTTCGCCGAACAAATTTGAGTCCTTTACTATTGATTTTATTGTTTCACATTTGTTGAAAATTCTAGCATATAGGGTGAATAGTAGATCTATTGTAATGACAATATTCATTTTTCATTTACCTGATACATGAACAATAAGATTCATGATCGGCAATAGATTTAAATGTTTCTTTATATTATATTATCGTAATTGTATGGTTATTTTTATCCGGGCATGTACATCACACAGAAAGAGAAATTCTACTTGACTTATCATTTAATTTCTCTAGACACATAATATTCACTTGATTTTGCAAAGCATTTTTCACTTCCTGAATCACATGAGAGTAAGGTGTTTTTTTACGCGCAAATAAAAAATCACATAATCAGTAAAAAATATCCACCAGAAATTCACTTACCTTTCATGTGACTCAAGAAGCGGAAAATGCATCGCAAAATCAAGTGAATCTTATGTGTTTGCACACTTAAAAATTAAATACCTTAACTTACTACTTAATTTGAAAATCATAGAGTTATAACATGTTATAAGCCTACACAGAGAGGAATTTGATGGTCAATTTTACCATTATTGGGGGTTAGGATGACTATTGCAGCATAGTGATTTTGAACCGACTATGATCATGGTCAAAAATACCATTAAAAATAGTTGATCCAACATATGCCATAATGTCGGAATAGTCCTCGTTACCATGATCATAGTCAAGAATACCATGAACGTGGTGAATTCGGACTTTTCATGGTTATTGTAACCATTATATGCAATAGTCACCTTGACCATGATTTAATTGTCGGTATAACGATAGAATTTTTCTCAGAGTATATTGATGACGAATTTCTTGTTGAAATTAATTGACAACCGTTATAACATGTTATAACTCTGTAGTCTGAACAAGGCATAACCGATATTTTCCTGGTTGACACATAACTTTGTACACTCAGCGAAATAAACTTTCGATATTCATAAGATTGCATTATGAATACCCAAGTAACCACGAGGCTATAATAGCATGCATATATAAGGCATATGCATTACGTCTAGTGCATCATAGAAGTGGGATTAAAGCTGCAAAGGGCCCCACTAAGATCGAACTAATGCTATATCTTTTGTAATGCCATAAGACATAGTAATGCCCACATTGCTAAAGTAGCATTATTGCATTGGTAATGCATCACTACTTTTTCAAGCTTATCTAACGCTTCATTACTTGACAACTGTTGAATTGATACGATCCCGCATTATCGATGTTGATTTTGGGTTGAATAAGTGCAATAATATAATGCTTGTGGTTACTTGGGTATTTGCCACAAAAAATCCATTTGGAAAATATGTTTCAGAACTTATGGTTGAAAACCATAACATCTGCAGTTTTTGAAGGTAATAGTCCCTATTTCGCTTGAGTTTGTATTTTATTTTCATTGATACGTCTTTTTCTGCAGATTTAGACCATAATAAAGATTTAGGTGATAAATCAAAGCAAGAATTAACGTACACGATTTAAATGCCTTGTTCTTCTGAAAACAATTAGAATATCGAAGAAGTATTCCGAAAATAATTTATTTGGGACAGGGCGCAAGTTTAAGGCGGATAAGTTAGGTTACTATAAAAAATGGCAATTTTCACGGGCAAATCTTTTGCTGTACTCTATGTCAAAAAGTTGGTATACAATCCAGACCGAGTGTAGACAACAAAAAAACATTCAATGACAATATGGCATACATTAACAATATGTGTTAATGTAAACTTTGTATGGTGAAAATGAGAATCAACTATTCTATAACAATAACATAAAACGTGATAACATATCTTACATTAGAAATATAGTTTTGCAAGCAGCACAGCAAATTGTTTTTTGTTATGAGGGATTGTATCGGTTGTGTAATGTTAGGTTGGCTCGATGTACACAATAAAATGATGCACTGCTTATCGATGTAAACGAGACAACGAATCTCATCGAGACAACGTGAATCGTCTCGAAGTACTACCACGGAGAACAGACGTGCAGACTCGCGTGCAGGCTCAAATCTCTTGTGGTCATAAACGGAACTGTCGATTCAAATTAGTATAGAAAGTCTAATAAGGTAGCGCTAATGTTTCAATTTTGTCATAGGGACATTGACAGAGTTGTTCTGTTATTTATTTATTTTATTTATTTAGTTTAGTCGTCACCAACAGGCTTAATAAAGCCCCAATGTTGGTATTAAAAATATGACGAGTACAATAGTACAGCAGAATGAAAATGTGTTTCTTTAGAAATACTAACGGAACTCCATCTGGGCCAGGATTGAAGGATGACTTGAGCTGCGATGCGGCGTTGAAGATCATCTCAATACTGATATCGATTGCTCCAAATGAGTGACCATGCAGAGGAACGTTGTTCGTAGCCGTAGTTACCTGATCGTCAGTTACATTTTCGTCAGTGAATATGCTGGCAAACTTGATCGAAAACAAGCGGCAAATATCCTGAGGCATGGAAGCGGTTTCACCGTTCAAGACCATGGACGATGGTAGTCCAGACTCGCTGCGCTGTTGATTAACATATCTCCAAAAAGATTTCGAAAGTGATTTCAGCTTTCTTTGGACATTTTGTTGGTATCGAGAGTAGCATAGCCGACAAACCCGCTTGAACTCCTAATTGAGCCTCACGTAGAAATGTTTCAATTTGCTATATTTACACGCAAAAAAAAAGTCGCAATAGCAACTACCATTTCGAGGGTTAAATTAAGAGCAAACACCAACAATATTCAGCTGACTATAAATGCATTTGATTTTACCATGCCTACGATTAGATCAACCATGGTGCGGTTGATATCAATTTAAGGTCGGTCATATATACCACAAATGTTATAGGGTTTACCATAAACGTAGTAAATTTGACTGAAATTTCATGGTAGTTTTAAAGATAGGCATAGTCGGGTGAAATGGTAGTTTTTACTAAAAGATTTTTTTCTGTGTAGTGTATCTTCGTAGTGCTGCTCTCTTGGTCGATTTAAGCTTTTTTAGTTCCTTCGTCTGCCACGGATGAAGAGAGTCTTTCTGTCGTATAGTTTTCGGCACATGCCTGTCAATGACGTATGCCAAGACATGAGAAAATGTTAGAGCGGCATTGTTAACGTCGTCAGCGTCCTCTGGCCAGCACCTCGATTATGCTACGATGGTCGGCTTTCCGGAAATCATACGACACAGGCGCTGGAAAGTCAGCATAGTCGTTATCCAGACTACGTTACGTCAATGTTGGTAAAAATGCGATGGTGAAATGTTGAAATGAGACGAAAATGTGAATACTGTTGGTGCAAAAATCAGCAAGAAAATACAAAGGGGGGGTTTGGGTTGTTATCTATTTTAACTATAGAAAAAATATATCTTTTTCGGAAAAAAATTGAGTCAATTAATATTAATTACTAGCTGACCCGGCAGACGTTGTCCTGCTTACAATTAAACTACTTATTGGAAAATTGAAGAAAGTATTAGCAACAATCAATATGCAACTTGCGATTTGAAATTGGTTCAGTGTTGGAGAACCCCTTGGTCTGAGGTACACCTTGAAGCTACCACCTTGCTGTACATATTTGCGCCTTTGTTTTGATTTGCTGTGTTCTTTTGACAGAATATTTGAGAGTGTGTTCGTGTGAGTTCATTATTAGGGGCATATTATTAAGCTTGGGACCGAGCTTGGGACCGATGTGCTAGTACTGACTGAGCCAAGCAAAAAATCGTATTTGTTAGGGACCTACTGATCTTAGAGTTAGTCTATGGTATTATCTCGAATCGCAAGCATTCGATCTAGAGTAGTCTTGAACATTTGAATCAATCCATTGGGCTCATGAAGCATAGCTTGCACTTGTTGTACAATGTCCCGCTTCATGGTGAAATAATGTTGCTGAGTTAATCTCCCTTGAAATAAATCTGTAGAAATTGATAGTCTGCGTCCGTCGGTGGCAACATTGAATTCGTTTTTTGGTAAATTTGACCATAGACGCTTTCACAATTTCATAATTTACTAATTTTTAAACTCTTTGAATCCTTAAGGTTCAATGTTCAAGAAAATGTTTTAAATATTATTATGTGAGTTGCGCCAAAAGAAGTCATTTGAAAACAACCATTATAACTCTGGATGTTCTGCAGAAAAGGTTTAGAACCACTTCCTGATCCCGACACAAATGAGCGCAAAGGCTCTGGTGTTTCATTTGGGAACTTCAATGTATTACAATGATAACAAACTACACTCATTGATCCAATGGCGACTGATATATTCGCATTGTCATCAAGATTTTGTGGAATGTAGGCTTGCCTTCGTAATTGTTTTATAAGGTTATGTTGGGCACGATTGTTGCCAGATCTTTCTGATACATGCCGATTACGCTTCTTTCTAACTCCATCGCTTGTATTTTGAGCTGCTCTTTCTTCTTCACTCAACATTATTCGAGCCCGTGAAATCCGTTGTCGATCCAATTCAGTTTGAGTTGCACGCTGATCGTCGCTTTGTCTCATTCGAGAGTTTACTGAGCTAGCAGCCGACCGATATTATTCTGTCTAGTTGGAGGCATTGTACAACAATACTAATTGAAATTAACTGAAATTGAAACTTAGTTTGTGTTTTTTTAAATTCTAGTAATATCGTCGATTTCTCCTTCCTGATACACTATTTATCACACAGCGAACAATACTAATGTAAACAAAAACGTAATTACACATCTGTCAGTTCAACACAAAAGACATAAACTAATACCTTCACTTTCCATTGACCTTCATTCCAATTCTTGACCAACAATAGAATAGGGTTAATCAACATTTGTAGACATATACTTTTGAGCCTTTTTTCTCGCAAGCCATAGGCTACACACGCAATCTATAACATCATCGTGTAGAGAAACTTTTCCCTACATTATTATGGTATTGATTTGCGTGGGTGGCTTATGGCTTAAGAGAAAAAGGGCTCAGGAACATTTGGTTAAAAATGTTGGTAGGCCCTATTCTATTGTTGATCTAGAATTTACATCTCGCTGCGAGGTGTCACCAATACAAACGTTCCAGTTTATACGTGCATCTACACGCTATAAATCGTATACACTGAAGTTACTTTTTACACAGGAGTGAGTGCGATGGAAAAAAACTACTTTAAAAAATCGAGTAAATTCCTAAATCTACGAAAAAACCCGTAATTTACAAAAACTTTGCAAAAAGCGAGAAAAGTTAGGTTTGAAACGCGTTTTTGATCAAATATAAGCGAACGTTATCTACTCGTTTGAATGACGAAAACCGCGTCAATTTCCGACAACCCCGTAAAAAATTGCGAAATAAATGACTCTAGTGTATTATCATTTTTTGTACATCTTCTCAAAAGGTCCTAAGTAACAATCAGTGATTCTCTCCTCTCTCGTTCTTTGTGTTTAGTTAGTTGCGAAGCCATTATAATAGTTTCCACCGGTTTGTCCTTACAAATCGAAAGATGGTCTTGCTGTTTAGCATAGTATGATATTCCCAAACAAAATTACAATTTGATTTTTATGATTTTTGCTCATTTTTTAGTAAAATTTTCCAATTTTTTCTTCATATAAACCTGTTGGGAACCAAGACGAATCAAATAAAAAAGAAATCAAATAAATCCATCGAGTCGTTCGTGAGTTATGCCGTCACGAACGGACAGCATTTCATTTTTATATATATAGATAGATATTGTTTCACAATTGTTGAAATTCATTGCATATGGAGTGAACAGTAAATCAATTGTAATGACAATATGCATGTTTCATTTATCTGTTTCATGCAAAATAATATTCGTGGTCGGAAATACATTTTAATGCTGTTATTTATTATTGTATTGTAATTGTATGGTTATTTTTATCCGAGTAAAGGGTACTTTATTCTTTTTGATTTCTACTAGAGATCTAGTTACTGTGCACAAAAATATGATTATCTCAGAATAATAAAACACACCATTAAAACTATTTTCCGAACTCTTGTCCTGCTCTATTATACGCATGCAGCCAAATTGAGAGCCGTGAAAAAATGTTTTAATGAGTACCCGGCAGCCATTCGGTTGACGTTTCTCCTCGTATTTGTAAACAAAGGCGGAAATTTTTCTTCCAGTGATAAAAAATCATTCATGTTTCCATCGATTTTTAAGTGAAAATCTAGTCCCAGAGTTCTCCGTTCGGCATGGGCCTTCTCACGAACCCGTCAATTTCGCAGAAAGCCAAATACTGCAAAGCGCTGATCCGACACAACACGTTAATTTGCTTATCGTTCTATCTGCTGGGTGTTGGCTACTTCGGACTGCTGCCGGACCCGAACTTCAATTCCGGGACGTATTTTTCCGAAAATGCTCTGCTGCCCGGTTTGGTGTACTCGGAGCTCAAAGCGGAAACCGTAACCCTGGCGAAAACCTACGCCGGTGAATTGGATCGAGAGCGGGAGAACCACCGGACCGGAATGCCGTACGCTTGGCTGTTGGCTAAAATGCGTAAGATTGGACTGGAAACGCACACGCACAATTTTACGCTGAATTATCCACTGGGTGGGGGAAAGATCTTCACCGGGAAAAATGTGTACGGTATTTTGCGAGCACCGAGAATAGGGTCAACAGAAGCGTTTGTCATTTCGGTGCCATACAGACCTCCGGAGTCGGTTCACATGGACGTGTCCGCTGGAGTGCCGCTGATTTTGGCGTTTGCTGATTTTGCCAGGAAGCAGAAGTATTGGGCCAAGGATATTATATTTCTGATAACCGAACAGGAACAGCTCGGGATGCAAGCTTGGCTGGAAGCTTATCATGGATCCGAGGACAGTCGGGTGTTGAATGCTGGATCTTTGAATGGTAGAGCGGGGGCAATTCAAGCGGCAATCAATTTGGAAGTGCAAAGTTTCGATGTGGATCACATAAACATAAAGCTGGAAGGATTAAATGGTCAGCTACCAAATCTGGATTTGCACAATTTGGCACAGAAACTTTCGCAGAAAAATGGAATATCTGCGGCTTATAGGTTATCGGCTACGAATCAGAGAAAACCGGTTACATACCACGAAAAGATGACAAATCTGCTGGCGATGGTTCTGAGTCAATCTTCGGGAGTTCCAAATGGAAACCATGGCCTGTTCCATCGTTACGGAATTGAAGCTTTGACGCTGGAATGTGTGAAACGGGCTGGCAATTCAAGGAACTCTGCCGGTGTGGGAGCACTGTTGAAGATAGTCGAAGGAATCAGCCGAAGTTTGAACAACCTCTTGGAGCGATTTCACCAGAGTTACTTCTTCTATCTGCTGGTGACGCACGACCGGTTCGTGTCCATTGGAGACTACATGCCCAGTTTGGCGCTGATGGCAGGGGCTTTGCTCATCAAGTCGTTTATTCACTACTTAGGCTTGTACTATTCGGATGATGACGAGCAGTCTAAGGAAGCTAATGACGAGGAGGATTCCAACGAAGCGCCTAAACATTCCTACATTGCCGTTGGAATTGTCCTGTTGCTAGCGCATGGAATAGGAGCTCTAACAACGGTTTTGCCCTTCAACTCGCAGCTGAACAATTACCTCTATGAAGCCAATCTTTCGACTCAGTTCGGGTTGTTTTCCATCATGGCTGGTATATCGGTTATGGTGCTGATATTGCCGGGATTTATCACACTGGATGCGCTGAATGCGGAGATCCTACAGATTGCTGTTTTGTTAGAACTGGGAACTGCTCTGTTGACGGTGGGAATGCTCAATTTCTCGCTCGGGTGGCTGCTGTCCGTTGCGATTGTTCCGGTTGTCCTGCTGCTGCAACCGATGAAGAAGGGACTTGCTAGAGGGTAGAATACGGCGTAAGATTTTGGAATGCACGAAGGTTAATTGAATTTCATTTATTCCAGATTGTCCCGCATGCTGTGCTTAGTCATTCACCCATTAGGGGTGGTATATCTAATCTTACTGGGCGTTACGTGCAACCTTTTCCCGGAGCTGGCGGTTAAGGATCAAATGAAGAAAGCCATCACCGGTACAATGGATGGCATCACGTACTCTGTGGTCGACTCGATGGTACTGTTAATGGCGGAGGTTGAAGGTTGCAGAACCAATGTGTTGATTTTTTTATCGTTCATTTCAGATCTATGGAAACTGGTTGTTCGACCTGGTGGCGCTGGTGTTTGTGCCCTCGTGGACTTTGTTGTGGTTTTTGATGTTTGTTACAAAAGCTCCGACGGAAGATGCGCGGAAGGTTCAGCCCGAACAATTATTGAAGGAACCGATGCTGCAGAAGTGAGCGTTTTTTGAATTAATGAATCAAATTTCAATTTTCGATACCACCAAAGAAGGGTTAATAAAAAACGGTATTAATTTAAAATGATCGGGGAAGTGACAAATACTCAGGAACGAAGAAGCCTTGCACTGCTATTACGTTAGAAGCAGGAATATTTTCGTGGGATGTGTCGTTCAGCTTGAAGCATACATTGCGTAATGATGACGCTTTACGGATTACCATGCATCTCCATCGACCAATTTGGGGTGGTTTTAAATTAAAGAGAATGCATGATGGCCAGTGATCTAAGAGTGGAGTACAAATTGAGGGGGTTTAAAGCCATTAAGGGTAGCTTAGAAACACCTTCTTTTCGAAAATAACTTCACAGCTTGTGTATATTTTGTGACTCTTTACAAGTTGCATCACACAACACATATCAAACCAGTCGGTCTACCCTCCTCCTCTCAAAGGTTATTAGGTCGTTATTATTATTGCCGTATTCATAGTAACGGCTAAATAGCCAGCGAAAAGCAAATCACCATGGCCCGATTGGGAATCCAGAACCTCAACGGTGGAACTCAACGTTTAGAACCTGAACAAGGATTGCAAGACGGCGAAAACGACATACGAAAAGCTGCGGGGATATTACGAGAAGGCAACACCTATTCTCAAGCGGATCTGCGACAAACGATACTCCGACGGCGAGGACATCGAGCAGTCCATTTTCGAAATGGAGAGCCTGTTCGAACGACTGACGATGACTGGCGAGGAATTAAGTTTTCAGGTAGCAATGGTACTCCGGAATCTCCCGGAATCTTTTTTGGCACTGACCACGGGTCTGGAAGGGCAGACGAAAATTTAACGTTGGACCTGGTCAAATTCAAGGTGGTCGATGAAATAACGAAGCGGTTCGTCGAAATTTGTCCTCAAGTCACACCACGTGAAGAAGAAACAAATTTTGTGCCGTTGTTGCCAAAAACGCAAGCAGAGGGATTGTCCGTCCCTAGCAGAGGAGCGAAACAGCCAAAGGTAGTTATTGAAGAACGAAGCAATCGCTGATTCAAGAATGGCTGGCAGAAACCGCTGGTCTCGTGAAGAACTCCATAATTTAATCATTCCTAATCAAGCTCTCGTCAAAGGTAGACGTATTGAAAAACCTTTAATAAACGTTATAAGTTCTTGCTAGTTCTCGTCGAGCGTTTTAATTCTCGGACCACAGGTGATGGGCGACACACATAGAGATGCTGCGGTTCAAGGAATCCCGCAATTTGCTGGCACTGGTTATGATACCTGGCAATTCCGAGTGAAGATGTTCCTGCAAGCCTCAAAAGTTTGGAATGTGATTTCCGAGGAGCCCCCAGTGGCAGCGGCTGAAGCAACAAAATATCAAGAATCGGATTGGAAGGCCAAGTCACTCCTGGTGAGTTTCATTGCGGACGAATATCTCGGCGAGAAAGATGTGGAAGAATCTACAGGACACTTTCGCCAAGAAGCCGACGGGACGTCAAACGCTAATCCGGCAGCAAATCACAAGACTGAACCTGAAGGGCGGAGGTTCCATGCGCCACCTTGTGGAGTTCGAAGACCGGATGCGGCAGCTTCGAATGGCTGGTTCGAAGTTGGAGGAGAGTGATGTTTGCTCGTCACTCAGTCTAACGTTACCGGAATTGTACGACCCTCGAAAACCTGCCGGAGAGAGATCTTACCTATGCAGTAATGAAGACGTGATTGATTGACGAGGAGTCCAAGCGGAACGGGCGGTCTCAGAACACGGAGGAACGGCCGGCTGCATTCGCCGGAGAAAAGCAGAAGAAGGCCAACAATTAGTTCGACGGGAAGTGTCACGTTTGCGGGAAGCGAGGTCATATGAAGAAGGATTGCAGGAGAAACAAAGCTAACGGCAACTTAGCAACGGATGTCAAAGCTGTAGTGTTCATGGCCTAAGCGAATTGAAGCAGCCGGTACGAATCAATGTCGCAAAGGATGGACAATCGTTGACGGCAAATCAAATGGCAACCTTTATGGACTGGAAGTGCAGGTCGATCAACTAGAAGCAAGTCTGTGCAGTTCAGATATGACTAATTTGTGGCATCGTCGACACCTTAGTGAGAACGGCATGAAGACGTCCGTATCCTGTATCGTTGAACTGTTTGTATTCTTAATCGATGACCATTCTCATTTTGCGTTGGTGTTTCTTCTGAAACGAAAGTCGGAGGTATTCTCAAAGTTTCAAGAATTCGAGGCCATGTCAGCTGCTGCGACGAGCGTACGTATTTCCATGCTAACGGTTGACCAAGGTCGGGAATATTGTTTGGAAACCAACATCGATTCTACAAAGCGAAAGGGATACCGATAGAGCCAACAATCGCGTATTCCCCCCAGCAAACTGAAGTTGTGGAATCTTGTTGAAAAAATTCGGACGATGTTGATTGACTCGAAGCTACCGAAGTCCATGGGGGGAGAAGCTGCACTGACTGGCGTTTTCCTCATGAATCGAAGCCCCACTTCTGCCCTGCCAAAGGACCTAACCCTGCCGAGAGATGGACAGGAAACAAACCAAGCCTGGGCAAACTATGAGTTTTTGGTTGTCAAGCACACGTCTGTATGCCCAACCGATATCGAAAGAAACTTGATGCCAAAAGTGAGAAACGGTAATGGTACGATATCAAATTTCACGAAGGTTGCTTCCCATATACTAAGGAATGCCATAACCAAAGGGAAGAAAAATTCGTTGTTCTTGTAATGTACGAGCAAGGACACCAGATGAGACGGTTGAAGAGATCATGGTATCCGAGCCGGAAGACAACGCTGAAATCGAAGAGGAAGATGAGCACACAGCGTTTCCTTTACAACTTGAACGTGGCGAAGATTCCGGCCAACCAGGCGATGTAACCACGAGGCGCAGCGAACGGGAGTGCAGATTTCCGGGTAAGTTGCTCAACTATTATCCGGATTTGAAGCAACTGCTGCCGAGCCTCTTTCCCCAGATGTGTCAGGCAGTTATGGTGATATAGCAGCCTGTAACAATTCCGATGGCTGGATGATAGCGGTTCAAGACGAACTACGATTGATGGAATCCAACAACGTGCGACCCGATTAAGTCAAACCTTTGAAAATCAAATGAGTATTCTGGCTTAAGGAAAAAGAAAATGGACAAGCAGTTCGCGATAAGGCACGACTTGTGGCGAAGGGATTCCTGCAGCGACCTGAGATTGACCACGAGGAATCGTTTGATCCTGTGACCCGGCTAGCCATTGTTCGTGCGGTGCTCGCTGTTGGTGTTCGTTATGACTTTCATCTACACCAAATGGACGTGAAGGCGGCTTTTCTTTATGGTGATCTGAAGGTGTGTAGGCTGATCTCAAAACCGTTTGAAAATTGCAGAAGTCGATATATGGGCTAAAACAATCGCCACGTTGCTGGAACGAGAGGCTGAATTCAGTTTTGCTAATGCTGGGATTCACACGATCAAGACGCGGCTACTAGCTGTCAACTACCAAAGGCGTTGAGATTTTCCTGGTGATCTATGTGGATGACGTTCTAATTATCGGCAGAAAAATGTCCACGATCAAACAGCTTAAGCAACACCTATCTGCAGAGTGTGACGTTTCAGACTCCGAAAACGTGAAACATTTTCTGGGCATGAAGTTTGATTACCAAGCTGAAGCTGTCACAGGAAGCAAATGTACTCAAAATTCTGACAAAATTTGGAATGTCGGAATGCAATCCCGTGATATCCCCGATGGAGAAGAAACTCCAGCTGGATCGAGAAGGTTCACGGACTGCTGAGCCATACAGGGAAGTATTAAGAAGCCTGATGTACTAGATGCTTTGTGTGCGGCCGGATCTGTGTTTTTCGGTAAGTTACTTGGGTCGTTTCCAGCAGTGCCCTACAGAGAACCACTGGAAGACTCTGAAATGAATTGTCCATTACTTAAAGGCTACCAGTAGCATGGGTCTGGTGTGTACGCGAGAAGAAGGATCCGTACCACTTGCAGGCTACGTAGATTCTGACCGGGCATCGGATCTTGAGGACAAAAAGTCTGTTACTGGCTTTTTGTTTAAGGTGTTCGATTCAACCGTTTCTTGGGCAACGCCGAAAACAAACCACCGTCTCGACGTCTTCCAGCGAGGCGGAAGCAATACTCTCGAACGGAATTCTTGAGGACCCAAGGGGTGGATCGCTCAGCACACTTTTCTGCTGTGCTATTTTTGTTTGAGTGTGTCAACAAGCGTTGCAATGTTCTGGGAGTTCCCGTAATGTGCCGAAGATGCCAATGTGTTGACAGCCCAAATTGTTATTTTCTGCTGAGCCTGACAACCAAGCAATGCACATTAGCAAGGTTGCTGGTTTCATATTTCTATAAGCTCAACTGTCAAAAGTGTGCCTCAGTGTGCCACACATGTGGTATGGATTGAAAATCAAAGTGCCGCTGTTAGGAAACATATTCGTTTAGTGTGTGAGACATCGTGGCTGGCACACTGTTCTAAGCGACTTACCCTTGTGAGGACCTCAATTGGAAAGCCAATGGACCAATTTCAATATTTGAGGGCAACAGAGGATGTATTGGAATGGAACGAAGCGCGGAGTCCAAACGTGTCAAACATATCGACACCAAACACCACTTTGTCCGACTAGCAGGCTGCGCGTGTATGGAATGTCAAAATCAATTGCAAAAAGTAGAAGTCGTTCATATTATTATATGTGGACGATATGCTGATTATCACCGATACAGAAGAGGAATAAAAAAGAGTTCGATTTACGATCACGTGTCTCGAAGATGTTAAGCACTATTTGGGAATCTGAGTGACGCGGTGCGCTGGTGAGTTTTTCATGAAGCAGCAAGCGTACATTGAGAAAGTAGCGGATCGTTTTGGACAAGCAAATGCGAAACGCTCTCCGATTCCAATGGATCCTGGGCAAAAGGCACAGCAGAATAAGGAGGAGCCCTTGCTTGGAAACGACGAGTTCCAGAGCCTTGTGGGCCCTGTTCTGTACATTGCGGTGAACACGAGACCCGAAATTGCCACCAGGGACTCGATTTTTGGTCGCAAAGTGAGTCGACCAACAGAAGTAGACTGGACCGAAGCAAGTGGTGCGTACCGTAACTTTGTAACAGACATGGCTAGTTGTTGCTGTTGTTGCTATTTCAAATGCTACCTAAATAATCAGTTTGTAGACTTCGCTATTGGTGGCTTCGTGGCATCCAGAAGTGGTGGGTACCGTAACTTATCCTCCGTACATATTCTGCATGATCCATCCTCTTGAAGGTGGGGATTGAAATTGGTGTTAACCGTCCGTTAAACCAATCAAATAATACTTATTGCTCCGTTGATAAAGGTTGTTTGTGCTGATTCCTCTGGTCATATGTTTTCTCTGTTTTGAAATTATCAGGGTGGTTCTACCGATGGGATCCGTCCTCGTATCCTGCCGGAAAACAATATGGCTTGATTCCGATACGCAATGGTAATAGGTTGTACATAACTTAGCTTTCGCTCCCTGGTGTTAACAAATAAAATTTTCTATTCTTGCCAAAGTGTGCCCAATGGGGCGTGAATTTACGTAGTAAGCTGCTTAATGGAACACAATTTACATTGGAATTGTTCTGTCAAAGAGAAAAACTAATTGGACTCCGAACAACTAGTAGGGTTAAGGTAACGAAACTTTTCGGTTGACCCCTGGCGATTCCGGCTGAAAGCGCCGTCAGTCAATGTGCCCTTAACGGGGCCATACTTATCTGAGGTTTCCGAAGTAGTGGCTTGTCTGTAGAAAAATCCTTTTCTGACTAGCGACTGTACAATCATGTACAATGCAGCTGACCCTAGTGGAAGGGAATTCGATTGACTACCGAAATACTACTTAATTCTAGAAAACGTAACTTTTGCTGCGGCCCCTGGCATATACGACATAGAATGCCGTGAATAGCCAATGTTGCCCCAAATGGGGCCATACTTATCTATGGTGATCTTCAGTGATTTTAAGAAATGACCGCAGATGAGTTAGTTGAAGTGATTCTTGTCTGTTGAAGAATAGTACCGATTGGAACCCAAAATCTAAGAATATACAGATGAAACATAATTTAAATGTCGCCCCTCGGTAGATGTGGCTAGAATGCCACGTATTTGCCAACGGATGCCCCTAAGCAGGGCGTGCTTAGCGTGAATGAATGTCCGACAGCAAATTGATACTTATTCCGGAACAGATGATGGTTTTCGGCAATATTCATATTTTGGTTAGACCAAGAGTAAGTCGCTTAGAACAGTGTGCCAGCCACGATGTTTTACTCATTAGACGAATAATGGCTGGCCCACAATTGATACGTTGCGGATGCGTTTGCGTGAATTTGACAGTTTTTCTATAGGTTTTCTGTCAAATTAACGTCAACGCATCCGCAACGTATCAATTGTGGGTGACCCTTAAGTATCATAATTGCGGCTCTTCGATTTTCAATCCATACCAATAAGAAACCAGCCACCTTGCCAATATGTCAATTCAGCAGAAAATAACAATTTTGGCTGTCAACACATCGGCACCTTTGGCACATTTCCAGAACATTGGAATCAGGCCATTGACAAGCCTATATCAATAGCAGTGATTGCCAGTAGACAGGATGTCCTGGGCCCAAATTGATTTGATACAGAAAGCGATCTTTCTGCTTTATATGACGTGCACAACGAAAACGAGCAACAACAGACAAAACGTAAGCAAGCAACAACAGACACAACTTATAATGTTGACATTATTTTGACAGCTGAGCTTGCTGAGATGTTGTCTACGTGAAAAAGTTGTCCTTGTCAAAGGCCTGATTGGAACGCTTGAAGACACACTCAAAAAAAAAATAGCACATTAGCAAAGTGTGCTGAGCGATCCACCCCTTGGGTTAGACACTGTTGAGATGAGGAAGAACGCATCAGTATGTTCCTTATTTTACTTATAACTTCATACATAACTGTGGCATTTGTCTACAGAGAAGCCTCGACATCCTGTTGATTGTCCAGTATGGGAAGAATGCAGATCTTGGAAATAGCACGGCGGTAGGATCCATTCTTCGTACGAACGGTGACGACTCTTACATTTCCGTCTGGGCCAGGGTGGATCTCCGTGACACGTCCAAACTTCCACTTTAGAGGCGGAGTATTGTCTTTTTTCAATAAGAACTATTTTACCGACGTCTAGGTTGTTCCTTTGCCTGGTCCATTTGTTGCGGTTCTGTAGGTTTTATAAATAGTCCGTTGACCTGCGCTTCCATATTACTTAACTGTAGTGTTGAACGCGATGCCATCTGCTGAGCCTATTCTTTGATATAACGTTTGCATTAATAATGGACAAAAATTGACAAAACCTTCACCCGCACTGACGAAACTATCAATCATAGTAACCCATGAATCAGCAGTCAACATTTGACAGCTCTATCAGTCGAACTCTAACAGTGATGGCAAAAACAGTGAAGCAACTCCGTTCAGAAGTGTGCGCGTTCAATGAGCGGCACCTCGCCGCGTCGAAAACGGTCATCGTGCGGCACTTTGTGGACGCCGGATACGCCCGTGCCGGCATCTACAACATCTTTTCACTATTAGAGAACATGCTCCAAAGGATGCTGAAGAGGAAGGTCGAGGAGAAATAGGCTACATAGCTGCGTGCGCTTGGCCAGGAGGTCGGTTCAACCGGCTAAACAGTGAAAAAGTACCTTGCAAACGTGAACATACATGTCAGGAAGCGGAAGTCGCGTCCACTGGTTTCGGGGCTGAATAAGATGGTCAACTCGATTTTCTCGGCGAATCGCGTCGTGGCGGCGGTTTTGGACGACGAGACCTATCTCACCCTGGCAGGGCACTTCGTATTTTACTTCCCCCACGAAGGAAGTGAGCTCCGAGGTGAAGTTCATTTCACACACCAAGTTCCCCAAGAAGGTGCTGCTGTGGCTGACAAACAGCGAGAAGGGCATGTCAAAGCCGCTCTTCTCTCGCTCCGGACTGGCCGTAAATGGGGAAATTTATAGTACGAAGTGCCTGCCGGAAGTTGTGCCGATAATCAAGAAATACTAAAGGGCTACGTGTTCTGGCCGGATCTGGCGTCGGCCCACTACTCGAAGCGATCGTTGAAGGAGATGGAGCGGCTTAATATCGATGTAGTACCCAAGTCGACGAACTCGCCAAACGTCCCCCAGCTGCGTCCCATTGAGAATTTCTGGGCCAACCTGAAGTGTAAGGTCTACAACAATTTTGTCGCGAAAACTGAGGAGGAACTCAAAAACATGCCTACACGCATGTTTTTGTCCGACATGGCGAATGTTCCGGTTAACAGCCGGAAGGCCGCTCGCAAGGGCGTTGAATTTTTTGGCAAGTAAGGTTAAAGAATTACCTTCCATGGGTAATTTATCAAAAGCAATTATCAGTCTTAGCTTTTTTTTTATCACCATCCGAAGAAAAGTCTATTTTTTTAAAAGCAAACGTTATGCTGAAGGTTTGTTTCGGGCACTGCGGTAAGGGGACGTTGGATCATGAAGTGCCCCAGTGTCAATGCTTCTAGATCGCCAGGATCATCACTCAGTGGAGTAAGCGGTCTGCAATTCAGACATGCTTCCATTCTGCGTCACAACTATGTGCAGCTCATCGTACTTCAGCATTCGGGTTCCGATCACTCTCTTCATGTCTCCCTTCAACTATTTGACTGAGAAAACGTGACGATCCATACAAAAAAAACTGAAGGTCCATACAAGAAACGTGACAAGGGGAAAGGGGGCTGAGTGTATAAAAAGTCAAAATTTTGCGTGACGTAATTAATGGACGTTCCCCAATGAATAAAGTGAGAAATTATAAAATGAGTTGCGCAATAATTTCCACGGCTCATATTGTTTCATTTTTTCATAACGGCTGACTTGATCTGTCATGTGATAGAAGGTGATCTAGATCAACAAGTTCGCATGACATTCTACGACCAGCTTTCAAGTTGAACAAATCATTACAATAGAATCGAAAAATCGCGATCATCAATGCCTGGCGGTAGCCCGTTTTGTGTAGTTTCTCATTTTTGAATTACAAGTGAAGTGTATTTATAATATTTTGACGTCCAATGTTTGTGATATTGTGAAGCAACCCCCGGTATGGAACAACTAGCATGCGGTGTTCGAGGATGTTGGCCGATGGCGGCTGCAGAACTGTCACCAACGGAAATTCCAACAACAACTGCAGCAACAATTACAGTCACGAGTAACCTAGCCATGGACGAGGAATATTTTCCGGCGGACATAGTGGACACAATGATGATCGCAGTTGTGATCTTGGAAGCAATCATCGTAATCGCGCTGCTGGTTTTGATGAAATGGTCGGAGGAAACTACGGACGACGCCACGGGATTAATTTGGTTGAGAGAAGTTGTTGAAGAAGATGAGGAGCATGAGGAAGAAGACGAAGAAGACGACTATGACAACCAAGAGGCAATTCTGTATAATAAGAATGGGAAATGGGTTGAAATTGTATAACTGGACGAGATATTTTTACTTAAATGTGAACAGTGTGTTTGACGAATTGAATGTGAAGTAAAGTTGGATAAATTAAGATGTTTGTGAATTCATATTATTTCAATATACAAAGATAAAACTTGCATATATGTTCGTATTTAGATTATATTTTAAAAAAAATTGTAGATCATTAGTTAATAATAGAGACATTTTTTGGCATCCTAGTGGATTGAACTCGACTACCGATAATAAATTCCAACCAATGTAATTTCGCGTGAATTAGTACAAACAAAGCGTCCCTTAAATTTGAAAACTCACAGTGGAGAATTCTCGCTATGTAAGGTCGTAACTGTCATGATCGAATTCTTTTCATCGATCCTCTCTTCCTTGAATATTTGGATTGAAACAATACTTTGAGTAGCACTGCGTCGTAGAATAAACTGTGAACGAGGAGAATATCGATGAATAGAACTCGATCGCTGCAGTTACGCTCTTATGACACTAAAGGCAGGCATGCCACTATACTTTGATGTGCGCAGGGTGTACTATTGATACACGACTTATTTATGGAATAACGAAAAAAAAAAAAGATTTGCAAGCCAAAAACAAAAAAAATATCCATCGACGAGAATTGAACCTACTACTCTTCAAATGCTTGAGGTAGTACGAGTTGCCTCAGCTACCATAGGTAGTATGTAATGGAATGTTTTTAATTAAGTCATCCTTCTTTATCTATCACACAAGCGTGAATAGTTTCATTGGTTTCCCACTATTTTTTCCCCTCTGCCTTGCACTGCGATGATTCAAATCGTGCCTAAGTGTGCGTTGATGAAATGAAAAAAAAAAACAAAGATCCATAATAGGCTTCATTGTGACTACTACTAAAACTGGTAGGCAGTTTCGTTTGATAGGTAAAAATAACGAAGCAACAAAATCCTGCCATGTCGATAACGATGTTTGACACTGGTATAAAAACCCTATCGAATCTCATAAGATTTGCCATCACGAAACATCACGAGCCCACTGTATTTTGATTTCAAAAGGTTCTTGTGACATACATTTGTGCAACTATGATTGCAGTCTCAATTAGTCGTGATGATTTTCTTTTGTAATTTATAACGACACCATAAAACCGCCTTCGAAATTTCATGACTGTTGTTTGTATAAAATTTTCATAAAGTTTTTGTATGAAATAGCAAAACCGCGCCTTAAGTTAATATTTGGTTGAAGTGCTCTCAACACTGAAAAAGTCTGTAAGTCGCAGACGAAATAGGCCTATCTGTCAAAAGATAAGCTATCTCTAGTGGAATTAAAAAAAATTGCTCACGTTTACTAGTGACAATTTGAGAAAAGTGTTTCAATATTTTCGTTTTTAATTTAAAATTTAAATTCTCCTAGTTTCCCAATCACAATCGTTCACTAATAAGCTCAAACAAGTTTGTAAAAGAAGTGGTTTTGAAATAAGTGAAAGTTACGAATGTGGTAGAAAAGTACTAGTTTGAAATGTAGGCAAAGGCAACTTGCCTAGAATTACTCTGTTCAATTTCACACAAAAAACGCAGACAAGAAGATACGAACATTTCAAATTTCACGCATAATTTTGATGAAACATCCATGAGTAAAGCTCCTCTAATTTCCCATTTGAATTTTTTTTACCATTCAACTTTAACGCGTAAAATTAGCACCGATATCGTTTCGTAGGAAGCCATGACAAAATCTTGTTTATATATTTTTTATATATGTACAGGGTGCGGCAGAAAATAATGCGAAAATTTGTTATATATCTTTCAAATCCCATTTTCAACTAATTCAAGCAGTAATAGCAACATTTTCGAGTGCAGTTATTTTTATAAAGTCCATTTAAACAAATTTATTCAATGTGTCCTCCATTTTCATTAATAACATCCTCGAGCCGACGCCGGAAGCCAGAGCATGCCTTTCGAAAGTAGTCCTCCATGTGCCATGTGCGTGTTATGGTTTACTTCAGGGTTTTCACACTAGGGTGTGATGTTTTGCAGCCTCGTGCTTCCAAATATCCAACGTATTAAGATCTGGACTGCTAGGGTGCCACAAATCCTTCGACCAAAACTTCATGTTATCGTTCAACCATTGTTGGGTTCGATTGGCCGTGTGACACGGCGTTTCATCCTGCTGAAGGACAACGTTTTGGTTCTCGGAGAAATTGGCCTTCACCCAGGGAAGCACTTGGTCCTTTAAAATACCGATATACACTTCGGTATTGATTTTAACATCCAGCAAACAGACAGCATTTTCAAACCGTTGGCCGCCACCAAGCTAAACATCATGACACCAGCCGGATGTTTGGTTCCAAATTTGAATTTCACTTTTTCCGGAACGTTCTCCATTTTCTGCGGTGAAATGAATCGGTCCGTGCGGCTGTTGGCCACAGCATCGATGCTGAAAAGCTTTTCTTCGGAGAACAGGATTATCATTTTTTCCTTCTTCAACAAGGAAAGCAATCTCTTGGAACGTGTCACTCGTAGTTCCTTGACCCGGTCCGTAATCAAGTGGCGTTTCACTCTGGCTCTTGAAGATGCATGCAGGTCTTCTTTGATGATTCTCCGCATGGATTTGTTCGAAATATCGGCTTCCTTCGCAAGTTTTCTTATGGAACGCACCGGGTTACGAGCAATTTTTGCACTGTTTAAACTGTTGCCAAATGGCAACCCTACCACCTTGGCAATCTCTTTCGGCTTCTTCTGGGCGGGCAACAAACTGGTGATCACTTTTTTTGCGAACATTTTGACGAATTTGCAATGAAACAAATAGAATGTTTGGATGCAGCACTTGAAAGTAAACACAAACAAATACACTTTCAACAGAAACTAGTCACTAGCTACACAAATTAACCCAATACTCAAGTTTGAACATTTTCGCATTATTTTCTGCCGCACCCTGTACCTTTTAGTCACGTGCTTCATATAGAACATAATTCAAAACATTATCTCGTAAAACATTCGTTTGTCATATGCGAGTCTATTGAATGTTTTCTTTATGTTAAAACAGCTTCATTATACATATTTAGAACTTGCGAAGTTGATAACTACTTGGACAGAACATCATTATGTTATAAGTACGCTGTTGGAGGCACCCATAGGATATAACATTTGTTCAACAAAACATCTGGTATGATATAAAAGTTGTTAAAAAATGCCACATTTATTGCAATTTTTCGGTTGTATGCGTGTGTGAAATTCAGTTATTGACATTAGAAATCAAACTTAAGTTGTGTTACTTGGGTTATAAAAACTTCCGCAACTATGCTTTTTATTTTATTTGCTTCATAAAAACATACATAATTTTCTGAAGTTTTCCTAAGTTTTACTTTACTAAGTTAAAGTTCTTTCTTTGCTTTTATTAAGTAATATTTATAAAGTGATATATTATATAATTTTATTTACCCCTAGAATTCAATAAATTTCTGAACACGCAGACCAAAATTGCCAGCAGGCACATGATACCATTAAAAATCCTGATTGATAAGGAAATAGTCTTTGAATACCAGCAAATAGTTTACATAATACATTTAAAAAAAAATCCATGGTTGTTTAGCTGTGTTATTTTGAGAAAATATGTGGGGGGTTATTCGTTGGGAGTAATGTTTTGATGGGGATTCATTCAGTTTGGGGCCGATGTGCTGGTACCAGGGGATGTGCTGGATAGTCCTGAACAATAAGGATATAGTTTTCGGCTCAGATAAGGAGTGTATCGAATCCCTAGTAGCACACTTGTTGCCATTCAGTTGAGATAACATAAATATGACTTGCTAAGTCATAATCAAGTTACTACAACAAATTATGATCGTTGTGTGCTACTTGGGATATAAGCTATCCACATACATTTGCGTTGTACACATGTACTTGTGATGGTTTTTTATGCTCTGAACACTGCATGCTGTGCGTTTGACTGTTATCTTTCTTTTGTTTACTTGTTTGTGCGTTTTCAAAATGTCGCGTATTGAAAAGAAAGTGAAAATTAAGGCTCTGGACAGGCTAAGTGAGAAGGGTATTACTATGCGAAAATTGGCGAAGCGGTTTGGAATTCATCATGCGAGTGTTAAAACCATCATTAATAAGTTTGGGGAACACTATTCTTTGGATGAGCTACCAGGAAGAGGCAGAAAACCCGGTTCTTCCAACCCGAAACTGGAGCAGAAAGTGGTTTCTCTAATCATGAAGAACAAATCAATGTCAATACGTGATTTGGCCAAAAAAGCAGGAACGAGTGTCGGAATGATCCAGCGTATCAAGAGGCGAAACCACCTGAAGACCTACAAGAAGCAGAAAACCTCGAAACAAAGTGCAGAACAGAAGAAGCGAGCAGCAACAAGGGCCCGGAAATTGTATTCGCGTCTTTTCCAGCGTCCGGATGCATGCGTTTTGATGGACGATAAGACCTATGTAAAGGAGGACTCAAAAACCCTTCCAAGTCCACAATACTTTACTGCCGTCGATGGGGAGGATGTGAGCGATGCGGACAGGTTGATTCAAGTGGAGAAATTCGGTCGAAAGGTACTGGTATGGCAAGCAATATGTTCCTGTGGTTTGAAGTCAACCATTTTTTACACTACCGGAACTATAAATGCGGAAATCTATCGATTTGAGTGTCTCCAGAAGAGATTGTTGCCTTTATATAAGAAGCATAGCATCCACTATTTTGGCCGGATTGAGCGTCGGCTCACTATGCCAAAACCACTCTCAATTGGCTTGTGGAAAAGGGTATAGATTTCGTTGAGAAAAATATCAATCCACCAAATTGCCCTCAGCTTCTACCCATCGAACGTTACTGGGCAATCGTGAAGAGGGTCTTCAAGAAGACTGGTAAGGCAGCTGGAAACATGCAAGTCGAGCACTCGACACTGAAGAAGTCTGTAAGTAGCAGACGAAATAGGCCTATCTTTCAAAGATAAACTCATAGTAGAATTAAAAGGAATTTGCTCGCGTTTACTAGCGAAAATTTGAAAAAGTGTTTCAAGGTTTTATTTTTTATTTTTTAAAAAGTGATCAAATGAAGTGTTAAATTTTAAATTCTCTTAGTTTCCCAATAACATGCAAGAGTTCAAAAAAAATTGGGCTCAAGCGTCCAAAAAATGCGATGCTACACTTGTCTGGAACTTGATTAAGAGCATTCGATCCAAAATTCAAAAATTCGTGAAGGAATAACTTAAATTTCATCCGGTCTTCATTATGTTCAAGTTTAACCTCGTACAATAAAGGATCAATTTTTGGTATGAATAAAATATCGGTTTTCAACATAATTTGAAAGAAAGTTTGGGGATAGCTTATTTTCGATACACTCCTTAGTCCCAGCATATCGCTTCCAAGCTTAATCATCCCTAAAATCATAACACACAACGAAAATCCCCTCAAATTTCCGTCAAAATAACAACGCATCAAAACAAAACCAAAGGTTCTAGTGCCGAAAAGTGCATGTACAGTGGGGGAAATTCGTTTAAACGCAAGGTCATTTTTGGGTTTATTTCCAATACAAAAGATCGAAACAAAAAGTCAAATACAGTTTACTAAAGCCTATCAGTAGTTACGTTTTTGAGAACACAATTTGAACGGAAGTTCATTGTGATCTCTGAAAAAATCCAAAAAAGGTGATTTTACAGGGGAAATACGTTTAAACGCACACTAACGTAAAGCCGCATTGAGCGTACCTATGCTACTGTTATCTTGCGAATCTGTCATATTTACACTGTATAGCCCTCGTCCGCCATAAACACGAGTTTGAATTTGCGTTGCACGATAGTTGTTGCTTGTTTTCGGCAAACTGGTTAAAGGAAAGTATTTAAGCCAGTCGGAGCAAATACTGGTTCGAGAACTCAAAAGTCGCGGCAAGAGCAATCGAGAAATTGCACGTGTTATCCACAGATCGGAAGCAGCAATCAGGAACCTGCTGAAAAAAGGCAAGAAGTATGGTGTAAAAAAGAAAGCAACGGGAAATTCGAAGATTACCAATCGTGTCCGGAACCAAATTATACAAATGGGTGACTCTGGAAATTTCTCTGCTGCGCAAATCAAGCAAGAAATTGGGCTTTTCATTTCTAAGAGGCGTGTACGGCAGATTCTATATGGATATGGCCACTTAAAGTACGCAAAAAAGCCAAAAAAAAAAAAACTATCTTCAACCGACTCACATTAACGCTAGATTGAATTTTGCTAAAAAATTTTAATGTTATTTTTTCTGACGAGAAGAAATTCAATTTGGATTGCCCAAACTGCACCGCATATTATTGGCACGATTTGAGGAAATCTCCGCAGGTTAAGTTGAGCAGGAACTTTGGACGTGGCACTCTAATGCCTTGGGCCGCTTTTTCGATCCATGGAAAGACCCCTATTGCCACCATTTCGACCAGGATAAATTCGGAAAAGTACTTGGAACTTCTGGAAGATGTTTTGATCCCGTTTACTGAAGCCGATATGCCGGAAAATTTCGTATTTCAACAGGATAATGCAGCAATTAATGTCAGCAAGCAATCTTTCAAATGGTTTTCTGAACGAGACATCAGTCTTCTGGATTGGTCAGCTCGTAGTCCGGATCTAAATCCTATCGAGAACTTGTGGGGCATCCTGGCACGACAGGTTTACAAAGACGGAAGGCAGTTTAAAACAACTGGGACCAATGGGGTCCTAAAGCAGTGAGCCAATTTTAAATCGCTTGTTTCCTATTGATTGTTCCTAATACTTCCTGAGCTCAAAAATAAAAACATCTTATTCTTGACCATCCTGGTATAGACATCTGCAACTTGTTTATCGGTTTGTGACCCTAAACTCATCTCTCAAAAAAGCAGCAGAACCGACTTTTTGTCGCCCTTCTTACAAACGAGTGGAAGTTTTGTTATTCCCTAATTATACTTCTGTACTCCTTCCAGTTATTTTGTTGTTGTTGTAATTGAGTTTTAGTTGCTCGATTCTGTTCATTATCAAAAGCCCTTTCATTGGTTTAGAGACAATAAAATAATAATTTGGTGATGAAAAAACAAAATTGAAAATATGCTGATAAATTTGGTTGGCTGAGAATAGCACCCATCTTTTGATATAATCAGGGGCTGGAAGAAAACATGTATTTATTTTGGTTTAGAGATTACCAGATTACCACGGTCCCAAGCAAAATGAATCGTCCCCCCAACAAATAACCCCTCAAATGTTCTGTCAAAATAACTGGTGTACTTAGTATCAATGGAGTTCTAAAGTAGTGAGCATTAATTCAATCGCTAGTTTCTTATTGATTGTTGATTTATTTCAATAGGCCTCTATACATTATACACACATACAAGGCATGAAAGTTGTTCTATAGGTTAAAAGCTTTCAACCACAAACCGCCTAATGTAAACAACAAGCTAGTGATAAGACAGCAGATTTGGTTTATATAAGGTGGTATGCTCATTTTGCGCCAAATCAACCATTATAATTAAACAGCGGTTTTATCGTTTATGATAGGATCAAAAAAAAAAAAATTTAATGAGTACCAAACATGTAGAAGCCAAAGCCTAACTCAAAACAAGTTAGGTTAGACATTTGAATACAAGGTTTCAAAACATCGGATTGTTAACATATGGCTCTCTTAAATATTACACCCAATAATAATAGGCGAAAATATAACCTCAGCCGTCATTTCACCTACCATTTATTTTTTAAATATGTTTATTTATTTTTAGTGGAAGGTCCTGTTCCCGCCGACTACCGCCGGGAGAACCAACCACTGTAATTTCTATTAAATTTGTTGCTAAAAACAGAGCGTCTCTAGTTATGAATATCTATTGAGAAAATTTCCTCTTTGTTTCACTGAGCATCTGTTGCACTAGTGATGCATGATGTATTCGTATAGAAAAAAGAAATGAAAATTTTTTGTGTTATAAAAAATATTGTTTACTCTCAAGAAATGAACCCACAACTCTTCGCATACTTGACTAATGCGCTATCCCTTAGCCTATATTGTTTTCTGTATTCACAAACTGCTTAAACTGAATCGCGTTGGCAGTCAATTGAAGCCAAACTATTTTTCAAATGAATTACTTTTAATAATGTCACTTATTTGAATCAATTTATCCTTGAAGTAACGATTTAAAGTTGGTTTAACTCGTAAGTAAGAATGTAATAAAAAACCGTAGATTCCGTAACACATTTAGAAATGCGTAGTATTTCATGTCCATTTGGGTAACCGGAAAACACTCCCGTTTTATGAATATTGGTAGTGATTAAATACATTTACCGATTGCGAAATGAGATCATTGAAATCTGGCAGGTATTTACAGGGTGTCTCACAATAGGTGTCACTAAAACAAAATGAGATTACATCAAAACAAATCAACCAAATTAAAGCATTTATTTTTCATTGTTTATTGTTCATTGTTCCATTGTTTACATATTATAGAAATAAATCATATTAATTCAATAGAATCTCTCGCATTTTCCTTGATAACTTGGCGCAAATGCTTTCTAAACCCATCGCAGCCGGCACGAATGATTTCCTGCGAAATTTGGTCCAAAATATCAACGAAATGTTTTTTGAATCGATCTAAAGTAAGCCCTTTCATAGGGCATATAACCCCAAACAATGTAGTCAAGTGGTTTGAGATCCGGTGAAGATGCAGGCCATTATTTGTTTGTGATGAAATCGGGCAAATTTTACGCTCCCGTCTGGCTTCCATGGTAGCTGAAAAATATAAAAAAAAAACGGAATCGCTTTTTTATCTGCAGTAATAGGCTGTCAAACGAATACACTTAAAATGGGTATAATAAATATCGCTGTTAAAATTACCCAGCTGAAAGCAACCCAGATTATTTGGAAATTCAGAACTACAATTTATATCTAGGATGTAACTCACTAAAATTTGGAATAATTTCGAATTCCATTAAATCAGATGTTGGATTTTTCATTTTATATGCACTATAGTTAACGAAAAAATTGTGATAAATACGGCCTAATCTGATCTACAAAGCCTTTGACATAAATGTATTTAGCTTGACATCAGTGGATGGAATTCTATCTGATAATAATACTTGCTGAAGTTCATTCCCATAAATTATAGCAGATATTTGATCTTGTAGAGCAGAGTATTGTTTTATATCTAACGTACAACTTCAACTGTAAACTAAAGTTCTGTTCAGTTAGAATCCGGAATCACTTATTGTGTTGCAGCGGCACGGAAATTGATCGCTGCAAGAATTTTTTTACAGCGATTTGTTTACCTAGGCGCCCACTTTCTGGGGTATAAATTTCACGGTTTTCGTGCAGTGAGTCAAAAGTTATTCCAGATGGAAGCCGATAGGAGAGAAAAAATTCTGTACACCCACGTTGATAATCCAAATCGCCGTTGAAAATCGCTAAATCGCTGGACTATTAGATAATAAAATCGAACAAAAATTCGCTGCTGCTCGTAGTACCGTTCGAAAAATTCGTTTGCGAGTAGGATATCGTTCTTAACGAGCCAGCAAGCAACCAACCAGAACGTTGAA
Organism: Aedes japonicus; assembly: GCA_034211315.2. NCBI lineage: Eukaryota > Metazoa > Arthropoda > Insecta > Diptera > Culicidae > Aedes > Aedes japonicus. The sequence goes on along the minus strand of JASCZW010000785.1, from coordinate 78,122 downwards.
GCAAAGTTTTGGCACCAAAACTCGGGCTTGGAAATGGTACCAGCAGGTTTTGACGAAGTACCAAGGATGCCTGCTCATTGACGATGAAACCTACGTCAAAATGGATTTCGGACAGCTTCCTTCCCAAAAATTCTACATGGCGACGACACGAAGAGATGTTCCTGCGAAGTTTAAGTTTGCTTTTATGGACAAATTTGCCGACAAAACTGGTGATTTGGCAAGGGATATGCAGCTGCGGAGCAAAGACCAAAGTGTTTGTGACGAATAAGACGATGGACTCGTAGCTGTATAAGGAAGAATGCCTCAAAAACCTTTACCCATAAAGGTCACGTGAAGTTTTGGCCAGATTTGGCGAGTTTCCACTACAGCCGGGAAGTCATCCAGTGGTACCGCGATAATAACGTAGATTTCAGCCCATCGAGAGGTTTTTGGGCAATAATGAAGCGGAAGCTTAAAGAAAGTAGAAAAACTGCTCGGGACGCGACTCAGATAACCAAACTGTGGAACAAATGTGCCAAGAAAGTTGACTCCGGAGTGTTGGTGTATCAACAATTGTACCACCTTTAAATATATATATATGTATCTTGGACGCACAGGCGATGTGTGTAGAGTCTAGTGGAGAGTTTGTATTCAACAGCAATGCTGCGCCATTGTGTTTTTTCCATTCTAAAAGTGAATTCGTGTCGTGTTAAGATATGTTGTTTATTTGAAGTCGTTCTACAATAGATATAAGTTTATTTCGTTTATTAAACTCAGCCTTTTATTTACTGCAACCTAGTTCCAATGGTTTTAGACCAAAACGGAGATGTGCAGCGTTTGATGGGAGGAATAAAGAAGAAAGCGCGAGTTTTCATTAGAAACGAAGAGAAATGGTTTGTATTGGTTGATATTTTTTCCTTACTGTACATTAAATTACCTTTGTTTGGATGTATTAAACTTATTTGTACGTCAATCCGTTACCGAGATACAGACGATTTTATTATTCCGGATTCTAAAAGGACATAGCTTTAGAGAGACAAATTAGGGCAAAAAATAGAAGCCAAAACAATTTTTCGATTCACGTCAAAGATTAATTAAGTCTCGTGTAATTTTTTTTTTCTCAGATTTTATAGAGGAATAGACATCTTTTTGCCCGATTTGGCTAGCTGCCACTACTTCAAGGTAGTTCTGGTACGCTGTAAACAAGATTGATTTTGTCCCCAAGCTAATGAGTACTACGAATTGCCCGAAATTTCGAGCAACCGAAAAATACTGGACAGTTTCAACGTTGCGATTTTGTCAAAGCGGCGGGGCAGTCACGGACATCCAGCAAATGCTGTCAAAATGTGCAGATTCCGTGTCCGTTTGCTCTGTGCGGGCGCCGATGGGCTCCATCTAGAAGAAGGTTCGAGATTTCGTTCGAACTGGAGAAATGTAACCATCTTATTCTGTAACTTTGAAGTTTTCATAAAAGTAGTGTAAAGCAACCTTTAATGGACTTTTTAAACCTACTGAATAGGCATTAACCACATGGGGCTAGGACTATAGTTGAGCATGAGCAGGAGCATGAGCATGAGCATAAATATGAGCATTATTGACCGCCCGAGGTTACTACTCCGTTATTGCCAGATCAGATGTTATTACACAGAGAGACAACAGATGATGCTTGGGACTAGCATACATCCTTAATCTGTAAAAACTGGTGATCCCAAAATAAGGCAATACCGGCGCCTGCCTCGCCAGAATGCAGGTCAAGTAGGTCAATGGGTAGGAATATGTTGACGTGATACTCTCTTTAATAAAAGCCGAAGAACACATCTGCATTATCACGAGAAATCACTGGGATGTTGGATAAAATGGTTGAGTTCGACTGAATTCAACTAACTTCGGCAGCAAATAAGGAATTAAACTATGTTCCTGATTCAGTCTCTGTACAGAGATGCTCATTAATGTAAATAAAATTTTGGCACCGATTTAACCCAACAGTCAGGATGCTGTTGGGGCCACTCACAAGTGTGGGTGGTTTATTCCAGTACACACTTAGATTTTTTTTTACAGAAATCTGTAAAGTTTTACCGAATTCTCATCAGCTGAACGTTCGGTAATCCTTTTTTACGGATTTCGGTGAAATTTTACCGAAATCCGTAAAATCGGATTACCGTACGTTCAGCTGCTGAGAATTCGGTAAAACTTATTACATTATTACAGATTTCTTTAAAATAATCTGAGTGTGTATAATACAAAAATATGTTAAAACATCGAGTTTGAAGACCCCGATTTAAATCAACAGTAGGGATGCTGTTGGGGTAACTCACAAGTGTTCATTTTTCATTTCAAAGGGATACAAGAAAACGATATAACATCGAGTTTGAGAACCGCCTTACTCCAACAGTAAGGATGCTGTTGGAGACACTTTCAAGTGTGGATAGTTTATTCCAGCAGAATACAAAAATATTTTTAAACATCGAGTTTGGGGACCGATTTAAATCAACAATAGGGATGCTGAAGAGAAACGGAGCAGCACTTCAGACCTCCTTAGACTAGATGCATCCAACGACCTTTTTAAAATAAATGTTTGTTCTGTACACCAAACAGGGCGGTCTGTTTAACCATTCACTCCAACTATTCATTACCCTTTTCTTCGGATACCAACTCCTCCTTATCTCCAACGGTTGCATGAACTTGTCCAGGTGAGCAATCGAGGTTGTGTCTCGTGGAGATTGCGGCGTGAAGAAACGTGCCAGTAACTGATTCCGTTTCACGGTGACATGCAATGTCTTCAACGCATTATTGCTCATCGTAGCTCCATCCACGAAGTGTGAAAACTTCAATGCTAATGCAAATGCAGCAGTCTCACAACGAGCAGGACGACAGATTGTGGGGTTTCCCTTCGAAAAATGTGCCAGATAGCGACATTAACATTCTATGGTTTCAAAGTACGGCGTCCATCACGGTTTAGGGTGGAATTTGTAAACGTGGCAAATTACCGCTAGTTTGTATTGGAAATGCGTGAAGGTTTACGCCATTTGTTGTAAAATGTAAGTTTTGGAGAAAGTTGTTAATCCAAGTGTCCGGTCAATGTTTGAAAAGAGACCATTAACTACGTGTTCCAGCCGGATAGTGCACCATCCCACATGGCAAATCTTGTCCAGAGCTGATGAAGCGAAATTTTGGATGGCTCATCGAATCTCAGAGACCGGATGGACAGCAATTGTGCTTTCGCCAACATCTCTTACTTCCAAACGTCAAAAGAATCATTGTTTGTAAACAATAGTGGGGATCGTACCCGTAGTGAGGAGTAGGCTCTGGCTCTGACTGGACGTGTGATTTTTTTCTCGCTGTCATTTTTACAGTTTTATCTAGCATTTTGAAATTAATTAGATAGATTTAATAAACGGTGATTTCGTGTTTTAAAATGTGCTGTGATTTTGTTCAACTAGTAATTATGGAGAAAAGTGTGTGGATTTAACATTACCCGTGCAGTATTCAGCTGGTGGCGATGGGTTGCTCGTTGCTGGTGGCCTGGTCGGGCTTTTTTGATCGGATACGGGACTGAATGGAATCCAGCTATTTTTTTTTACTCTTTTTTTTATACCAGAATAGTTTTACCTCCCGTAGCGGATATTGTGCGGTAGGGAAAATTCCATTAATTGCAAGAAAATGTCTTGACCGTTTGGTATACTACAAAAGAGTTTTCAAAACATATACATGGAGCGTGGTTTGCTAACCACAGGCCCTATTTCTGTACGCAGTGTTTTTGGCTCTACGCAAGTAAAGGGGATAGGGTTGCCAGGTCTCTGCCGAATCTAAATCAACTGGACTTTTTTTTGTGGTTTGCACCAACTTTGGCAATTCAAATCAGTAGTCTAGCAATTATGGGATGCAAATGGAAGTCGGGCAGGCTGTGGCGGGTTTGAAAAAAAAAAAATACGTTTAATGCTTGCCAAAAGGGTTAAAGGGGGAATTATTCCTCTACACATACTGTATTGTATCTGTGTGACATTGCCATTCAATTAATGTAATCAATAATAGGGTAACGGGATGTAATGTTAGCCTAGCTCCATCATTCGGCCTATGTACCAAATATGTCATTATTTCTGCGATAATCAACAAAATCATGTTGCTATCAAGATGACCGATTTATTTCAATGAAACTTAGACATATTTTATCAATTTATAGATGCTTACTTGCACGTAATTTTAGATTTTCTTAACTTTTTAGACACCATGATTTTACAGGTTAAGCTGAACAGATTATCTACACAATCTTCGAATGATCTAAATTTGCCGAAATTGAAGCTATAAATCGAATAATGCAGCTAAGATGGACAGATAATAGTCACACGTTATAAACTAACAGGTCACATAGGTAAAATAACAATGATTTAACATGAAAACCATAGACCCATTGTTAGGAACATATTTTTTACTAGGTTCCCAACTATGGCCTGTTGTATGGGAAGCGTGGTAAATATGTTGTTATTGGTAACATTTACAATAAAAATGTCTGAGTTTCGGTTGAATGTTTTTCAAATGACTCATCTTAACACAAACTAAAGGAACAAAATCTGTGTAGAGTGAATTAAAATGTTTTAATTACCGAATGGCCGCTAAATTATATGCAAAAGTCACTGAACTCTTTCTTAGTAGTTTAAGTATAGTTTGATTTATGAAATTGTTTGTAAGGTAGAGCGAATACGACTGGCAACGCCTTGAATCAGAAAATCTGAAAAAAATCGTACGTTGACAACATCTAATGACAAATCTGTCGAATGGGACGAACTTGCATCCATGATTAGACCCAATTTGGTACCCATAGACCGACAATAAATCCATATTCCTCGCGAGTTTCTGACTTCATAAAATGAGTTGTGTAACTTTTCGTGATGCAGATGGCTTATTAAATATGTCTTTGCAAGTGTATAGCTAGTTAAATTTTGTTTCCAGCTCACATACTTTATGAGATATAAACAAAAATGTAATCGATTGTTGCATATTAGGCTGAATCAAGGGACACATACCCTATATAAACATTGTCCGTCGACGAGAGTTGAACCCACTACACCACTCTTACTTGAGGATCACACTATCCATTAAACTACATGTCTAACGTCTGTCAAAACTTCCATTTGTAAAGCTCCAAAATCAATCTCATAATTAGATCATCGGTATTTTTCCTCCAGTTCTTATGACCTTCAGGGTATTGTTTTCTAAAAATTGAAGCTCAACAATAGACTATTTGATCTCACACACAACCTACCTAATGCAAACAAAGCTATATCTATCCAATATTGCTACCTCAAGCTACGTTCGAAGAATTCTCCAGATTCTTTCTATCGAATAAAATGTGGTGAACATAAACAACAAAACTGAAACAAAGGCACGGAAGCTGCCGTTCGAAATATGAAGAAGCAATTTGCAAGCTACGGATCCTTTGCAGGTCGCAAGTCGCTTGCAAGCACCATGTAAGTAATACGGATACTGGTAGCTAATGCGAAGAAAACAGCATATCGCGCATAATTTTTGTTTTATTACATGATGATATGTGAGATGATTGTACGTTGTGCTGCACACCGACCGTTGCTCGCTCCATGGGAAGCCCGACCGAGGAGCAATCACGCCCATTTTCATATGCAAAGGAAAACTTTCTGCTCTGGTTGTTGCTGCTGCCGCCATCAACTTTGCTGGAGGGAAGCGAAAGAATCATAAGAAAAAAAGAAAATGCTGAAAAGCAGAAGATGATGATGATGGTGATGAGAGCTCGAACAGCCAAGAAGCGCAAACTTTCGTTCGCACCACCCAACCGGCGTGCGGTTTTTTGGCCTGCGGGAGTGATGGGGCCTGATGTTGTGCCATAGGGTGACTAGGTTTCGGCGTTGTTTTTCTTTGGGTTTGTTAATTAAATGAGTTTCTAAGGTTTTAGCCGTGCCTTCAGATGAGTGTACATCCAGTTCTTTATACAGCGAATTTTCTACATAGAATCTAGTTAGCTGTCGCATCGCAGTAATACAAACTGAATGATTTAATGGCAGCATTCATTTCCGTTAGAATCGTATAAGTAGGCTAGCAAATTGCTGTTCTAAATGTCAATCTGTTCCTTGTTTGATGACCTTCGATACAAATTTATAGAAAATTAATAGCATTTAGGCAGATTGTTCGGAAATCATTGCAGAAAAGTTCTCAGCTGCTAAGTAACTACGATCTTAAGAAATTGAGAGAAGCGTACGTCATTATATTATTCGTTCCCTAAATGTCAACATTCTGTTGGCAGCATATTGTTTAGAATATTGTATATTAGCGAAATTTCCTGGCATCACCTGATACTTTGCAATTAAAAATAAGACCATCTATACACCGATTTGATGTAGGATAGCAAAAGTTACCGATTAATGATAACTGTTTACATGCTTATAAACATTTTCTAATATTCAAATTTGGATCATTGGGATCAACCCATGCCTGTTGACAAACAGTTCTGCATTGAACTGTCTTCATTCCATTCCCTATTCGTTACTCTTCTGGTTTAGGATACTTCTATTACGCATTGAAAGCCATCTGCCGAACACCTCGGGTACTTTTTCAAACAGGCGCATCTGATTTTGTAAACAAAGAGGAGAAGTATAATTCAAACGTTAAATTCTTAAAATCCTTAGCACTTTCATGCAATCTAGGGTCACCAACACAAGGAATGCCATTTTGAGAAATTTTCATTTGAATCTTACTTCCCCTCTTTGTTAATAAAATGAGATACGTCTGTTTGAAAAAGTATAGTACACTTGATACAGCTTTGCCGGGTATTTTCAATTTCAAATTAGCTTTTAAGTCGAGCGGCCCCCACCACCACCACTATATGACGAACACCCTTTCCACATTAAAATATTGGAATTTTATGTAATATGTATGGATTAGATTATGTATTCTTAGATTTACTGTAACTTGGAGCCAAATTCAGTAACCCTGAATACAAGTGATTGTAGCAAGTGACTGTCTACCGTTAGCGGGGTGACATCTGCTGAAAGGCCAATACCAACCGAAGAAGTATGAAGTTTTAAGGGTCGCATTGACTGAACACCCTATCCCCTGGAATGGAGGTAGTAGGGAAATGTAATTTTCTGCAATGGATTCAAAAAATCGCTGCAAGGAAGCACAAAACTTGACGAGCTCGATATGGGTACACAGCAGAAAAGTGCAACCAGCGCTCATACGTGTAGGAAAAACTTATTCGCATAATAATGCATATATCTTTTTCCTATAGTTTCCCCATTCCCCTGCGCGTGCCTTCCATTTGTAGGTCACCACACAGGACCAAATCATCATCCTGGAATCTTATGATTTACAGACATCAATTTTGAAGGGAGCATCGAGATAGGGAGAGATCGGAATATAGATAAGTTCTAAAGGGTTTCAGCTGTTTAGTGGAATACCTGTAACTAGAAATGAGAAGAAAAATTAGTATTTTTCATTTAATTCCAACTACCTTTGCTTATCTTGACAGATACGCGTATTTCGTCTACATTGTGCAGACTTCTTCAGTGTCTCGTACTAAGTCGAGTTATTAGTACGAGACACTGAAGAAGTCTGCACATTGTAGACGAAATACGCGTATCTGTCAACATAAGCAAAGGTAGTTGGAATTAAATGGAAAATACTAATTTTCCTTCTCATTTCTAGTTATAGATAAGTTATTTACTAGCACGGCGTTTTTCAAAGACTTTCTTGATGAGTCGCAGTTTACTCTATGGGGGTCGCAGAGAGAGTGCATAGGATCTTCAAAAGATTTGCAAGGTTTTTTAGGCTTAAGTTATCTTTTGGTTAATTCAAGCGTTTATGGTATTTCTCTTCTGATTTTGCAAATTAACTCTGAGAACACAGAAAATATTTGAGACATTTTCAAACAGTTTTCAACATCTACTTTTTATGTTAATTAATTTAAAAATATAGGCGCTTTAAAATTCTTTGGGAGACAGATTCAGACATAATACATCTTCCTATTTCAATAATTTTTACCTTTAAATAGTAAGTTCGTAGTGATAAGCTATTTCACACGTACGTCCCCAACCCCTCTGAGATAGAAAAAATCCAATTTAAAACTAATGATACACACAGTAGCAACAAAAAGCCCAGCAAAATGTTGCTTCCAAAAAACGCGTTGTTCAACCTTCGGTAATTTTGTCAATTATCAATATATTTGGCTGAAATTTTGAGAACACTATAACTAATGTTTTCAGTTCAAAAAAGTCATTTTTGGACATACCAATTTCAAAAATCCGTATTTCTGTAACAATTTAGGTAGCATATTAAAAATTTCTCCATGGCTTAGAACAATACAGAGATTAATGAGGACAAAATTTGAACTGTTTCCATCAAGTGGTTTGGACTACAGCTGGCGTCAAATTTGACGCTCCAACATAAGTATTTCCCTTTTTCACCCGATATTTACCATTCTGAACTATCGGTGCAAAAACAAAGCCGAGGCAAATTCATCTTATTAATTCGGCCCAAACCAACGCGCGATGACAACGCCTCGGCATTTTTTGCACCGATATTTCAGCATGGGCATATTTTTAGATGCAAAGCTTGCGACTAATTCAACTTCCTAATTTTGCAAAAAAATTCTTCAGAGGACATGCTGAGGGTGTCTAACCATACTGATCACTTGGACTGGTACTACGGAATTCTAGTTCCTCTGGAAAAGTGTCCAAATTCAGGTCGTTTCCACGACCTGGCTTGCAACATGTCAAACTTCATGATTTTCACTATCACTTTTTTAAACACTGTTTTTAAAAAAAACTTTTGATTTTGTAAAACTTTGTCTTTGGATCAATATGGATCCATATATTTTTTCCACCCAGGCTGAATCTGAATCCGCAATACTCGAAGTATCGGATTCTGAGTCACTCAACATTTTGCACAAATATAATTCACAATATCGAACAAAAAACAACCAAAACTAAAATCCCGTTTCAACAGTGAAACCACAATTGCTGTTTTGATATTATACCCGGCTGTTTCGGCTAGCGGTACATGCCCCAACTAAACCATTTTTTACAAAAGGATACAGTTGAGCTGGAAAAGACACGCACATTTTAGTGCTCTAAAGCGTAACGAAGTTCAGAAAAAGAGCACGAAGAGGACGGATGGATTACAAAAGTGAGTCGAGGTCTTTTTTATTTTTTGTTCAATCTATCCTACGAGCATGCGACGATAAAGTTTCCTGGAAAATGCTTTGGTTGTCCTCCGAAGCCAGAAGACAGAATCCTCGGATGTCCTCTATTTTTGCAAAATCATAATGTTTGATATGTCGCAAGCCAGCTTTTGGAATAGATTTGAATAATGTCCTCCGCAGACCTATTTTTGCAAAATTATAAGGTATAAGTATAAGGTTATAAGTTCGGTATATGGCGATTTTCTCGGAATCCTGCAGGGCTACTTCTAGTAGCCATATGGTCAGAAACCCTCAGAATGTCCTCCGAAGACAATGATCTGCAAAATCAAGAAGTTTGATGTCGCCGTATTCAAATATTTTCCAAAAACCGGCTTGCGACAAAAATATTTGAATATGGCCACTTCTCCGGGGAAACTCAGATCCAGCAGGGCCTCTTTTATAGACAGTATGATCAAAAAACCCTTAAAATATCTTCTGATGACCTAGTTTTGCTAAATCAAGGAAGTTTGATATGCCGCAAGACATGTTTCGCATCTTAAAATATTTTGTCCGCCATCCCTGGACAGGTACTTACACTAGTACTCTCTCCTTGGAATCCGAATCTACGGATATTTTCGGAATAACCAGTGCAGATCCACAAACTAGGATAGGGTCGAATGATAAGTAATGATTTATCAGTTTTCCCCTGGCGCGGTGTGACAAACCCAAGGGTTTGCATGTGAGTAAACAAAATCCTTCGTGTACGGTTTACTAATTTTCGACCAGAATCTTCCAGACAACTGCACAACTGAGCGGATGTAAACAATTCACTCTATAGAGAAACTGGCCAACATTTGGTTTAGTTGGGTCAAGTATGAACAATGTTACGCATGTTTGAAAGTGTCGCAATAATGATAGACCCATCCCTTAATGTGATTGGATACATGACATTTCCTTTATCGGCAACTAAACTTGTGCATCTAAATGAACCTGGACCTGAACCTAGAAATGAATAGGGTTTAATGAGTGGGTGGGTCTAAATAAAAACAAGTAATGTTCTTTTGACTTAAAAATGAAAAAAGGCTTTGTGTTGCAGTTTATGAGTCAATATCTCGAAACAAATTCAACATAATATGTGTGATTGCTAGGTACTATGATATTATTCACGTTTTTTTCTCGATAGAACGAAAATTAGCAATAATGACGAAGAAGCGCTCGACCCTACCTTAATGAAAGCAATTGTTGCACACATCGATTCGTGCTAAGGGGTAAGGCTACTGTAACGGCCCAAAAAAAAAGGTTTTTTCACCAATTTTTTGCTCCCGAAATTGAAGGTATTTGAAAAAAAACTTTTAATGGTGTTATCGGGCGTACATTAACCTTTATTATCAAATTTTTTAACAGTAAAAAAAAACAAAATGGCGGTTCCACAGCTATCTTCCCGGGACATGTTTTGCTTCCAGGGCTCATGCGGCACGCAGCACCACTGGTGCACTTTTGAGTCTAGAACAAAAAAAAAACCATTAATCTAGATGGCTGTAGCTAGAGAATATCGATCGGATTTTAAAAAATATCAATTTTTGTGGATTTGGCGTGCGTTTGAAAAAAAAAATGATTTTTGATGAAAAAAACGGCAAGTTTTTTGTTAATAAAAAATCAATAAATAAAGTTCTTGAAAATTCCGATCGACATTCTCAAGATAATGTAAATGTTCACATGCGCGTGCCATTTTGAAAAACGATGTTTCGAGAAAAACGCGTTTAAATTTTTTTTTTTTGACACGCTTGGCGGCGACCTTTATTTCCTAAGGACAACGAATTTTTTTTCGCACAGGACCTTTTTTTTCTTATTCTAGAGGGTTTAAACTATTTTTTAAGCCAATAAAAAAAAATCGATTTTTCAAAAAATTTACAGTGGCCTTTCCCCTTAAGGGGACTTAAGACATAAACAGGATTTTAATATGTTCAAAAATACCACTTTTCCAGTGCTATCGATTAAATTTCCAAAAGTAAACATGTTTTGACTTGGTATCTACAGGGTGACAATGGTTGCTTGACAGTAAAATAAATGTTCATAAAAACACAACGAATGGCTCTCCATGGCTGGATTTTGTACATGGACGATGGTGGGAGGGCCTAATCTCATGTTAATGATTCATTGGAGATAGCTGATTTATGATAGATGTCGCTAGGTCATGTCATTGTATGACATTCTACTCTAATGAACCACTCATGGGAGACCCAAAGGTTCAGCCACACAAAGTAGTGATAATATCACACTCGCTCCTCTTTCTATTAAATAGCCGCGTCGTAGCATGCATGTATAAAGGCACTAAAGTTGAGTCTGATATTGGCGGGTTGGGCCGCAAATCACTAAAAAATTAATAATAGATAGATTTATTCAATTTTGAAAACATTTAATATTCAATTTGAGGTGGAAGTTTGAACTGTGTCTTAGAAATTCATATGCAGTGGACTTCTAGACCGTGGCCATAAGTATTGTGGTTTTGTGGGATGCGGAGGGCCCGTTTAGGAACTCAGAGTATCGTATTACTGGGGTTTGTCATAGGTGTGTTTGTTCAGAATTAAAGAGGTGTGCTACCGGCTTTGCCGCAATTTCCGCTTAGACGAGGCTAGAAACAGTTTGTAGACGCCTGACATCAAGTAGTTAAGGGACACGACAGGAGGTGCAGTTTTCATTGGCGTGGCAATTCTTTCGTTGTTCATAAATTATAATTTGAATATATGCGGTATACGACAGCCGACTTTCAAATTATAGCATATCATAGAGATGTTACTTTGATATATTTAGCAACTATGCTTACAGTGGCATATCAAATAGCCTGGTCACATGTATACGAACTACAGGGAAGGGCTCTTTTTATATTTCCGGGATTTGCCGTATATCATTGTAATGCAGAATTGTAAATTAACGATTTTATGATTACCTTCATTTTTGTTTAAACACAATTGAAAAAAACTCATTGCGCGTGTTAGTAGAACGATTGTGATTAGGAAACAAGGATAATTTCAAATTAACACTTCATTTGATCACTTTTTAAAATAAGAAATAAAACATTGAAACACTTTTTTCAAATAATCACTAGTAAACGCGAGTAAATTCCTTCAAATTCCAGACCTGTCTTCTGACAGATAGGCCTATTTCGTCTGCGACTTGCAGACTTCTCCAGTGCTCGACTTATGATTTTCTTTTTGTAGCATTATTAACCGGTCCAAAACGCCCTACCTTAACCAGCTATCCTAACCAATCCTTATTCCTTCCCATGGAGTTCATGTGGTCTGAATAGACTAGTTCGCCATTACCCCTGCTTCACCATCGACTTGCGCTCTTATTGCCCCACCAATTGCTGCAAAATGAAAATGAAAAATGAAAGTAGTTTATCTTATACGCTAAATTGTTTTAACTCCAAGTTTGTTTAAATACAATATAGTGTGCATGGGTAAATCTCACTAAATATAAAGACCTCCTAGCTATTACTGCGCGCGGAAGTATTGCTTTAATTTTGTTTTGGCCATTGTAAAATCAATACTTTGGCAATGTTTATTGTAAGTGGTTATCATTTGATTAATGGGTCCAAATTTTCCGTAGTTTGTACGATGGTAATTTGTTGCAAATAATTGTCGGTGCCTTAGATAACATGTTGGTGTGTAGAAGTTTAGTTTTGATAAAAGTTCCATCGCGCCAATTCTGTGTGAGACAATGTTATTTATAAATGAAACTATCGCGAATTCTCGACGCTTTTTCAGTGTTTCAATGTTGATAAACAAACATCGAGCTTCATACGGTTGTAAAGGAAATACAGTCCAAACTAAGATTACGAAGCGCATTTTACAGGGTGTGGTCCTTTTCAGCGCGTACCGCTGCACAACAAGACCGAGAAGAAAGCCTAAGTTCAATCGCGCACCACGTTCCCCCCGTCAACAACTAAATCTGGTCATTTTCAGGACCAACAAATCAATTTTCCATATTGAAGAGTTTGTTTAATTGAAGTTTCTCTTGCGCTCATCTAAATCCATCATCACGCAATGAACTCAACATGGCATTGCTTTAAACGTCGCGTCCTGGAGTAAATGGCTAAGCTCGTTCGACTTACAAACGAAATATTATTAATAGCTGACCGATCATGTATTGTAGTTTCTAGTTGTACATAAAGGATTAAGTAGATTAGGTTAGTTGCTGGCAGTGGCAAGCACTGTGGAGGGCGCATAAGCGAGCAACCTTTGGCAAAACAGGCAAAACTCCTGTACTCCACCAAAGATGGTTCTTAACACCCGTTGCTCAAAAACTCCGATTGCTCGCAGGTACTCTTCAAGCATTGTCCACGTCTCATACCCGTAGAGAACAACCGGTCTTATTAGCGTTTTGTACAGGATGCACTTCGTACGGGAGCTAAGTCTGTTTGACCGTAGTTGCTTGTGGAGCCCATAGTAGGCACGATTTCCACTGATAATCCGCCTCCGGATCTCACGGCTGTTATCGTAGTTGAGAATTTTGAAACCAATTAAATGTCGCAACATTTGGCTACTTTAATATGTACAAGCACAATTTCCGGAAGCACAAGATGTCTCAACAGGTGAACGTTCCTTCGAAGCAACCAAAGACGGGCACGGAACGAGTTAAGTGTTATCGGGCTGAAATTAAAGCGGCCAAAGGGTCTTATACTTGACGTAGGATATAATCTTACAGATACAATGTTTATCAAGAGCTTGTTAAACTTTTCAATTAACGAACAATTTTAAACAGTGGTGTATTGAATATTTTATCTAAAAGGCACCGATGATGCGGCTACGGAAAGATATTATCGTTCTGACTTGGACACTCTACATCACAGTATCCTTTTCCAACAGCAACACAGTCCCTAATACAGAACCACAAAAACCAACAATTTTTTCAGTGTCACCACAGTTTTAAACAGGGTTGCGGCTTATCATTTTTGACTCAGGCATATTCATTTGCCAATATCTCCTTTCAGAGGGTCGATTTGATAATATGATGTATGATGAACTTGTAGCGCATTGTAGTAGACCTACAATTTTGTCTAACAGCGCATTGCTCTAACTCCTATATCTTCGACATGAGAGCGATGTATTCACAGTGAGTCTTCACGATGATAATCGTGATCTTCACCAGCGAATATCCATCGCATAAGATCACTGCAAATATACGCTCTTATTCCTCAGATATAAGAGATGAAGAGCTATGTGTTGTTAGACCAAGTTGTAGGTCTGCTCAAGCACCATAAGTTCATCATGCATTATATTTTGAAATTGAGCTTCTGAGAAGAGCTATCGGCAAATGAATATGGATAAGTCAAAAATGATAAGCCGCAACCTTGGTTTTAAAAGAGTTAATTTTTATGATTCTTCTGATCTTAAAACAACAATAATTTCACGGGAACCTTAAAAGAATTTCATTTTAAATAAACAGAAAATAGACTAGTAATCACTAATACCGAAAAAAATCAATTGATGGTATGATATCTATGGTTTTGTTACAAAAGTATATTATTTCAAAGAATATAACATTGTACAATTAAAATTATTTACACTTTGTCGTAGCCTTACGTCAACATTTAGAACAACCCAATGGGGCTGTACCTTGTAGTTTTTTGTATGGAAAACAACAGAATATTCTAAAAGACATGATTTTACAAAGTTTTTCTTAAAAATTGTACTCGAAAAAAATGCAACACTTTCTATGCATGGGGCCAAACTGAAGAAGTTTTAGGTAAAATTGGAGTTTAGAGTGCTTACATGTGCAAAATTTCGTTACAATATGTCCAGTGGTTATCGAGATGGCTCCCAACAAAAAGTGCAACGAAGAAAAATTATGGGCGTGGAAAATCCAATCCAGCCCACTGGTGGATAGGGAAACATTTGGGAATCGACAATTCGACCGTGTCCCGTACGGCCTAGCAACGAGCTGACAGCGGAAGAATGCGAAGACGGCCGACCCCGTGAACGCATCGAAAGTGAGGGATAGCTTCAAGCACATTCTGATCATTCGATTCGGCCAAAAAGGTCAGTTCTTTCGTCTGCTTCGTCCAGCAGACAATGAAGCAGGCCGGACTACATGTCTTCAAGGTAAGGAGGGCATCTAACCGAACCGATGAACAGAATACGGTGGCCGAATCCACCTGATGCGGACGCTTAGTAAATCTCCGGCTTTAAGTTTTACGTCGGCAAGTCCCGCCTGGTTCATCCGAAGAAGGTTTGACGAATTTGCCAAGAAGTACTTGATGTGGCGTAAGATCTGTGGGTGCGACAAATTCAGCAAGTCGTACATAACAACATATACCGGCATATAAAGGAAGGTGACACTCTGTTTTGGTGGTATGAAGCCAACGATGCTGTTTTTGTGCCGAAAGAGATTCATCCAGCCAACTCACCAGAACTTCGCCCAATAGAAAAAACTCTGAGCGATTATGGAGGGCAAGCTTCGAACAACAGGGAAGGTCTTCAAAAACGACAAGAATTTGAAGAAATGGTGGAGGGAAGTTTTTGTGTAATAATATAACCGTGATAATTAAACTTAGCGGAAAACACAACTCACTCGTCAGATCGTTCCAAGTAGACTAACGTATATGTATTTTTCTCACCTTCTTATGAGCCCTTCGGCTCAACCGATCGAAACATCGGTTATCGTGTCAACGAACGTTGACATTTCGAAAACTCTCGAAATGCGCAGGTATATATACATCAGAAGTGTGTATGAAAGATGGCGTATGTGTTGCACAGGGTTTGACGGGTAGCGTTAAGCCCAAGGTGCGGGAATTTTACGTAGGAGAGGTTTAATAAGCCAACTTTGGAAAAACATCGCTAATAGTTGTTTATTTATACCCTAAGAGTTTGATAAATATTAGACTTCAAATGAATTTTTACTGATCATGTCTGTCAGTTGCATATTTGTCGAGAGATTTTTTAACACTCTTCTAGTAACATTTCAAACAATGGAATTTTTAATGGTCGAAGAACCCGCTTTGATGCATTTTAAAATAAATGGCTAATACTACTAAAAAAAATAAAAATTAAAACACAGTCCCATACTGCTTATGAGTGCATGCCAATCTTTCATGAAAATAGCAGTTGTAGCATAGACTAACTCTAAGACCAGTAGGTCCCATACAAAAACGATTTTTTTCTTGGCTCAGTCAGTACTAGAACATCGTCCCAAGCTCGGTCCCAAGCTCAATAATGCACCCCTTATAATGAACTCACATGAACACACTCTCAAATACTCTGTCAAAATAACACAGCAAATCAAAACAAAGGCGCAAATATGTATAACAAGGTGCTGGCTTCAAGGTGTAATTCGGACCAAGGGGTTCTACAACAGTGAACCAATTTCAAATCGCTAGTTGCATATTGATTGTTGGTTGTAGTGCAGAAATGCATTTTAATGAATTTTAATGTAAATGTCGCGTTGGAATGCTGAAACCCAAATTGACCCTTTGATTGAACACCATTCTCTTAAGATATATTGTCAAATTTACAACAATATACGCCAACACTAACCATAGATCATTGCACGATGGCGTCATCGATGCAGTTTTGACTGTTCAGGGAGCTTATTTACGTGACTTACAATATTTTCGGTAAGATCGGTTTGAGATTTTGAGCTCTAAATTTTTTACGATTGAAGTAAAATTGCAGGAAAACATACACCAATGCTTATTTTAACATGATTTCTTGGATCTAATCGTACAGAACCCAAAAAAAGCCAATGAAAAATTTCGTTTGAGCAGTTCAAATTCCACCTTGCAGACAAGCTCCCTGAACTGTCAAAAAAGTGAGGTTAGTACATTCCGTGGAATGATCTATATTTCAGCTGATAGTCTTATGTGATCATATGACTCGTGGAGGTACATACTAAACTTTTTGTGAACTTTGAATGCAGTTTGTCTATTATAGATCTGTAACAAATGCTTAAGGTACAACACCAGCAGCAGCTTAAGTGCCACCCACCAAACAGTAAGACTTCCCTAATACACGAGATCATACCTAGCTAACTCAAAAAAGGAATCAAAGTTAACCCCACTGAACGAATCTAATTCAAGATATTCAAAACGGGTGTTGCGGAGAACTTTCGAATGATGCACGTTGGCTGGGAGCCCATCTTAGAGTGGTCGGCGAGCTAGCGTCCTCCTCGTAGAAGGTGAAATTTTCAACAGAAGCACTACAGTGTCGATTCTCCTGGCGCCACTCAGCATATAGTCTTGTTTGACCAGTGCGATTCCAGGTAATCGGGTTACGACAAATTTACATTCGATTTGTTCGATTTTTTAAGCATTCTGTCGGCTTACCTTACTATAATTGGTATCAAAGCATTTGGAAGTGAATTTAATATGGCTTCCCTAACATGACTCTAAATTTGTAAAAAGGTCTCAAATTCTTTTCTTGACATATTCTTTATTTTCTCTTCAATATCACCTTTATAAAAAGCATTTGATTTACATCTATCTGCTTCCAACAGCACTTAGTGTGAAACTCGATTAATTCAGCACTCTTTGTAATTATGTAAATGATTAACGTACGACTCGTGCTAAAAAAATCCACTTTTTGAAACTTGTTGCATAATCAAACCATGCTCATACAAGTGATCAACTTTTCTAAATTCCAAAAGATGCATCATCTGCTCTACGTTAGGCTTTTCCGTTCAGTGTATGCACAAGCAGCTGTTGCAGAAGGGTTAACGAATACATCTCGCGATGAACAGTGCAAGTTCTGCTGTTGTTGTTGATCCCAGTGTGTGTCGTATCGCGTCGGTTGCCAGTACATATTTGAATTAAGTTTTCCGACGGAGGGCTTGGGAAGTCGCGCGCGCGATATGCAAGACATTGTTTGGCGGTTGCTGTGTGCTGTCGGTTCGGTTGTCGAGTAGATTGTAGTTTTCCTCAGTTTTCTTTACGATTTTTTTTTCGATTTGTGACTTTGGCGGGGGTGAAAAGAGGAACGCCAAAGTTGAATTTCATTACACGTGTAGCGATACACAATGTTTGTGAAAGAAAAATTGCATACTTGTTTGGGGCGAAAAAATGAATGGATTATTGGAGAGAAGACATAAAATATTATTTTTAAAATATTGCTTTATTGACTATAACTCATTAAATTTCTACTAGTACTTGCCACTGGCGTTTCGTTTTCAAACGTCATATAATTTTGGTGTATCACGTTTGCTCTACAAAGATCGCTCTCGTCCTTCCACTGTACCTGTTTCTCCGACGTACTATCTGTCCGTTTCTTGGAATCGTTGAATCCCCTCAGCCAAGAAGACGTGCTGCTTCCGGCCGCTTTGATCTTCTCGCTCTTTATCAACAACACGAGTGCAAGAAAGATTAACAACTCAATGATCAGCACTATGGTAATGATAATGTCCACGATCTTCGTTTGCACTGATGTAAAGTTCTCCACAAATTCCACCGCCTCCGTCGAGGCGGTGGTTGTTGACAGTTCTGTAGTCGTCGATACCAATGTCGTCCAACAACCATGAACTCCGCATTCTAGCTGTTCCATTTTGCGTCAGTAGGTTTGTAATTCTGTCGATCAGGATGTTAATCGGTTTGTGAATCTGTTATGAGTGATGAATTCGAAGTGCAAGCAAATGATTTATATATGACAATTTAATCGCACCTAAGAAGTATTCATACCGAATTGAAACATACCTACACATTTTAAGCCTATCTACCTCGAATAGCAAGTATCGCATCACAAAACAATAGGTAGTAGGTAATGGTGATGAGGATGAACTCCATACAATTTTCAAAAACAGAACGTTATCATCCGTTTGAGTTTTCTGAGACTCACTTAGATTTTTCAATAAATAAAAATTTGTCATATTTGATATTCCTTAGGAATTGACTAACAATGCTCAGCCATTTCGTACGCTACAGTGTGCGTTGCTGAGGTTTGTGTTAATTTCCTCACGTTTCCACTTTTGTTCTGTTTACTTCATACAGTCCACTGAATTCTCAAGCAATTAGCAACGATGGCAAATGAAATCAAAGCAGGGTAGCCAAAGATGCTGATTTTGTTTACGCATATCTACACTCTCGCGTCACTTTACTCAATTTTTGAGTACAATTGTATGCTGTCTCTTTTTCTCTCACGTAAATGTTACTCAATTTTCGTAAAAAGTGGATCTACTCAAAAATTGAGTTGATCCACTTTTTAACGAAAATTGAGTAACATTTACGTGAGAGAAAAAGAGATAGCGTACAATTGTACTCAAAAATTGAGTAAAGTGGCGTGAGAGTGTACACGCTGTATTCAAACAATCCAAAACTGAGTAGGATGGACGCAAGTCGGTCAAAAGTATGGCTATTCGAAACTACACAGGAAAAAATCTTGTAGTAAAAACTACCATTTCAACTGACTATGCCTATCTTTAAAACTACCATGAAACTTCAGTCAAATTTACTACGTTTATAGTAAAACCTTCAACATTTCTGGTATATTTGACAGACCTCATATGGTTGATCTTATCGCAGGCATGGTAAAATCAAACGCATTTATAGTCAGCTGAAAATTGTTGGTGATTGCGCTTAATTTAACCCTCGAAATGGTAGTTTCTACTGCGACTTTTTTTTGCGTGTAAGATTATTTGCATAAGATTATTCGCATAAGATTATTTGCTATAAGAACTCAGTATAAATTGTATAAATTTGTCTTATGAAATATAATGATGTTGAAATAATAA
The DNA here is from genome assembly GCA_034211315.2 of Aedes japonicus. Taxonomy (NCBI): domain Eukaryota; kingdom Metazoa; phylum Arthropoda; class Insecta; order Diptera; family Culicidae; genus Aedes; species Aedes japonicus. The sequence continues at coordinate 58,282 of JASCZW010000785.1, read as the reverse complement.
GGAGCAACCTGGATTTGAACGTTGAGGATATGGGTCCAGTGACTTGCCCACTAGGATATATCAGCACTTGTAAACAGGAAACCTCAAAGGCGTACAAGAACAACGTCGTGTGAAACAAAATCCATTTATAAGTCAGCCTTATGAAATTCCAAAGCATCGTTCATAAGTTGAACCTTATGAAATTCTTAAGTTTATTTGCCTGAGTTTACTCTTTGGTGTAATTTAGACCAATGGGGTATTAAAGCAGTGAGCCAACATTTAATCACTAGTTTCCTATTGATTGTAGTCTTTAGTCTGGTCATCTTACTATCAAAACTAGACAAGGAGCAGTTCAATAAATATATTTCAGTATATCTAGGACACAAATCAAAGCATTAGCTCTAAATAAAATTAATGGTTATCTATACGATATCCCCTTAGGAACTGCAACAAGTTGTTTTTTTTTATATCTTTATTAAAGTAACTTTTAATCTCCTGGGCTAGTTGGTCACCTACTGGAACAAGTTATTCTGAAGAAAACAAAAATGAGGAAGTAAAATTATTTATTTTAGAAGAAACCGTAAGTTAAAATTATCAGAGAAGAAGTATGGTGGTGGTGTGCTTATTGCCGTAAATACAAGCATCCAAGCAGAAATAATCCCTAGTGAAAAACATCAAGAATTTGATGAGATGTGGGTTAAAATGAAGATAAATGATGAACTGCATCCTTTTGTATCTGTTTACTTTCCTCCACATGCAACTAAAAAGCTTCATAATTTCAAACATCGCAGAATCCAGAATTCAAGCTTCTGACCTTCAAACATCATCAATCATTGAATCATCAAATCGGGCTCTCCGTTTACTTGGAATGTAACGAGAAGATTATAAGGAAGACTTTTTAAAAGATGACTTTCAGAATATTCTGTGGCGTTTCAGAAAAAAAAACATCATACGTCTTTGAATTGAAGTTATATCCATGATAATTGTAATGATCTACTTTGTTTTTCAGGTTTTACAGGAACTTTAGGATATTAACACATACGTATATTTTTCTTCTATGTAATAAACCAGAGGATGTCAGATGTATTTTGTAAATACATGTTTTAAAATAAAAATAATATATTATTTAATATTTCAGTATGAAATCATTTTATTTTCATCATATCATTGTATGTTATTTGATTGAATCATACGAATGTTCAGGATGTGGATTTTCAACTATTATATACACATTAAATAAAATGCTGTTCAATTCTGCTGTGTTTGTTTTGAATGAGATGAAATTAGATCATGAATCCAATTCATTTTACAGAATCATATTTTGCGGTAAATGCAACGCAGTAGGCCTGGCCGCTTTGATGTTTGTATCATGTCTTTGATATGCTGCAGGGCTTTAAAAAAAAAATTTAACCCAATTATTTCCAGGATGCTTACAAAGAACGAGGTTTACCATGTTGACATTTCAGCAAATTCGAGAGAGTATCTTTCATTCGCTAAGGCCAGTATCGACCTAAACGGTAAAGAGGTTACTGAATTTAGTTCAATATTACCAAGCGGAATTTTGACAATCGATCCGTATGGAACGAAATGTCACATTCACTTACGGAATAACTGAGCGGAATATTTTTCAGAAATTAAAAATGACAGCTCCCATTAGTTTGCGTGGAAACCTTACAAATTCCAATTTTACTTTTCGTTCTTTTCACGTGGATACTGCTGCAGGAATTTCTTTTCGATTCTTTACTTTTCCGTTTCAGTAATCGGAATTTAGCATGGGTTTAGGATAAAAAAGGAAATTTCTTTCGATCACGATACCGACCTTTACGGAAGAAGGGCAATACGACATCAATAAGTTGCCACTCGGGTATAAGAATTCCTCGTCGATATTCGCGCGATATGTGATGCAAGTTTTGAAGCAATTCGCTAAATCAGGTGAGATCGTAACGTTTATCGCCGATATTGTCAAGCACAGTTTCTATTGAAGAACACTTAGATTTGGTATCGAGACTATTTCATACCCTATCGAACAATCACATCGAGCTTAACGTGAAGAAGTGTTCATTTCTTTGAACCCGCGTTGAGTTTCTTGGTTATAGCGTGACGTTCAACCAGATTCGTCCTAGTGATCGACACGTTGAGAACATGCGTAACTTTCCTGTACAACGATTCCTAGGGTTGGTGAGTTACTTTCGGAAGTTCGTTCAGAGTACCAAATACATTGCGAGCCCCTTGTGCGGATCAGATTTTACGTTCGAAGCGAAGCATTTCGAATCGTCCGAAAGGCTCCGAAACCATTATATTTCGTTATTGCGTTATTATCGAAACAGCCCGAAGATTGAAACGCCACTTCATACGGATGCGTCGTCAAATGGTTTCGGTGGTAATCTCGTACAACGTCAAACGTACGATTATCAGTTCCATCCAACAATGATTTTCTCGCGTATTTAAGACAACCGCGACCGATACTTAAAACGTTTGCTATCGTTTACTGCTTGCAACGTGTTTGCGTGTATCTCTTTGGTATCCATTTGACAATCAAAACGAATTGTAATTCCCTTAAGGCGACGTTGGATAAAAAGGACGTGAACCCGAAAATCGCGCGTTGATCTCTATTCTTAGAACAGTTTGACTATGCAATTCAGCATCGTTCCGGTGCAAAACTGCAACACGTGGACGCATTGTCGCGTATGCATTGTCATGTAGTATAGAATACTGGTGAGTCGCCAAACGTATTCGAGAATGCGTTGTACGTGAACCAGATTAGAGATCCGAGAGTTGTTAAGATCAAAGTGAATATAGAACTTGCTGAGAGTAAAGAGTACGATCTGCTCTTGTATATTCCGGAGTCCTTGGAAGATTCGGTTATTTTCAAATATCATGATAACCATGGTCATTTCGGTATCGATAGGATCAGCGTGCTGATCAAGCGTTTGTACTGGTTTCCCAGTTTGAGGTCGAAGTTAAGAGATCACATTGCGTAGTGTGTGACGTGTATATCATTCAATTCGAAGCTGAAGAAGTTAGATGGGCTGTTGCATCTCGTGGACAAGTCGAACGTTCCATTTGCAACGATTCATATCCATCATTTGGGCCTGTTGGATAAGACGAAAGGTAAAAACGAGCACACGCTAGCAGTGGTTGACACGTTCACGAAGTTTTTGAAGTTAAATTCGACGATGACCACAAACTCGCGTGAAACGATGAAGTATTTTAAGTTGTATTTTTCTTTTATTATATTTTTTATTAATCCGTTCATCTACTATCATATGCTATCGCTAATTCTTTACGTTTCTTTATAAAAAAATCATTGATGTGTATAATGTAAATCGTGTATCTTTTATTATTGTATTAAAAATCATTATTGTGGTTTTAGTGAATAGCTTGCCACCAGATAAATCGTGCTTACTGTAGCAAAATATTAGATTTTATGACTTCGCTATCAAAATAGGACTACGTAGACTTTCACTAGGACAAAAAATACTACACATTTGTAGGAAATCTCTGGACATAGTTCACTTGATGATGACGCGGATTTTATCCTGGTTCCTGATTTTTTCATCTATAAGACATCTAGTCTATCATTATCATACGAGCTTTAACACGTGAAATTGAAAGCTCAGAGTTTGAACCATGTTTGCTCCCACCATTTTATTACAGTCAACTTATTTTTCTTCTTCTTAAATTTGGCTTTATATCGAAAGTAAAAGAGATCTAATCATAAAGGGTTACATTTCTAAACAAATATGACATTGATTCCTTGTTTTGCATGCGACGAATTACCTCAGCCAAAAGCACGCTGATGTCAACTGTTTTGATTTTTTGACACTGCATCTTCTGGATCTCGTGTGGAACGGTATTGGTAACAACAACCTCATCAATTGGTGAATCTTCAATCAACCTTGGAGCATCCTGGCTGAGCATGCCATGCGTGGCCATCGCATAAATTTTGTAGGCACCTCTCTCATTGAGGACCTCAGCAGAAGCCACGAATGACTAAACGTCATCAGTTAAATCATCCACTATGATTGCAATCCGTCCGCAAAGTCACCCACTACGTTGATTGGAGGCTTTTCTTTAGCTGGGTGAACTGGAACCTCCGGATACGTCCATCGTGCGTGACTTTTGCAGCAATGGAAGCGAGGTACGGCCATCTACCTCGTCGGTTCCGGACTCCTTCTGCTCACTGTGGATGACGGCAATTCCCAAACGGAGACGTTCAGCATAGGAAGTTGCGTTTTTCGCTAAAGCAGGATTACGGGCCAGGATAACCGATTTTCGGTAATCTGGGATGCTCTCTTGAATGTACTGGAGCAAGAATGGGGAAGCTCGAAGGTTGTCGACGGGGCAGTCGAAGAAGCCTTGAATTTCCTTCTGATGCAGATCCATCGTAATTATGTGAGACAATCCGGATGTGCACATCATTCTGGCCAGCTGCTTCGACACGCATCATCCCCGTTTGCACATTTTGCATTGCTTGGAATACGGCAAGTACGGAATCACACCTACAATTAAGTTGGCTGACGAAGTTTTACAAGCGTATGCCATGATCAACAGTTCCATGATGCTGTTGTTGACATCTTTAGTCCCAGTTTGAATTATGCAGATATCTTTTCCACGAACAGAATCCCCTATATCGACCATGGTCTTGCGGTTGGTTTGTGATAAACCGGCTGGAAATTAGATTCGCCAAATCCGGATGGGAGTTACAATTGATACAAAAATCCAAGTTGGCTGGTGCATCCATTTTATCCAACCTTAGTATCTTTGACGGTCTTAATCCACCTAACAATACTCTATCCGGTTAAATAAAAATCAATGGACGGAGAAGAATTTCAACGACTGCAACGCCAAACGGAAGTTTGCGCATAGCTCAACGAAGATGTAATTAAAAATGTGTTCGAGAATTACTTATTTCGGTTCAGAAGCATCATATTTTTGGTCTGCCCTGCTAATCAGTAATAGGCTAGCCTAACTCTAGTCCTTACAAATATCCGTATCCTTTCTACTTACATAATTCGATTAGCAGACTGCCTGCTAGATAAGTCCAGTACTTTTTCTCTACGTTGGAATGCAAGCACAACAACATGAAAGCTATGGAATACTGAAAAACCCGTCCCGATATAACTAATCCGATGAAAACCACAATCAAAACGAACCCAATTTGGATGTAAACGCCTATTCTACGCCAGACGTGCTCGTATCGGATCATGGTACCGCATTTACATCCGATCAGTTCAAAGCCTTCGTTAACGATCACGGATTTCGACACCAGCTTGTAGCCACCCCTTGTCCTCAGGTTAATGGCCAAATAGAGCGCTACAACCACACGCTAGTTCCGTTACTAAGTAAGCTAGCACAACGCCGTGGGCAACAATGAGATACTGTATTCGTAGAAGCAGAGTTTCTGCTGAATAACACGTTTAACCGTTCTATCGGAGGTATCCCTTTACGATTGTTATTTGGTGTGTTGCAAAAGCGATATGTTTCTGAAGGTTTGACAGATTGCGTAGATGAGCTGAACGATAGAAAATTTGACCGAAATCCACGAAAAAGCCGTGCTATCGATTAGTAAACTGCAGGAGTATAACAAATAGCAGTATGATAAGCGCTGCAAGGTTTCTACGCATTACAGCGAAGATGATCTAATTTCTATTCGTAGCATTAGACAGATACTGCCTGTAACCGCATATCAGTCCCATATTGAAAAACAGCAAACCGAGAAAACGATCATTCAAGTTGGGAAAGCATTTTTCTTGATTCAGCCTGTTTGGCGTACTTTTTTACTCTATAATTTGATAGTTTATGTGTAATAGTATGCATTGTTTACTATGCAATCAAAAGTAAAATAAAAACATGTGTTTTTGAAGAAAACACGCATTGGGACAAAATATGCAGTTACTTTGTCCATCAAGCATAAATGTAACCGCATACCAGTCCCATTCTGTTTGTTCAACAATATCGCTCTGAGGCAGTATGCTTTGTCATGGGGTTCGTTCAAATATTACGTAAGTCATTTTCCGACCATTTTAACTCTCCCTTCACCATGTAGTACTTTCGTAAGATATGATCAACACCCCTCCCTTTCCATGTAACTTGGCCAAAAATGTAGAATTATAAATTTTGAACATAAAAAGACGCGAAACCTGCTCCCGTTATTTTGCGTATTATGTAATATTTGACCGACTGGAACGAGTTGAAAATTGCTGTTCTAAGCTTGTGTTTTACGGAGATTTCACATTTCTTTACGAAATCAACATGTCCTAGAGCTAATCAAGAGTTACTTTGATGATAGTGATGAAACTTCTGTCGACGAAGATTGTGGATTTGATGCGATGACAAGAACTGCTAAGTTATTTCTACCTAGAATCGTGAAAAAATTCAAAGGGTTTGGTCGAATTTCACTTCTTTCTTGTAGGACAAGAAAGAAAGGAATCATGGCAATTCGATAATGTGAGCCAATTCTTATTTTCAAATGCAGATCAGTTTAAAAGCACTCTGGTGAGGATGCAACATGTGGAAGTTTTTGTTCCAAAAAAAAAAGGGGAAAAACTTGTGTCAGTGGATAATGATCCTCAAGGTGATGCAGCTTTATATGCTCCATCTTTAAATGCAGATCAAGAGAAGATACGTGATGCATTGAATAATGTTTCACGTTTTATGCATGCGGATCATGACTCAGATAGTAGCTTTTTTGCCACAGAGGCGGAATCAATGAACACCGGAACAAAAAAATTCGTAAAAAAGCAATTTCTGAATCGTGACTCAACAGAAAGACGATGCGGTGCCTTGCTCTTGTTGTAATTTTGGAGAATTTAGGATGCGTCAAAGAGTGCGGCCATTAGGATTCCAAAGATATATTTTCGTGAAGTAAGGATCCCTGTATCTTCACTACAGTAACTCTTTAAAAGGTGAGGACTTGAAGTGCTGCAAATTATTTACAAACCAACAAGAAAAACTAATTTCAGCTGACGACTTTGATCTAGAAGTTCAATTGAAAAAGAAGCGCAAACCTCGTCAGCCATTGACGCTGACAGGAAAAACCAATTAACTTAAAACCATTTTACTATTGGTTGAGGAATAGAAGAAGAGATCTTTAATTGAATTGTCTCAAACTGGAAAAACGGGAGACTGATTGGTAGAATGGATTTTTATTCCAATATTATTCCTGTTTACAATTACATTTTTGCTTAATTTATTATTTTATCATGTCTTTAAGAAGGATTAAACATTTGAGAAATACAACCATAATTCTAAAAGGTGTTAAATATTTGTATTCTACTGCCACTTCAATAATGGGACTCATATGCGGTTACTTTCAAGATGGGACAAACCGACCTGATATTTTTTTCACATTTTTTGTAACTAACTGCTAAATTTTATTATTGCTTTCAAAAATATGATAAAAAATAAGGCAATTGCGCAACATAACTCAAAAACGTCAAAAAGTAATATGGGACTGTTATGCGGTTACAGGCAGGATAGGAGTTAGGGGAAAATTACAGTCGAAATTTTAAGGTCCTTACGTCATCAGAAAGGTTCTTGATCGCAATCGGAATCGGATTTAGAGGGATTTCAAGTATCCAACAGACGTTTTGAAGGTGTTTTCGATCCCATGAACATCCGGCTGATGATGAGATTAACGATTTTTCAGATTCAGAAATCAACTATGAAGATGTTGAATACTTAGAGGAAAAATTCCAATAGACACTGCGAGTAAAATTTGAATCAATTCGAGTATGTAAACTCAGAGTGAAAAGTGATCAAATGAAATGTAAACAAATCAGTATGTAAACAAACACGATAAGAGAGAACACCAGCGTTTCGAGAAATTGTAGCATCACCAAACTGCTTCGAATGTAATAGTTCCCACATTTCCATGACTCACTGCTATGCTTCCCGTCCTACCGGCATTGTGGTGCAACCTCATGCACACATCGACAGTGCGACCGCGAAGTGACGCAGTTTGTTTTTGTTTACATTGCTACCTATCGGGTATAGTTTTCGGGACAAACACGTGCGTGCTAAGTGCTGCGTTGCCGCCGTCCAGTAGAACCAGCGTGTCAGACTAACGTTCCAGTCTTGAGTGGATCTTCAACGAAACATGTGAGTAAATACTGTGTTACTGGTTCGTTCTGATCTGTGCGTTAAATTGATAACAAGATGAATTGCAATGCTATAGTAATGGATATCGCATTTTGCGGTTGAATTTTCGTTCAGCTGCATTCGCTACTGTCGCTGCAATTGGATGCAGGACGAAGTGTATTGGTGGTATTTCGCATTATCGTCGTCTTCGTTCGTTCCATTCATTCACAACATACACTTGCGCAAATCTTTCCCAAAGTGTACTTATACTTGCGGCGTCGGCTGCGTCGCGTAAACGGACAACGTGAAAGTTGCTGTAACCGTTTTTTTATGACTACGGTTTCTCAACATGGTGATTTGTGTACACAATATTTCTTACTGGTTTGGTATTAGTGTTCGAAAATGACGATGCCGGCGGCCATGGATGGCCGAAGTTACAGCCATCCACTTCGTAGACATGGCCCGTCAGTCTGATCGTAGAGGTTGTTCAAATAACGTGCGAATTTCGTTTTGGCGCTGCGCGAAGTTTGGAGCTGGTTTTGTGTTTATTGTTGCCTAATCTCCAACAATCTATTACATTGTGATTAGCCTTTTGTGCTTGACATTACTCAACAGTTACATTCCATTTGAAGAAACATTCCCTGATTTCAGTAGTCAGTCAGTTGACGGTGTTTTGATTTAGTGATTATCGTGCAGTTTGTTTTGTGTGGATTTATCAAGATTATTATCTTTGTTGTGTAGATTGGTTTAACCTAGTTGACAAGATGGCAGATAAAGGTAAACAACCGACAGATTGCTTCATTTTTAAACTCCCAGTACGTTCTGAACTGCGCGGGCTGGTTCCAGCGTCCGAATCCAAGTCACGTGACCCAGCATCCGAGCGAGATTTAGCAGTGCGGCGGTCATAGAGGTGACTGCATTGAACAAGAGAGCCCATTCGTCGCCACCGTCATTGTCGACGTAGTCAATGTCTGGAGATAAAGATCACGAATCGATCCTCAGCTCAGGGGGTGAATGTGACTTTGTGGCAAGGGTACGGCAGCAGTGCACTGTAGATCTCGTTCGGTTTACCTCTGCATTAACCAACGAATGAACGAACGAACGAACGAACGAACGATGTTCTTATGCGTTTGTAAGGTGAGTCAGCCATAGTTGATGCACACCATTCACACATCATCAGGACAGGATGGCAGGATGCAGGAGGAGAAGGCGAGGGAGAGATAATGGAATAGAAGGAATTTTGGACGCGATCATTGGAACCTCGATCAGGGTCAGCTGCTCAGTTGGTCGTGCAGTATAGACAAGGAAGGGGAGATATGAGAGCAATACAGGTTGCGAGCGGGTCTCCGGTGGTGTTGTTGCTGCGCGAACGGTCGTTGGCGGCTTCGAAGTGTGTGTCAAGGACAAGCATTGGTCTATGGGAGGTTTCTCGCGTGATCTCAAGCCGCTGGGCTTAAATGGAGCATGCGGTGCGTTTGAACTGTTGAGATATAAGTTGGGAATGACAACTTCTGAACGTGACCTTTCTTTAATATTTTGCTGATGCATTTACTCAGATTCTAACAAATTTGCTTGTAATGAAATCTAATCGTTAGCTTGTTTCAATTCAAATGAATTGTTTAGCCTTGATTGGTCTAGAATTGATTCTATCTGAAACGAATAAATGCATATGCATACTTTCAAATTGACTACCCTCTTCAACCCTAATATTAGAGGTGCAGGATGGTAAAGCATAATTAGCTGTGGTCACACTTGAGAGACTATCAATCGCGTCCATAGCCACAAATAATCTTATCTCTATGGCTTTACGTGCTTCGACGTTGACCGTCTGTTACCAATAATGACTATGACGTTTCACAGGTTTCAGTTTCCATCTAACTAGCACGCACGCATTCCCCCTAAAACTGAAGAACCGGTTCCTTGGCCGTTCCAACCACTGAAGTGAGGAGAAGCGTATGCTAAATTCCAATTGGAAGTCCCCGAGTGGCATTGACATTCTCTCTATTTTTGTTTGCTTACGGAATGTATTACGTTATTTTTTTTTTTTTGAGATCACACCATAACAAACAGGTATGCCGATGATGTGCTACGTTGGCCGAACAAGTTCATTTTTGAACTGCTTTTGTTATGATTCTTCAATCATCGTTTTCTATGAGTACTGTACATCATCAAAATGATTCTAAACATGTAATCAATCAAAATACCTATTACATAGTGACTCTTTTTTCAAATCCTTGAGGCTCATTGGATTATCTTTAAGGTAGAGCTAATCATAGCAATCTATCTCAGAGAACTTGAAAGTTAACTGGATTTGCTGGAAGCGAACATGCTTTGAAGTCAGTTTCGCGATAACCGGTCGGAAGAGATGCGGAATTGTTATTCACGTGCTGCAATTGTGATCGCCGGCGGGAACGCATGATGTTGTGACTTATCGCCTGATCCAGTTGAGGGGCTCTGCCACTGATGGTAAAGGTTAACAGTGATGTTTTATTGCTGTTTGGTGTTGTAAGATGTAGCGCGTAGTGTTGTGTACAGGTGAGCTGTACAGCGAATGAGGAGTGGTTAAAAACCGAATGCCATTTATTGAGGCATAGTAACTGGTCATGTTTCACTCTCTGGTAAATTTAAGACTTTATATTTCTGGTGTGGAATTAGTGAAATACCCAGGTAACCAACAAGCATCAGCATATGCAGTAAATGAACTCTAAATTGGCATTTGAGATGCTACAAGCATTATATTCGCATTTTATCAGCACATTAAATGCTGTTGTTAAGTTGAAATTCAAATGTTCTTTCAATGCTTTTAGCCCGTAATAAGCATTTCGAATGCAAAATAGCATTAATGAAGCATTATCATAGATTGCATTCCAAGCGATTAATAAGCACCCATGTTGATTAAATGTGTAATTAAAGCTTCCAGAGCTGAATAAAAATGTACGCGTTTTGTTTTTATGAATAAGAGTTTTTGAAACAGAACAAATAAAATTTATTTTAAATAATTACCTATATTTGGTTTAAAAACATGTTTTATACGCTGTACTATATTTTTTATTACTCTCCAGTTCAATCATCAGGGAAAAGCTAAAAAAACATAGAATAGAAGCATGTTACTCCAAAATAATCATCATTATATAACAGTTAGTATAATTAAAAAAAAACTTTTAAACAATCATCAATAAACGCATTGTTAAGCTATACAATCATGGATGTCTATTAAACTACCAAAGAAGTTAAACTAGAACCTAAAAATGGTTATAATCAATATTAAAGGGATTATTTGTGGCATTAGCTTCAGTTACACATTTATTCGGCAATTGTGCAACGCTTAGTCAGTTATTTAAAACTATCGTTTTTTAATTAATTATGGAACGTTTATGGAGCAATTATAAAACTCTATTAATTCATACCCAAAGGTATGTGTATGTGACTGTTAACTAACCATTGTTAAACAATGTCATGCAAATTAGAGAATGAAGATTTATATACGTCTTTTGAATGTTTGAAATGCATAAACAAGGATGGAAAAGATGGAGAGTAAGGTAGACTTCAATCCAGGATCATGAGTTCAAGTCTGAGATCGAGCAATGTGAAGTTTGGCTACTGTATTTCAAAAATTTCTTCCAAAAATATGATGAAATATAAGTCCCACAAATAATAAATTACCTTTACTAACGATTGCTGAGAATAAATAATAAAAGCAAAAAAACGTCCTTTCAAAGTTCACTCAATACATTTGGATGTCTTTAACAACGTTATATAAAGTTCTGAACTTTTTTGTCAACCATTGTTAAGCCATTATTAAGCTTAACAAAATGTCTCAAGAACAGCAATGGCTCTAGTACATTTTATGGTTAAATAATTATGCCCTCGCAAAGTTAATTTCTAATACTGTTCGAAAAGATTGTTTTTGTTTAAGAGATAAGTAATAGCTCTGCAATAGTTGATACATAACTTGTACGATTGTTTCATTTGTGTAGTGCTTCAAGAGTTGAGTTGAAGCTTCACAATGGTTATAACAATTGTTAAATAATGTTGATGTCTAATAAATACAAATGAGAATTGTTTAATAAACACTTCTATTCAAATGTTGTCAAGCAGCGGATGTTGAATAGATACTCCAATTTTGAGTAAATAAAGGTTGTACAGCAGTTTTGATTCAACATAAGATGACGGGTGATAAGCATTAAGCTTAACAGTGAATTTAAAGAAATTCTTTTACAAACTAAAATTGTTACTTGGGAAATTGTGCCCAAAGCGGCATTTATGTTGCACTGAAGGACGCTTTGGAACTTCTTATTGGTTACCTGGGTAGTCATTTAACCTAGGGCCTATGATCTCAAAACTTAATTTATCAGTATCTCCTGGATGCAAATGTTGAAAATATGTTTTCCTTTCAATACTTAATATGACAGAGGTTCGGTCCTTTTAGAAAGACTGTAGCCTGTGGGCCAAATAGCTTGCTTAATGAAATAGCTTTTTCTCTTCAAGGAATAATCCGTTGTAAATAAATTGTAAATAGTAGATATAAAATCCTTCAATATTAGCCCTAGTATTAATTAACGGTACGATTTGTTGTTGTTCATTAGTGTTGTTCACAGCGGTTTACTTATATATGTTCACTATTTATGCTAGTAACTGTTCATGAAACAAGAGTGAACATTTATATAACTGGTTCACTACACGCATATATATCAAAATCTCGCATGCAAGTTATTCATCCGAGCCGATTCATTGGTCTGATTCACGAACTTCGACGACCATCAAGTCTAACTACGGGGAAGGACTTATGCAAATTCAGTTACGAATGGGAAAGAGATAGCCAGACCTGGGCATCTATGGAAGAAGGAGATGGCAGTCGTCATCGGTTACGAATGTAACATTTGAGGATCGGGTTCATAAGGTCGTTGTACTTTTTAAGTTCAACAACCACTGGTCACGAACATGACTACCACTCGCAACCTATCTGAGGATTACAAGAGCTACACTTTAGCAATTTGATCTGGACCGTGGATAGGAACGTGAGTGCGAGCTAGTTGTTCCGTGTGGTCGCGAATCCATTGTGGTACGTTAAATGACGGTAGAAGTCGTAAATGTTTAGATTTACGTTAGTTTTCCCTTCTTAGGCTAGTTAGGTAGTTATCGGAGGTGCGGTGTGTTTTCCGTTAAGAAAGAAGGTAATTTGTTTAGAGTGTGTCCTTAAAATTGTGTGTATTTATAAGTCTCGAACAGCCGTTCGACGGCTTCTTGTAAGAAATTCCAGAGCAAAATCGTACTATACAAATACGAACAGATTCAAGAGTCGGCATTTTGAAGGACGTCCTATAAATACATCGATTAGGTCGTAGGTCAGTTACAAGGCGAATGTCGTTTCTTCCCTTGGGGACCACAAGTAACGATGAACAAAATGATCGATCCATGCCAGTTGTTACTTTTTCTATGATGCCAAAAGCTTAAAGATCGTCCAATTTCTTTTCGGTAAGTTTCTTGAAAACGGCTGGTATGTGGGTATAAACACATCGTGAAGGTTGCATAGTCAGTGAAATTTGAGGATGCTCTTTAACTTGATGACAAAAAGCGATACATAGGTCACAATTCCAAGGAGAGCTCATACCAGATGAATTGATTGAGGCAGCCACTCCAACGGCAAGAACGCTGTATCGAGTGGCCGTGCTGAATCCCAAAAGTGATCGTGCCTCGTTGATAATATAAAAGTTTTCAATCGTAGGCGGTCTTCAGAAACGAATAACCCAGTCGAAACTTTTGCGACTACACTGATTTCACCTTTGGACGCATATGCTTCATGTCGCTTGTCCGATGAATAATCCAATGCAAACATGTTTCCATTGCTATTTGAATTTGAGAGAATGCTCTCAGAGTCCTGCCTCGTGACAGTGTTGACTTGGGCGCCTGAGCTAATGAACGAGGGTGTCAGTTCTGTTCTAGTAGAGTCATTAGCTCTTCTATGCCGGACAATCATGGCATCCTGTAAATGATCAATTCTTTGTTTAGTAAGTTTCAACTTTTTATTATGATGATGTAGAAGTGTGGGCAATCATGTTTTCGCAGATTTGCTGGCCTGCTGCGGAATGCGCTGTGTACAATTCCGGAAACGAATTCGATCGAAGATAGATTCCACACACCAAGATCGTCGTCTAGCCAAGTTTGATACGCACAGTCAAAAAGGCCTACCGACCTACAGTTGAGGTTTTCTTTAACCGCAATTAAAACTCCACCCCCTCGTTGAAGGTTGCTAGAAGCTGCCCTGCGATCACACCGAAATATCGAGTAGTTGGCAGCAAACTCTAAGAGCTAGCGATATCTGAACGAAGCCACGACTCAGTGAGAATAATTACTTCGTATTCACAGGCATAAAGCTTCAGAAAGAGCTCGTTAGTTTTAGTACGAATGTCTCTCACATTTTGATAATATTCCGTTAAAAATTGCACGTCGGTTTCATTCAGGAATCAGGTCAAGTTGAGATATTGTGAGCAGTTTCGTTCATCGTTATTGATCCATTATGACGGTCGTCTTTGCGTTGGTCGAAATATTCCCGATGTTGGGGGATTGTTAGGACGGCTAGTTTCCAAAAAACTTTTCTCGAAATGCTCCTTTCCTCAAACTCTCTGAACGAGATCTCACTGGGCCTGCAAAGCCTTCTCCTTCAGTTGTACGCACATCCTTTCCTCTCGGAACCAACTTCATGATTTTCAAATCATTGGAGCCTAAGCGCTGTGATACTAACTCTGTTACACAGTCATCAGGAATTTCAACGGATATGTTTGATAGATACAACCAAAACATGCTATCTACTGTCTACTGCAAGAAATTGTAGGTTGCCCTGAACAGTCAGTTCCAAACTTGCATCCAAACGCTCCATGGTATTTGAAAAAGTACACTTCCCAAGTAACAATTTTAGTTTTATTCCAGCCGTATAGCACTCCTCCCGGCTTTGTTGATAAAACTACATACAAAACTGCTTTGTCTTTCAACATCTCTTCTATGCCTCTTTAAAGCCAAAATGTGTACAAAATGGCCCACTCTATAGACGGTAGTGAAAACAAGTTCATAAAACCTTTATAAGACCATACAGATTTTGAAAATGTTCTTCAGAACCTTCATAAAACCTATTGGCTGCCATCAAAACCAGCATAGGGCCAAATGGCCACAGCTGTCAAACTTCAGTGTGATACCGTGGTTGGTTTTTGTTGTTCTGCTTTGTTCGATTCTCTGCTCTTCTGATTCATTTAACAGTGAATAATATCTAGGAAAAAACGTTCTAGTGTTGCGGGAAGTTTTATTTGATAGCAAAATATCCAAAACAAATTGAGTTTTATTCAGCGTATCATGCTCCAAATCATATGCGCATTTAATTTTATGGTGAATATTGGCACGGTTAAAGCTGAAAATTAATGCGCCTCGGAAATTATGGAAGTTTACACAATCAGAAACAAAATGGAAATAAATAGGGCAGGGAACGGCTTAATCAGGGGTCACTATTTTATTCAGTTGTTAGAAAATAAGTCTAAAACTCCTACATTTTCCAAATTTTTTCACTTCTAATGATACGATCATAAGC
Organism: Aedes japonicus; assembly: GCA_034211315.2. Taxonomy (NCBI): domain Eukaryota; kingdom Metazoa; phylum Arthropoda; class Insecta; order Diptera; family Culicidae; genus Aedes; species Aedes japonicus. Next base: position 42,645 of record JASCZW010000785.1, on the reverse strand, counting down.
TCTATCTACCCGGATTATGATTCGATGCACAAATCATGATTGATTATGAAGATTTAAAGTACATCATCTAGAAAACCATCAGTTTCTTACCCGCTGAAGAAGTTCGCTCAAATTAAGCCTTTGAGTATTTTGAATTTAATCGCGTGTACCGGAGAGCATGTCTTCATCAGCTCTCTCTCACTAAGCTAGGTTTGTTGCCAGAATGTGATGTTGAACATTGAGTTTAATTTATTACATATTTAGATAATCTGAAACCACTATTTATTTCATGTTTTCTTCGATTAGAGGTTGATCTATATTTATAATTATATTGTTCATCATCTGGCCCTATCATATGCATTACAAAAATATTTTTCCGAGCTGTCAATAATACCCAACGATAAAAAATGCTTCGCTGTTGAGTGGCAGCTATGGGATCACTGTTGCTTTTGAGAGAGCCTATGTTTCCTCTCTTCTTTGTTAACCATGGATATAGCGCACCGGTATTGTAACGTGAAGCCTGTTGTCTCTTGCAAGGATGGTTTCAATCGTATCATATATCATTCGTTGCACGCTCTTCTTTGATTCAATAGACGCACACAATGAGAAGTTCTGCTTCACCTCTCAAACCGAAAACGGATGGGCCAGGGTAAGGATTGAATGAACATAGCATGAATTTCGTCGCCTGCCAATTGTATGCGTGTTCATCACTGCTGGCTTGTACAATTTATTGATTCGTTCGTTGGCTTCTGTTGGTGATTCATTTTCGTTTCCTGATTCGATTGTGTTCTAGTGCTCGAAACTTCCGATCGAATCACTTGGTGATTGTGTGGTATCGCGTTCAGAGCAAAAACGGATCGGAAGCCGAAAAGCACACTGTAGCCAGTAAATACAGTGGGAAAAACCGGAAATATGTAGCAACTTAACGCCAAATGTTAATAGAAGGTAACATGTGTTTCTTTAGGCTAGTATTTTCTGTTTTTGGGAGATACTGATAATGGCACAGGTTACTTAGTTTGTAATGATACGGATGCAGTGGCTTCCCTGTCCGGTACAAAAGATTTTTCATACGCCAGAAAACAAAAATTTTTGCATTCTTGTTGACATATAATATAAGCTAATGTTTGTTCAACGAACGATAATCGACGATATGGATATTATGGGGCCAATTATAGAAATCGAGTCGATCGTCACTTTGCTGGACAGAGCGATTTTGCTATTACAGATGTCGAGATCGACGAAATTTTGTCGAGTTGGTCGACTCAATCGATCGCTCAGAAACTAGTGAGTGATCTGTCACATTTTGTCGTTTAAGAGTGTGTTTTGATATGCGATTTTTATCGATTCGTGGTAATTCGTTTAGTAAGTTAAGAAATACACTAAACCAGTCTGTTTTTTTCAGGTGGATTAACAGAAAAACAATTTACTTCTAGCAAAAAATGTATAATCTTATTACAAACAAAACAAATTACCGTCAGTTTGAATAGCTCATTGAACTAATTAAATGTAATGTGGATATCGTAAGAGGCTTTGTGGCATGGAGCCAGTAAAACTAATGCTTAACAGAGAGTGGTAGGAACCAAGAGCTCAATTCATTAGGAACACCAATGAACCTTGAGTCGGAATAACAAAAAGTAAATTTAATTTTCTCGTTTGTGATCCTAACATTAGTTGGCAAACCCAGACGGAAACTCAGAACAGTAGTAAATGTGATGAGCTTTTTAAATTAATCTCAGAACCTTGGGTTTTTCCTAAGGTACTTCTAAACACCTTATTTCAGTACATTTGCACATGGGATTAGCTAATCGACCCACGAGTTAAGTGTTTTATGAAATAAGTCCTAGATTTCTTGAAGCATAGAAAGAAAAGCTTTTAGTAGTTCAAGAAGGAATATACCGAAAAATTCAGGACCAAACAGCTTCGAAGTTCAAGATCATATTTCCCAGAAGTTAAGGACAGAACTTCCCAGAAAATCAGGAGAGGACTTCTCAGAGCTTCATTAAGAAATTTAGGGGAGACGACTTCTTGGAAGTTTGGAACATTCCCGAAGTTTTGGAGTTTTCTCAGACGTCAGGAGAAAAAACTTTCCCGAAGTTCAGGAAGAAACTAACCAGGAGGGCATTATCTAATATTTCTCAAATTCAGAAACAAACTTCCACAAGCTCAGAACATCCTGAAATTCAAGAGAGAACTTCTCTGAAGTTCAGGGAAAGGCTTATCAGAAGTTCCAAAATTAACTTCTCAATGTAACTTTCCAGAAATGCTAGAGAGCTTTCCCAAAGTTCAAAAGAGAACATTTCTTAATTTCAGAATTTCAAAATGAGGATTTCTCAAAGTTCATGAAGAAACCTCTTCAAAGAAAAGAAAGAAACTTTCAAGAAGAATAGTGGGTACTTCATAGTAGTTTGAGCAAGGTTTTCTCAGAATTTCAGGAACAAACTTCACATAAGGTCAGGAGAAAATTTCCCAAAAGATCAAAAAAAGTACTTCTTAGAAATTCAGGAAGAAACTTTCAACAAATTTAAGGAAATTCTAGAAATTCTACAGCAGACTTTCCCAAAGTTTTAATAAAATTTTCCTCGGATTTCAATATGAGACTTATCGGATGTTCAAATAGAATAAGCTCGTAATCAATCATAAGTGCTAGAGAGCTTTCCTGAAGTTCAGAATCGAACATTTCAGAAGTTCAAAATTAGGCTCGAAGCTCAAAGTCTCGAAGCTCAGGAATACCAAAAGTTTGGGTAGTTACTTCTGAGAAAAACAGGATGAAACTTTTCAGAAGTATAGGAGATACTTACTAGTTGCAAAAGTTGGAATTTCTCAGAGATTCAGGAGCAAACTTATCCGAAGTTCAGAAGACAAGTATCATAAAGTTCCGAAGAGGACTTCTCAGAAATTTAGGAACAAACTTCCAAGAAATTTAAGAATATTTTTCAAGAAATTCTGGAGAGAACTTTCCCAGAGTTTTGTAGAGGTTTTCCTTGCAGTTAAGCATGGAACTCGTCAGAAGTTTAGACAGTTACTAAGTTCAGCAAAAAAGTTATGAACTGTTCATGAAAGGTGAGGTTGGGTTGTTAGATGTATATTTACAAGAAAATCAGAAGTCCTGTCTAGACGTTCATGAGGAAACTTGATTAAAGTTCAGGAGTAAACATCCCAGAATTTTGACAGCAAAGAGCTTTGTCGAAGATCAGAAAAGAGCTTCCCTGAAATTCAAGGAAAAATCCCTGGGCAACAGAAGAAGCAGTCCATACTAAAATCATTCATATGACTATAATGATATTCACTGCTCATGGCACCATATAAAAATATGGTGAACACCATCTCCCTAACCGTTCCCATCGTTCTTTGAGCTAGGACACAACCTCATGTAGGAATCACGATTCCTTGGTTTCCATCTCACCTCGTTTGAGAGATTTGATCGTCAAGAAAACTTCGCTAAAGTTTTGCAGAGAAGTATAAAAAAACAAGAAGCTTAGCAAATCATCAATATCAAAAAGTTTCGAGAATTCTTCCATAGTTCAAAAAACCCTCCAAAAATTTAAAAAAATAATCCTCGATTCTGAAAAAGTCCCTACTCTGGATACCAGAAGGTTAGGAAAAAGATTGAATGCTTTGCCAGAAGGTCAGAGAACTTCGAGATAAAATCGTTCAAGTGAGACCGATCAACGCATATCTATACAGCAACCTTTAATGTTAAATGTTTAAAGAATTATGTAGTACTGTCAATAGCTTCAGTATCATCACGTATAAATTGGTGATGACTAGATAATAACCCGTCTTTTGTATCATTTTTGAAATATGTATATTGACACTTGTCCACATATTAATTAATAACTTCCCCGCAAGGTATTTCAAATCGCAACATTGGCACAGCGCCCCCGCGTTTTTCTGATTAACGAAAATATTTGAGAAATTCACAAAACAAGAGTGAAAAATGTCAATACCTGTTCTTCAGCTCTCAAAAATGACAGCTAAATTGATGAAAATCCCGAATTACTACATGATGTAATATTTCGAAGACGTTTGGAAAAGTTTCAACATTATAGTTAACAGTTGACCTCCGTTATCGACTCGATCAGTTTCAGTCGGTTTCTGTAATGTGAAATTTTACTCGACTCGACAGTGACAAGTGTCGAGTCGAGTTGCTCGACTGGACTTCTATAATTAACCCCTATACCCATTTCAACTGAAATCTCGATAACGGTTTGTCTCACATGTTATGTGATATAAAATTCATAAGGTGTTCATAACATATTGTGTCAATAGTCCTGAAAAATTGTCACAACTTATCTTCTACCTGTGACAGGAAAATTAAAAAAATCAATCGAGTAGGTCGATTTTTCCCAGACGGTACATACTTAACAAAACTTCCAACACTGTCATTTGAACCAAAAGAAAATGAAAGATTCTGTTCAAATGAATGCTATCTTCTCTCGTCTCCGAACAATATCATCTGGTGATCCTACTGGGTCGTATTTCCATAGCCACTCAATCAACGAAGAGTGAATCACAAGTAGGCAGAGCTGTTGTCCATTCGACTTGCGTGGTGGAATGAAGTAATCTACAAAACGTATAATCTTGTTCACTCTCTGAGTTCCTGCGTATGATGCCTTTACCAATACAATCGTCGATACGGTTGTTTCAAGCACGGATAAGAATAAATAATTTTCACTGATTGTTTCGGCAGTCACCAACACTGGTCTCTTGTATTTGTTTGTTTTTAATCGAAGCATCCCGTTTGTCGTCACAGCCACTTTGGCTAACATTTGCGTGAGAGTAAATGAAATAAGAAATACACATCTAAAGATCAATGACAAACTAAAAGTTCGGTCGCTTACGTCTGTCTCATAACCTGCTAGTAGACGAGTTTGTGATCGTAGCAATCGACATGTTTTGGTTGATTGTTTTCGAGAGCGGATGGGTAAAACGAAGGAGCGGGTTGAGGAAATTGACGGTTGCAGCAAATCATGAACTGGTCTATTTCGGTTTGCCTTCGCACACATGTACGGAATCACACTCATACAATATTGTTAGTTTATGTACAGATTACGGAGCTGAAGAAAACATTTGGTTGATCCGAAAGCAATCCGCATGCTTTTTAAAAGTTCCTGCAGTTGGGAACTTTATTCCATGGCTATGAAATTTTCTGAGTCTAATGCTCGTTGCTGGAGGTATGTGCTGATAGACCAAAAGTAAGCAGAGGGATTAGTGTCTGAATATTGGCATTTCTAATTATAGATTACATACAGCTTCATCAAATGTCTCAGGTGCTGAATACCCTATAGTCGATAAATTAATAATGAATCTCCTTAAAAATTGAACAAACTCAACCAGGTTATCTAAAAAATGCCGAAATTGGTCTACGATTTACAGTTCATTTGCATTACATTTAATATTTGCTGTATTTATTTTTCCTTATTTCAATAATTTCTTATATTTAAATATGGTGATTGAAGGGTATCAAAGTTTTTCCTAAAAGCCAATTAATCTTTGCTACTATAAAACTATTTGGTCATTTGGTGGCTTCCCTCAATGCCAATTTGCCCTTTAATGCATTTACTGAAGGCAAAATGGTTTCAAAATGCTTTTTCCAAATGATAATGTGAATGAGTCCTAAAACCGCATTTTAAAACAGTATTTTTCGAGTTCATAAAGTAAAAATAAAACCTTTGATAGGAGTAAGAGGAATTTTAGAAGACAAGGTTTCAAGATAGTTCCTTTACAACTTGTACAGGTTCTCATAAACTTGACTAAAATATTAGACCTATTGGCACCTCTTGGTACCATGATAAAACCAAATTGATTTCCAGTGGCGTTCATAAAACTTTAATAAAACTTAGTAAACTGGGATGGAGATATTTCCTTGGACGACACTGTTGTTGGTAGATTTTCCGCAGCTTATGTCCCGATTTGACTTTGAAAAGACCGAATATGGCATTCTTATCAGTTGCATTAACCTGCTTGATTGATGAAATTAATGTATCTTTCCAATAGTCAAAAGCACGCTTATCAATTTCGGTTTCGCTATCCGTTGGAGTGCATTCTGGAATATTGATTGAGCCTAATTTTCAGTTACTCATGGTGGTCAGCAATTTTGATTTCTCGCTCTGAGCCGTAGGATCATCCCAGCTGCTGGTATCTGATCATTCGTCTGGTTGTCGGTTTTGTCCTCAATTTGCACAACTGAACGTTCGAGTTTGGCGATACGTCCTCTCATAAAATCATTTTCAGCAAGAGCAGCTCTTAATTGCTTTTTTATTTGTCTCTTTGTTTCTCTGAAAATCAAAAAGACAAAACAAACAAAACTTTTCTTTGAAAGACTGTCATTACTTCATTGAACTCCATAGGAACATCCCCCCCCGTTTCTTTTTTTATTTTTTTTTTTTAAATCTATGTGCATCTGTTTTTCACCAATTCTTTAAAATCTCTTGCCTCTATGAATGCAATTATTAGTCTACTCAAATCAGAATTTCAAAGTATCAACCCTATTTTCTTTCTGTCTATCTACGCCAGAAAAAAAGTGGCATTTATTAAATATTCCGTCCACTTCCGCCGGAAAATCGAATCTAATTCATTATTTCATAGATATTCAATGCGGTCATCGTCTTTTTCTACCGATTACAATGCAGTTCTACGGTGCCTTAATTTATTCCCACTAGTTTTCACACATTGAGAAGATTGTTATCTGATGCATTGCAGTTTTACAGCTGATAACAGAGTAGCAACCTCGGGCGGTCAATCATGCACATGATCATGCTCTTCGAGCAAGTCAGTAGAGCTTAAATCTTAAACACTTATCCTATCGAGTTGAACATCCGCACAAGTAAAAGTGCAATAAATCGACGGGCAATCTATTTGAGGCAGCACAAATCTCACTTTCTCACAACAATCAAGTTTAATCCAAACCAACCTATAACAAATCTTTTATTAATTCACCACCAAATATCTTACTGCATGAGTGATCCACATTCCTACTGTGGATTGTCGGTCGCGTGGCGCTTTGGAAGGGGCGAGTGTACCCATATGCGACGAATACCGTTGCCACTCTCCGTCGCGACTCTCGGAACAACCCCGAAAAATACCTCAGCCAGCCAGTGATCAGTTCATTTCACGGTTTGATCATAATTGGTCGCATTTTCCTCGCAATCTCGTCTGTAACCATAGCTACGATTGGTTTTCCTTCATATCTCCTCGAGAAAATGTTCGCATCGGATACCATGATTGAACTGCTGAAAGGAGTCGGTTCCGGGTTGATTTACTATGGTAATTTTCGTTCGTGTGACAGTGTTTAGCTGAAATGTGTGATAATTAGTTACTAGTCATTCGACCGCGCTGATAAGAGCAATTGAAAAAAGTGCATTGTTTTGCGTTGAGGATTGAGATAAAACGTGTTTGCTTGAAAGTTGCGCTGTAATGGTCAGGAGAAAACCTTATCACGTAATGTTGTAGCAATGTGTGTGAGTGGATGTGTGGGGAAGTAAATTTGAAATCAATTAACTTATCAGTACGTCAGGATTGCTTAATGAACTGCGAAGATTACTTATAGATGCACTGGCGGGTCACGCGTCAGATCAGATTAGGCAGATAACAGCCACTTTCTCGAGCACGTTTGTGCTTATGCTGCAAACTTTCTACTACCGGAGCTTCCGCTAAGCTATGAAACAGCGATCAAGCGTGGCGTGTGTCTACTAGAAAACCGCAAACTGAAAGTTCTCGATACTCACATTGGCGCACAGAGCGTCACGGCTGCGATAGTGTTTTGTTTATCGACATCGTAACATCCGATACGATGCGATGCTACTGTGTTGTTGTAATTCGGCACCCCGATTCGTTCGATGCATCGCGAAGCACAAAACGCCGAATGGCCGCGCGGCTCCAGCAGCTGTGTATTCGTGTGTAACCTAGAAGTAGATATGCCTGAAAGCGTACCCAGTGCGTCGATGACTTGCTAGACCTTGCAGTTTTGGTTCAGAACTTGATCGATTCGGTCCTTCCTTCCGTCGTTGGAGAACTATTCGCGCAGTTCAGAACTATCTACTTAGAGTGTAACAAATAATAATCATATCGATCGTCAACCTCCCGACCCATTTCAGTTTCCAACAGCGGCTACCGGACCAGCGAATCGGATAGCTCGGATAATACCCTGGGAACCCTGGAGGGAGAGGAAGCCTTGGCGATCATCAGACGTAATTTGAAATCGAGTGCCATGGATTGCGAGGGAACGCATTTCGATTGCAACTGCCCGCATGTGTTCGTCGTGTTTGGCGCTTCCGTAAGTACATTCTTTCTCATTGTAAACCGCGGAGAACTTGAGGTTCAGATTATCCATTCCAATAAGCAAGGAGGTAACGAGATTCGAAATCGATGCGCTCTCTACCTTACATGTTAATTAGATCCAATTGTTTCAAAGGGTAACACGGTGTGCGCGTGCCGTATGGAAGGTGAACTCTTGACTTGCGCCCGTTTGCGGTTGTTGTAAATGAATTTGACGTCAAAGTTGTGCGGTATTGTGTGGGGGAAAAAATCGTTTTTTTTTCTTCATTCGCTTGACCGATCCTCTAATGACGTTAGTAGTGCCGTTGTCGTCACAAACACCTTGAGCATCTCCATTCCTTCTCTGATCGGTGCCAGTCAATGGGATCGAATGGAGCCGAGATGCGTTTTTTTGTTTTGCTTGCCACACGATGACGATGGATAATTTTAATTGGCCGCTCAAGTGTTGTCGGTGCTTGAGTTTGTAAAAAATGGACACCACATTTACCTGGGGTAAATTGCTGGTTTGACATGGATTGGAGGTGACTGGAATGAATCAATATGCCAGTTTCACTGTACCTTTGGTGGAATTACATTATCATAGCAAAATATTTTCTTTCGCAAACGAAGCTCGAAGTACTCATCTCTCTTGACTTGACTTTTGATTGATAATCTTCTTTGAGTTTGAGCTAACATTAAAAATGAAGAATGATGTTGTGATATTTGCTTGGGTTGCTGTGTTATTTCTGTTTTATTAAATTTAAATTTAATTTCAATGTGAGCGAATAAATTTTCTGTACACAGATAAAAAGAGACATTGAATTTTCTGCGTTATCTTATGCGCATAAAGGGAGATTTGCCAGACAATAATGGGATATTTCATGTAAATTTAAGCCAGATAACGCCTTTATCTAGTCTGATTGCAAACATTGTTGTAAGGCGCATGAAAGATTTCAAACAGTTTCGTTGCTTAACCCGTTCGCACTACAATCTATATTACGTGATATAGAGTATCTTGATATCAGCATCTATACATCTAGTTTTCACTGGAAATAACGTGCATGGCATTTGATATCAAGATACTCTATATTACGTAATATAGTTCGTAGTGTGAACGGGGTGTAAGCCTCCTTTGTCTTGGAAATAAACAAGGGAAAATTTTACGCGCTTTTTGAAAAAAAAGTTGTGTGCATTGTTGTCCTGTCTCCTGATCTTGTGCCAAGGAAATGAAAACAAAACTACTTTTGTTCTAAGAAAAAATAATGCAATATTACAGCAAGTTTAAAAAGAAAACATGTTATCAAACTTGACAATAGGGTTTTATAGGGGTATGTGGATTATACCATGGTTCGATAATAAATATAATAATATACCGGCATATAATTTATTTTTTAATTTTGACAAGCGAAACGATCGAAAAAACAATTTCAAAGTATTATGAAAATTAATGATTGCAAGACAATACCACCCTATTTCACCATGAAACACGCTACAAAAAAACAGACTACTAAACCAACGAACCAACCATTGATTTCTAGCATACAAAAATTGACATATATGTCATAATGGGAGCCCCTGTAGCTGAAAATTATGTGTTGTCACTTTGCATAAATGTCACTTTGTAAAACTGCATGTCGGATTGTAAAAATAAAAATTATAAGTTTTTTCTTGTTTAAAAATCGAGAAAAATAGTAGAGATTCATAAAAAAATATGTTTGTGTTAGGAAGAACGCCATTTATCGATACAGTTGGAAAAAACCATGATTTTTTAAATTCAAACCCCCTATTGTCACATTGATTTAAAATTGATTTCGAAACAACATAGTTTTCGAATTTCTATTTTTCTGATCTACATTTTTTTTTATCTTTCAAACCAAAGAACCGTAAGTAATACAATAAACTGCCGTGTGGTAATTTGGCATGCGTTATCCTCTCGAGACAGTTGAAAAGCCTATCTTCGTTGATCGATTCTCTTCAGCGCTCTTTCCCTTTGGATAACCATGGCTAAGCAATCGCGGTTGTGGCTCTGTTAAGCCTATATTATAGATCGAGGGAAGACGTTGCTTGCTGGTACGTTGACCAATAAATTATATGGAAAATGCTTTTTCAGTCGCGTTAGAGAAAAAGTCGATGAAGAGAATCGATGAACTCCTAGGTCCTTTTCAAATGTTACACAAGATTTGAGTATGATGAAACCTACACTGAAAAAATCTTTCACTTAGCTACTAATGGAATCACAAGTAGATATTATCTAATACTAAAAGAAGTGAATTTTACATGATTATCACATAGAAAAAGAAATTCTACTTGACTAATCATATACATTTCAATGGACACATAAGATTCACTTGATTTTGCCAAGCATTTTCCAATTCTGAATCACATGAAAGTTAAGTGAATTTCTAGTGGATATTTTCCACTGATTATGTGAAATTTATTTTTGGTGTATGACTGATCTTAATCAGTCAGGGGCTCTGCGTCGCTGTCAACCACTTAGATGCAGCATAGCTCACATGATTTTTAAAATTTTGATCATCTGACAGCTGAAAGATTTTTCATTAGGACCTAACTGGCAAACGTAAACAATTGCTTTTTTTTTTGAATTTCCATTTGAAAATGGAAACTTGCCTCATCTACCATTAACATTTCTAAGAACAAGAGTCCTATTCGATAGAATTGGATGCTTACATGGGTAGATTTTGTGCGACGAGAAATTTACAGAAGAAGCCATTGCTTACGTTTTTCAGTAAGGCCATAATGGAAATTGTTTATCGAAATATCCATCAAAACAAATCGATCAATGCGATCATGACAGGCATGACAGAACCAATAAACTAACTCTTTCACACTTGCTTCGTATCCTACACGCAAAAAAAAGTCACAGTAGAAACTACCATTTCGAGGGTTAAAATGAGCGCAAACACCAACAATTTTCAGCTGACTATAAATGCATTTGATTTTACCATGCCTGCCATTAGATAAACCATGGTGGGGTGGATATCAATATGAGGTCTGTCAAATATACCACAAATGTTGAAGGTTTTACCATAAACGTAGTAAATTTGACTGAAATTTCATGGTAGTTTTAAAGATAGGCATAGTCGGTTAAAATGGTAGTTTTTACTACAAGATTTTTTCCTGTGTACAATGATATGACGATGCGCACATATGAAAGTGTTGAATGTAAGAAAGAACAGGTTGATGTATTCGTCCTATACATATATTCATCACTTTGATACTGAAATTCATGTGAGCTGCAGCGTAATCCTTAATGATTGCCCCCCTGCAAAAACTGCACATACTCATTTATGAGTAAATTTGACTTCACCCATGTTTGAGTAAATTTGTATGGAAAAAATACTCAAACATGGGTAAGTAATAATGTACCCATAAATGGGCATGTGCACTTTCCGCGATTATGGATATTCTTCACCCATATTTGGGTAAACTGAACTTAGCGTGTACACGCTAAGATCAGTTTACCCAAATATGAGTGAAGAATACGCATAATTACGAAAAGTGCACATACGCATTTATGGGTAAATTTGCCTTTATCCATAAATGAGTATGTGCACTTTTTTGCGATTATGGGTAAACTGAGCTTAGCGTGTACGTCAAGTTTAGTTATAAGACGCTTCCAGGTGACCAGTTTGGATCATTCTCGTCAAAGTATTGAAGACAGGCCTATGACAAGGACCACTTTTTCACGCAGACAACATCTCAGCAAGCTCAGCTGTCAAAATAATGTCAACATTGTATGGGAACGTCCATTAATTACGTCATGCAAAAATTGACTTTTTACAACCCCCCCTCCCCCCCTTGTCACGTTTTTTGTATGGACGTTCAAAATTTTTTGTATGGATCGTCACGTTTTCCCAAACCCCCCCTCCCCCCTTACTGCGTGACATAATTAATGGACCTTCCCTATGTTGTGTTTGTTGTAGCTCGTTTACGTTTTTTCTGTTGTTACTCGCTTTCGTTGTGCACGTCATACAAAGCAGAAAGATCGCTTTCTGTGATGTTTTACATCAAAACAAACAACCAAAACAAATTATTAGACTTCTATTTGACAGCTGACAGCGTGCCCAAATCAATTTTGGCCCAGGACATACTGTCTACTGTCAATCACTGCTATTGCTATAGGGATGTCAATGGCCTGATTGAAGACAAAAAAAAAAATCGGAAAGAGTTACAGCTGTACACTGAACCGAGAAATCATGTAAAATTTATCTGAAAACACATATAGTTATTTTCCATGTAGGTTTTCACATAACTGCCATGTGAAAAACACATAAACAGTCAAGAGAGGGTTCATATTATATTCATTGGAACAGTCACATACCTTTAATATGAAAGGCCAATGAGAGTTATTGGTATTTCTAAATGCAATTCATGTGAAATTCTAATAAGAATTATTGATATAGATAATACATTTCAAGTGACATTTTAATAGTTTTCAAATGAATTTATTTTCACTCGAGTTGAATGATATAAGAATGAAACCAACGCTTTGAACAATTTATTTAATATTGCATTGGTTCGTATATAATCTAACTTCAATCGTATGTACTAAAACTCAGAAAATAATAATTTTAACAAGCGTGAAAATCCTCGTTTAGATCCAACAAGAGGCGTAAACAATGAAATTGTTTGCCTATGTACAACAATACTGGCAATCTTTCATACATAGGCTGAGTCAGGCGTTATCTAAAACATGATGTCCCATTATTCTCTGGCAAATGCATGCTCTATATGCATTGATAACGAGAAAGCAATGCCTTATTATCTGTGTAGCTTTGAACAAGGTAAAATATTCTCCTATTCTATGCCATAATTGATCGGCTACTAAATGAGTCACATGAATGACGTCAACTATTTGTGAAAGCCATGTAATGATCGTCAAATGATCCTGATCTCTATATTTTAACCACGAAAATGTAGTCTTTAAAATGTTCTTCTGCTTGGGATTGGGCGTTGTTCCTTCATTAACAGCGCAGATGTCGAGGATGTCTAAGAGCCAGCTAGCGGAACCTTTCTAAGCAGTTGGTTTCTCCTCAACGCACAAGTTGGGTGCTAGCGCTCCAAGAATAGTAGACTTCTGAAAAACATTAATTAAGATTGAAGATGAATGGTTTACGTTTAACGTTAAGCACCTGAAAACATAAATAACATTCTTCAATGTGCTCGAAAATGGCAGCACAATTCCACGAAACTTTCCTTTTTTTTCAAACTGGTACGAAATCGTCTGCTGAATACGTTAGTAGCTCGTAAACGTGATTTCCACACTCTGAAATAATAAAGAGAATATGTTTTCTCATTATCTTATATGGTTTTAAGAAACATACGCTGAAAAACTTCCAGTGATTCCTCCGAAAAGTCTGAATCCGCCAGCAGCTGACCACATAGATTCGCCATCTTGAAAAAACTGCCAGGAAAACCACTGATTTTTTCATATGTGTAAATCACATAAAATTCATCTGACATACACACATAACCTTCGTTGACATACAATTTATCGTTTTATCAAATGAATAGTATTTATGTGTTTTTCACATGACATTCAATGGATACACATAATATGAATGGGAATATTGTCTGTGCGAAGCTATGTGATGTTTTTATTAATTTTAATATTATTTCTTGGTTCAGTGTAGTACAGTGGGCAAAACAGACTCAAATTCCCATTAATTTATACGGTGCAGGGTTGGACACCTCTTGTTCGCCGGCGGTTTGTCTACACAGATAAAAACAAACATTCAATTTTCTGCGTTATCTAATGCACATAAAGGGAATGCTAGATTTGGCAGAAAATTATAGGATATTTCATGTAAATTTAATCCATATAACGCCTGAATCTAGCCTGTTGTATGAAAGATTGCAAACATTGTTGTATGCAAACATTGTTTACGCCTCCTTTGGCTTGGAATTAAACGAGGCGAAATTTTACGCGCTTTTTTTCTGTGTAGCAAAAACAAAATTGTTTTTCTCTTCACGTGAGGCCGTTTTGCAACGAGTTAGGCTAGTTGTTGTTGTTGTTGTCTTGTTTTGTTTTGGGAGGGACCAATTCGTCATTCGTCCCTTACGATGTCGGCTTTTAGTCGATCCAATAATGCACAGTAATACTCCCTGTTAATGGTTTTATTATTGTAGAGGTACTTCACGAAGAGGATGCCATGGAAAACCCAGAATACAAACGCCAAAATCTTTCCGACCCATTGAGCCTCCCTAGACCGCTTTGGAGCACTTCAGTCCATTGCCGGGCACTCATTCTGTTCGCTGGTGTGTAATAGTGGATCCAGGTTTCATCAACAGTTTCCGATCGGCGCTAAAAGCGCTTCCGACACCGCATCAGCAAGTCTAAACACTGTTTCGTTTGGTGAGGAGTGAGCGTGCGCGGCACCCAGCGGTCACTTTTTCATATGCAGAATCTCGCCCAAAATATGGTGTGTGCGCTCAGTACTAATCTTCGTGGCTTCTGCAAGCTCACGCTCTTTACTTTCCGGTCAGCCAACACCATTTCATGAACTTTTTTGACACTGCTATTGTTTAGGAGTCCTACCCTGCGCCGTCTAAATTTATGGGAATTTGGGTCCGTTTTTGCCCACTGTGCAATCGTTTGGCGAGCAATTTGCAAGTGTGGAATCCTCCAAACTGGCCCCACGCAATACCAAATATAAAATTTTGAGCTCTGACAAAGGCATATTTGTGGAAACCTGTTAAGACTGGAGATTAGATTATGTCATTTTGATTGCAATATTCAATCAATATCTTATCATCAAGTGATTTCTTTCGGTGCATTTTTAAAACAAGGCTAACATTTATTTTCAATAGTATGTGGCCAAAATCAACAATTTTTTCTATTGAAATCGATGCGTAGGAATATTTTCGATCGATTGGTGCAATTGTTTTGAAAATCTTTGGAGAGATATGAACGCTCAAAAGCTGACCAGGCGGCGTTTCGTATTCAGGAAAAGATAAGTTTGCTGCAAAGGTGCAAAATCTCACGACACTCACACGAGAGTCATCAGCGTATCAATTTTGGAACGATTATCACGTGTGATAGAACCATGCAAACGATGCTCTGATTATCACTGTCGTTGTCTACAATCAAAACACGATCCTCACTATCGAAACAAACAAGTGACTTTCGTGAATGTGACCTGATTGTCAAGCGACCACTGCTGAACAAAACCGTCATCAGTTGCTTTTCATAAAAATGTAATATGTAAATATGTGTATGTAAATATACCCAAGTAGCACACTACGATCATAATTAGTTGTAGTAACTTGATTATGGTTTAGTTTTGCAGATTTGACCGTTTTAGTCAAGGATGGTGGATTCGATTTGCCACAAGTGCATATGGCCTGATAAATGAGATACTTTGAAGCGAATTTTGACAACTCCTTCCGTTTGACGCGGTCATCCACGTTAAACTTATCCTTGACCGTTTTGGAAACACTCTGCTGGCGTTTGTCCGGATTTGGGAAGTTCTGTACCTTGAACGTGTCAATCTAGCTAGCTTCTTAGCCCACCCCCCTCCCCAGCCCTTGGACGAAAAATGGCGAAACATCAAGTTTATTGGCCAAGTCCCGAGTCGAAATGGTTGGATTCCGCTTGAAATGAGCAATCATCCTTTTGGTATTTTTTGCGCATTGTTTTCGTTGCTTCCAGCTTCTGGTGTGTTGTTCACTGTCATTTATTCCTGGAACTATCGGATGACCCTTGATACGGTCGAATGTTGTAAATTTACCCCAAGGCGATTTTCCAAGGCACGATGCGACAATCCATGAATTTGCATCTGGATGAACAGAATGCTTTCGTGAACGGCTTGCTGATTTCCTTTTATCTCGACTGGAATCTCACTACCTACTTCACAACTGAGGGCATACACTCTAAAGAGAAACTGAGCAAAATTTTGGCTAAATTCGGTCAAGTATGATAAAAGTTGGGCAAGTTTGATAGTGTCCCAATAATTATCGATTCACTCTTTATAACCGGAATGAATTTCTTCTCCTGTGGATATCTGATGATGATTTTGACGTCAAGATTTGGGCAGCTGTCTTATTCTCGTTTAAGTTGAGTATCCTTATTTCCACCTTCACTTCCTGGGTGAGGGCATTGCACGTCGATTATGCTTAGAGGTTGTCTCTTAATAGCTGCAACTCAAATAAAAAGGACTGCAGTAAAATAAATCACATCACTTATTCTTCATTTAACAGATTCTATTAAACAAATCAAATTGATTCAATTCAAATCTCTCACCTGTTACCTTGGAACTTCCTGAAAAATTTCCAAGGTAACGGCATTTGATCCCAAATAGAAACCTAATTTCTTCTTGAACCGGTCTGAAGTAAGCAACATTCGTAGCGAGCTATGAGTTGAAGCATATAACCCCAAACAAAACCGTCAAGTGGGTTGAGGTTCGGTGAAGGTACGCGACATTCTACACTTGTGATCGGGTAAATTTTTTGCGCACTACGTTTGTGTCTTTTTCGCCTTGCTGAGCTGAGTTCTGTTTTTAAGAATATAATGTTTTTCCTTATAGCTTTGAAGCATGAGGAAGCAAATTGTTCTTCAAAAGCTGACCTCTAAAGTTTGAGTCATTCAATATCTGGACGCACTGTTTATTTTATAGTAGCGCTCCTAGTGGTTTGATCTGGCAATGTTTTGACAGCAGTTCGCTCTGGAAGGTTCGTCACGATTCATTTTGTTTCTAAGAAGTTATACTTGATGGAAACTACGAACCGAATATTACATCGTAAAGTCGTTGGAATTGGCTGAATCGACCATGCGTAGCATTCTCAAACGTTTCCCTGAGCGGTATACTATCTATCGGCTGGATCATAGCAAGCGTCGCAGTGAAACTAAGGATCGGAAGTTAGATTTGAAGGTATTGAGAACGCATTCGGCCGAATAAGCAACCAAACTGAAGCAGTATCTAGATGCCAAAAAACGTGTCTGGAAGTTGTACAATGTGGTTCTTACGAAGTACGAAGGATACATCCTCATGGACGACGAAACGTACGTGAAGGTGGAGCATTTAGTTAAACTTCGTTTATGCCGATAAATTCGCAACAAAGCCAGTTTTCGGGACAAACAAGACTATTGATTCCAAAATGTACAAGCATGAGTGCCTGAAAAATGTATTATTTCGTAGATTAAAGCTCGTAGTTCATCTTAAAAGGTTTGCCCTGATTTTGCAAGCTGCCACTACAGCAAAGAAGCACTGCATTGGCATCGAGATAACGGGGAAATTATTTGAACAAAAATCAATCCACCCAACTGCCCTCAATCCCGCTCAATTGAGAAATATTGGGCAATTGTCAATCAAAAGTTGAAAAAGAGTCAAAAGGTGACTCGGGACGCAACAAAGATGAAGAGAGAGTGGACCAAATGGTCAGGTTAGCAGGGGGTGACCGACCTCGGCACATCTATCCCTCTTATGCCAAATTCACAAATAGTAGAGTGCAAATATTACCCCCGGACAAGTTACGTAAAACATCCAAAGAGGTGACTACGACGGGAGATGAACCAGCCTAGGGCTGAAAATCTCGATGATACAGAATGAAAACAAAAAAGGGTTAGGTTGGCTAGTAGAGTGTACATAATACGATGAGTGGTGTTCGAAGAAAAGTTCAAGATTTCATCCAAACCGTCTGTCAAATCAAATTTTGTTGCTAATATTTTTTAAGCTGCAATAATCATCATTTTTAATTTTCGAAACTTTTATTTCATTATCATTATTCCGAGATAGAAACTATTTTATGCGTTCAGATATTAAATGACTCAAGCTATATAATATTGTGTGCTGATTTTTACATTAGGTTCTATGAAAAATTAAGAAGTTTTCTTTTCCGTCAAACGGCTTCCCAAACCATGATTTTCTATACATTCTAATAGCGTGCTACAGCTAGTTTATCTCTTGCACGCTCGTTTGTAGATACTCAAAACTGATAAGAAAACGACTCAGTTTCGTTAAAAGTGGAACTACCATAATTAGAGTAATTGAAGGGTTACTTATTTTTGAATACCTAGGTCCCTTGTCAAAATAACAGTTCACATTACTCAGTCACGCTTGTTTGTATTTGCTCAAAAATGAGTAGATAACGACTTAATTTTGTTAAAAGTGAAATTACGCTAATTAGAGTAGCTATAGGGTTACTCATTTTTGGTTAACTAGGTTACATGTCAAAATTAGAGTAAACATTCAAGTTACTCAGTTTTTGACATTTAGCATGGAAATACGAAACTAAGTGAAAGTTACTCTATTTAGAGTGGATTTGAACGAGTGTGTGGAATAATGGTATGAATTTTGCCGAACACAAGATAATTTTGTTGATTATGACTGTCCTGAAGGAGAAAGAGTTCATTAAAAAAATGTAACCGTCACCGTGTCGAACCAAATATATCTGCTTTGTTAGACCCTGGCTTGCTTTAAGGTTCAGACAATTTGTGCACCCGTTGTTTCTTGTACGGTTTGCAGATTGCATTCCAGCTCATGTCTAGGCTCCCCAGACATCGAAGCAGGAGACATTTGAAATTGTTTGCTTAATTTACAGCCAGAAACGGCCAGATTCCGCCTGACTTGCTCTTTCATTCTCCTCATTCGACCATTGCCTTCGTTCCAGCAGTCCGTCTGGTACCTTCATTGTATCAGGATGAGTGAAAGACAAAAAGCCATACCACTCTGTGCTAGTAACAAGCTATTGAATATCTCACACTTTCTGATTTTTGGAAATGTAATATTAAAGCTTGCTCCCGCATGGTTTGTATGGTGGCTGGTAAATGTTAACAAACGGAAACGCTTATTTATCTACCGCGATAAACTGTCAAAAGAATACACGCAAAATGTGTAATATCAATTTTGTTGCTGAAATTATCTCGTTGAATTTGATCTAAAGCTTGCTTCAGATAGAATTGGAACAAAAACAATTGCCTGTATTTCAGTTATTTATTATTGAATTCAAGATCTTTTTTTATACAAATGTAGCGTTTTCTTCATTCTTTTAAGAAAAAATACGGATAAAATTATTCGTCATGGTTTCGAAGGAATTCTCGAATTTTTCCTGTAACACGACTCATTAGGCGGCGCACACCTTCTTCGTCCATCGTTTTAGCTATCTTATTCCACCAGGTCTTCATCTGATTGATGTCTTTGACAACCTTTCCCTTTGCCTTGAGTCTCCTCTTCATGATTGCCCAGTATTTCTCAATAGGGTGGAACTGGGGGCAGTTGGGTGGGTTAAGGTTTTTCGGAACAACCTGGACCCCTTTCTCTGCAAAACCATTCTTGAACGACTTTGCTGTAATGACAGCTTGCCAAATCTGGCCAAAACATTACGGGATGGTCGTGGGATCGAATGAACGGCAAAATTCGTTTTTGGAGACACTCTTTTTGGTATAGTTCCGACGTCATTGTCTTATTTGTAACGAAAACTTCCGTTTTTTTGCCACAGCTGCAAATGCCCTGCCAAATCATGAATTTTCGTGCAAATTTGTCGGCAAAAACAAATTTAAATTTGGCTGGAACATCACCCCGAGCCGTTGCCAAGTAAAAATTTTGACCTGGGATTTGCCCGAAGTCAGCCTTGACATAAGTTTCATCGTCCATCAGAAGACACCCGTCGAACTTGGTCAGCACCTGGTCGTATAGCTTCCGAGCACGGATTTTGGTCCGATTTGGCTGTTTGCTAGCTCGATACGACTTGATTCCTTCCCGGAGTCGAGTTTTCCTCACGGTACTATGGGCAGCACCGAATTTTCTGGCCAAATCACGGTCCGACAGATTGGGATTCCTCTTAATCGTCTTCAAAATCTTACCACGCAGTTTCCGGTCGACAGTTCCACTCCGACGATTGGCTTGAGGCTTCCGAATCGTCGTCAATGTTTCCTTATACCGTTTGATAACGCGCCATACGGTATTTCTGGGCAATTTAAGCTATTTAGCTAGCCTAGATGCAGACCACAATGGATTTTCCAAATAACTGTGCACAATTTTTTCCCTTCTTTCGGCTTCCATGTTGATTGTTTACAAAGTACAGTCGATTTGCGGAATGTCAGAAATACATACGTGAAGCGTGAAATTCTTGACACGTGGGCGCCAAGAACTTCCAAATCCGTCCACCAGGAGCGCCACAATATGAGCAAAAGTTTGTTCCAATTCTAAATGAAGCAAGCCTTAGACTGAACAATGTTGACACTTATTGTGAGACACCCTGTGCATAGAAAAAATTGCCACTTTCTGTTGATGATTCATCACCACCCAATCAGGTGCTTCTGCATTAGGTCCATCATGATGAATGCTGCACTCAGCTCGCTCATATTTCTTCAACTTTGATTGATGGCTTAACTGTTCCTATACGTATGTTCCGTCGATCCTTTCCAGCAAACCTCCTGCAGAGCAGCAATGTCGATCTTGCGGACCATCAGTAAATCGTAAAGAATGCGGGTTCTTTAAGAAATTGTGTGTATTTGTTCTCTGTTACGATTTTCGATTTTACCGGGGTCTTTACCGTTTGTTTGGTCCGTATTTACATTATTTGTTTTTGGTATTATTGGTTCCGGCTGACGAATAAACATTCTTATACAGATACTTATTCTTTGGTTATCAAGGAATGATCAACACATTTTTTTTACAATAACATTTTCTCTACAATATTTAATCTGAACATTTTGTCAATATCTCTATTGAATCCTAGAGGGTTTGAGCTGTTTAGTGGAATACCTAATAAGTTGAGTTATTAGTACGAGACACTGAAGAAGTCTGCACATTGTAGACGAAATACGTGTATCTGGCAAGATAAGCAAAGGTAGTTGGAATTAAATGGAGAATACTAATTTTTCTTCTAATTTCTAGTTAATATCTCTATTACCGTTACTACCAGCCTCATGTGCTGGTTAGCCTTACGAAAACCTTACCATAACCTCAACAAACAACCCCTTTCAAAACGATTTAATATAAAAACAACCAAAAGATAACACCCATATTCCCCCACTTCTCCATTGCAGGGCGACCTGGCCAGAAAGAAGATCTACCCCACCCTTTGGTGGCTGTACCGCGATAACCTACTGCCAGGAATCACCAAATTTGTCGGCTACGCCCGTAGTAAGCTGTCCGTGAACGACTTGCGTGCAAAATGCCACTCCTACATGAAGGTACGTCAAACCACCATTTTTATTCCGTTTCGGTAGATAATTTTCAATCATCCTCATTCCCCAGGTTGAACCGGATCAGGAGGAGAAGTACGAGAAGTTCTGGGCGTTGAATTTTTACCACGCCGGTAGCTACGACGGTCGACGGGACTTCGAGCTGCTGAATCAGGAAATTAGCAAGTTCGAAACGGGCAAAATGGCGAACCGTTTGTTCTATCTGGCACTGCCGCCGTCGGTGTTCGAAACGGTAACCGTTCACATCCGCAATACCTGTATGGGCTTGAAGGGCTGGAATAGGATTATCGTTGAGAAACCCTTCGGCCGCGATGCGGAGAGCTCGAACGCTTTGAGTGCCCATTTGGCGAAGCTGTTCAACGAGGAGCAGTTGTACCGTATAGATCACTACCTGGGAAAGGAAATGGTTCAGAATTTGATGACCATTCGGTTCAGTAATCAGATTTTCAGCCCAACATGGAACCGGAACAATGTGGCATCGGTTTTGATCACGTTCAAGGAACCATTTGGAACGCAAGGCCGTGGAGGTTATTTTGATGATTTCGGTATCATTCGGGACGTTATGCAGAACCATCTGTTACAGATTCTTTCGTTAGTGGCTATGGAGAAACCGGCCACATGCCATCCGGATGACATTCGCAACGAGAAGGTGAAGGTTCTGAAGAGCATTGAACAGCTGACGATCGATGACGTCGTCCTGGGTCAGTACGTGGCTAATCCTAACGGCGCGGATGATGACTCCCGAATGGGATATCTGGACGATCCAACTGTGCCGAACGGTTCGGTGACTCCGACGTTTGCTCTTGCTGTACTTAAAATCAACAACGAACGATGGGAAGGCGTTCCGTTCATTCTTAGATGTGGCAAAGCTCTGAACGAACGTAAAGCTGAAGTCCGGGTCCAGTATCAGGATGTTCCTGGAGACATCTTTGATGGAAAGCCGAAGCGTAACGAACTGGTTATTCGCGTTCAACCGGGCGAAGCTTTGTACGTCAAGATGATGACCAAATCGCCCGGTATCACGTTCGACATGGAGGAAACCGAGCTGGATCTGACATACGGGCATCGGTACAAGGACGTCAAGTTGCCGGACGCATACGAACGGTTGATCCTGGATGTGTTCTGCGGTTCGCAAATGCACTTTGTGCGGGCGGATGAGCTGAGCGAGGCTTGGCGTATCTTCACTCCGCTGTTGCACTACATCGAGCGGGAAAGGCCCGAACCCATTAAGTATGTGCACGGAGCCCGTGGGCCGAAGGAAGCAGATAAGAAGTGCGACGAAAACAACTTCAAATATTACGGATCGTACAAATGGCACAAGAAGAATTGAAGAAGCGGAGATGTGAAGATTTCTTTTTCTGTTAAACTGATTTTGTTGAATATTTATCATCACCTGCTTTTTTGGACTTCATGTATTTATTTAATTCATTCGATTTCATACTATTTAGCTAGAGTTAGGGTCAGGCGGAGCCTCAGCGGGTTCTACTCTGCTTGAGCGGAGATTGTTGGTTCATCGTGACGTTTAGTAATACATATTGAATATTATTATTATTGTAACGAACGGAAGGCATTTTTAAACATGTATTTTATACAAAATTGATCAAAATTCCCACAATAAAAACATTCCCCGACCAATGTTTCGAACAATGTGCGTTGTTTTCCTCTGTTGGTGCCGATTCGTTGGAAGCTGCATACGTTGTTTGCTCAGGGGAGGGGGAAGGATTCTCGTCCGAACCGGAATGACATCTGGAACGCATGCGTTCCACAAGCGGGAGAGAAAATCTTCAGTTTGTTTGCATCACTACTGTCAACTATTTTTTTGCTTCAGTGGTGAAATATTTTAAAACAAAACGTTCAGGTTTTATACTCTTGGTAAGTTAAATTTGGTGTTCAGTTTAAATTCAACATTTATAACTATGTGCTGGTGAATGTATAGACACAACAAATACTGTACTCATTGAAAGTAATCATGTTTCAGAAAATTCCATCGAAACAGTTTTTATGTGTCAATAGTGGTTGTTTGTCATTTTTTCTTGTTTTTTCGGAAACGTCGTTATTATTAGTGTAATAGTTGTTCATCAGAAACAGCAGAAAAGTGATGAAAATGCAGAGTTGTTGTTTAATAGGATTAATACCATTTATTATGAGGTTGATTTATATTCTTAAATTATAAATGCCTCTGCTGGTAACAATTGCCTCTTATTGTGTTTGGTTCCACAGATGAGAAGAGCGTAAATTCTCTGAGTAAAAGAGGATGCACGTGCTTTATCTCCAGCTGATCACTGCAAACAAAAAGAAGAAATGCGAGCTTTCAAGGGATGAATATGAAAAACAAACGACAACCCGCCCGTTTTCAAATTGGACGAAATTTGCATCTATCTTCGGTATGGTAGATGCCTTTTTTTTCAGCGGTCTAGCGGTTCAAGACTCAAAATCAAAATGCCGTTTGTAAAGAGTGCTACTGTTTTCAGACGTATAATTTAGAAACAACCTAGCTCGAAATCCGTTGATTTCTAAATTCTAAACAGTTTAAAATATTTTTTAATTTTGTTCGAACTCCTTAGCAGAATCCCTATGCGAAGAGTTTTTTCCTTTCAATTCCGTTGTAATTCCGGCAATAAGGAAACGGCTGTTTTCAGGAGGAACTGAAAAAAACACTACCATGACAATGAAAAAAAATCTCCATCTTAAATTTGTTGATCTTTTGCAAAATGCTTCTACGCTCCTACGAGCGGCTTTAAGGCAGTTAGTCAGGACCATAGCCAGATCATAGAACTAAAAAAGGATTCAGGGATAATCTTCACCTCCTTCGTGGTTTAGCATTTTCAAAGGTGCACCGGGACGGCCGGGTTGGAGCTGCCATTGACGCTGTTCCTGGGCTAGAGGTCCGTTTTGACGATTTAACCGGTCGCATCGACCTCTCATCCCTAAGCACGGAAGGAGTTCGCCACTTTTCCTAGGTTTTTTGCTTTATCTTTTTTAGATTTTCCGGTCTTCACCAGAGCATGAAGGTCCAGTCCTTTGGTCCAGTAAAGCGATGCGCTTGTAGATGCTGAATCTGCTTTATACCATACGGATTTCTTCGCCCCGGGAGATAGTCGAAAGGAGTTTTTTTTTGGTTTTCGCCATGCTTTTTACAAAAGAACAGATAAGATTGTCTAGGCGAGATGGGCCAAGTTGGTCTTAGTCTGTCAACAATTGGGTTACTATGATTGACGTATTCAACACCAAGTAATTGTTGTTTATTTAAACGGCAGCCTGTTAAGCTTGTAGTACACTGTTTGTCCAATAGCCAAATATTTGTCATAGGCAGATAGGCATCTGACAAACATCTATGATATCTGTCAGCTGTCTAGCTGCCTATGCCAAATATTTGGCTATTGGACAAACAGTGTACTACAAGCTTTAGTTACAAAAACTTTTGCTCAGGTCAAGGAAGTGGCAAGAAAGTTGCATAAAATCAAGCTGAACAATTCATTAGGTCCTAAGTAACATTGAGAGATTCTCTTCACGCTAAGATCAGTTAACCCAAATATGAGTGAAGTTAACCCATAATCGCGGAAAAGTGCACATACTCTTTTTATGGGTAAACTCGCTTTACCCATATTTGAGTACACATGGTGGACTAACAATATAGGTACTTACCATACTTACCAATCAGGCTAGGGCCTGTGTGTCCCTTGCTGTACATAGAAGTCGTCTCCATTGCACTCGGTCCATGGCCAGCTGTCGCCAGCCGCGCAGTCTGCGAAGTGTCCGCAGATCATCCTCCACCTGGTCGATCCACCTTGCGCGCTGCGCACCTCTTCGTCGTGTTCCAGTCGGATTATTGACGAGAACCATTTTTGCCGGGTTGTTATCCGACATTCTGATGACATGCCCGGCCCATCGTAATCGCCCGATCTTCGTGGTGTGGACGATTGTAGGTTCTCCTAGCAGCTGATGCAACTCATGGTTCATTCGCCTTCTCCACGATCCGTCTTCCATCTGCACTCCGCCGTAGATGGTACGCAACACCTTCCGTTCGAAAACTCCAAGGGCGCGTTGGTCCTCTGCGCGCATAGTCCACGCTTCATGTCCATAGAGGACTACCGGTCTAATCAGCGTTTTGTAGATGGTTAATTTCGTGCGATGGCGAACTTTTTTCGACCGGAGAGTTTTGCGGAGTCCAAAATAAGCACGGTTTCCTGCCATAATACGCCTCTGAATTTCTCTGCTGGTGTCGTTATCGGCGGTCACCAGTGAGCCCAAGTACACGAATTCGTTGACCACCTCGATTTCATCGCCGTCGATACAAACTCGAGCTGGGAGACTCGCCGTTTCTTCCTAGAGCCTCTTCCTAGCATGTACTTTGTCTTCGACACGTTAATGGCCAGTCCGATCCGTTTGGCCTCAGCCTTCAGTCGAGTGTACATTTCTGCCACCTTCTCAAAATTCCGTGCCATGATGTCGATGTCATCGGCGAAACCAAGTAACTGGCAGGACTTTCTGAAAACCGTGCCACTCGTGTCTATCCCCGCTCTTCTTATTACACCCTCCAAAGCGATGTTGAATAGCAAGCACGAAAGACCATCACCCTGCCGTAACCCTCTGCGAGTTTCAAAGGGACTCGAGAATGTCCCTGAAACCCGTACTACGCACATCACTCGATCCATCGTTGCCTTGACCAATCTTGTCAGTTTGTCCGGAAAACCGTATTCGTGCATACTCTGCCATAGCTGATCTCGATCAATTGTGTCGTACGCTGATTTGAAATCGATAAACAGGTGATGTGTGGGCACATTGTATTCGCGGCATTTTTGCAATACTTGGCGGATGGCAAACACTTGGTCCGTAGTTGCGCGTTCGCCCATAAATCCTGCCTGATATTGCCCAACGAACTCTCTTGCAATCGGTGATAAACGGCGGCATAAAATTTGGGAGAGTACCTTGTAGGCGGCGCTTAACAATGTGATCGCGCGGTAGTTGCCGCACTCCAACTTGTCGCCCTTTTTATAGATGGGACACACGACTCCTTCCATCCATTCCTCCGGTAAAACCTCTTCCTCCCAAATCTTGGTAATGACCCAGTGCAGCGCTCTCGCCAGTGCTTCACCACCGTATTTTAGAAGCTCACTTGGCAGTTGGTCTACGCCAGCGGCCTTGTTGTTTTTCAGCCGGCCGATCTCCTCCTTAATCTCCTGCAGATCTGGAGCCGGGAATCTATCGTCTTCCGCGCGTGCTTCCAAGGTCAGTACCATGCCACCTTCGTTCTCTGCCGCATCGCCATTTAGATGCTCGTCGTAATGCTGCCGCCACCTTTCGACCACTTCACGCTCGTTCGTGAGAATATCCCCGTTAGTATCTCTGCACATGTCGGCCTGTGGCATATGGCCTTTGCGAGCGCGGTTCAGCTTCTCGTAGAACTTCCGTGTGTCCTTAACGCGGTACAGCTCTTCCATCTCTTCGCGATCTCGTTCTTCCTGCTGGCGCTTCTTCCTCCGGAAGACCGAGTTTTGTCTGTTCCGCGCCTGTCTATATCGCGCCTCGTTCGCTCTTGTACGGACTTGCAACATTCTCGCCCTTGCTGCATTCTTCTCCTCCTTTAACTGCACGCATTCACTGTCGAACCAGTCATTCCTTCGGTTCGGTGCCGCCGTACCTAGTGCTGCTGATGCGGTGATACCTATGGCGGATCGGATATCTCTCCAGCCATCTTCAAGAGTAGCGGCGCCTAGCTGCGCTTCCGTTGGTAGTGCCGCCTCTAACTGCTGCGCGTAGTTTAGGGCCACTTCGTTGTCCCGCAGCCGCTCGATGTTGAGCCGCTGCGTTCGATTTCGACGCGTGTTAGCCACAGTCGAAAGTTTTGAGCGCATGCATACTGCTACTAGGTAATGGTCCGAATCTACATTCGCACTGCGGTATGTGCGAACATTGGTGATGTCGGAGAAGAATTTTCCGTCGATTAGAACGTGGTCGATTTGGTTTTCAGTTTGTTGATCGGGTGATCTCCAGGTGGCTTTGTGGATATCTTTGCGGGGGAAGAAAGTGCTTCGGACTACCATTCCACGGGAGACTGCAAAGTTCACGCATCGTTGGCCGTTGTCGTTCGATACGGTGTGCAGGCTATTCGGCCCGATCACCGGTCTGTACATTGCCTCCCTTCCTACTTGAGCATTCATGTCGCCAATGACGATTTTCACGTCTCGCGGGGAGCAGTTATCATAGGTCTGCTCCAACAGCGCGTAGAACGCTTCCTTCTCATCATCAGGTCTCCCCTCGTGCGGGCAGTGCACGTTGATGATGCTGTAGTTAAAGAAACGGCCCTTGATTCTTAACTTGCACATCCTTGTGTTAATCGGCTGCCACCCGATTACGCGTTGCCGCGTCTTGCCCTGCACTATAGAACCGGTTCCCAGCTCGTTGGTGGTGCCACAGCTTTGGTAGATGGTAGCCGCTCGATACCCGCTTTTCCACACTTTCTGTCCCGTCCAGCAAAGCTCCTGCAGCGCTACGATATCGAAATTGCGGGGATGTAGTTCATCGTAGATTATCCTGTCGCAACCAGCGAAGCAAAGCGACTTGCAGTTCCATGTTCCGAGTTTCCAATCGTAATCCTTTTTTCGTCGCGAGGGTCTTTGCTGATTATATCGATTCATATTTTCTGCTATGTTATTCGTAATATTTGGTTTTTATGGGCGGCTTATTGGGCCTTCGCCAACCATCCTGTCTCGCCGGATGGCCATCGTGCCAGCATTGATTAGCGTCCCAGCTGGACACTAGGACGATCGCGCTGATGGGGCTGCCACCTTGGATCTAGCTGGACGCGATACAGCATTTCTTACTCAGCCGCTGGATACCAGAACAGACGCTGTTTGAGCCGCACCTCCGTGGTGAATCAGACGCTCGGCTTGGTAGAGGCTTGGACTTTTACCCTTATAGCGGGGTGGCTCGCTTTGACAGGGCTGCTTTTCGGATACGTGTGGGTTTTTGGAAGAAACTCAACAGAGTCCAATAACTGTTCAGTCCCCCCACATCCTAGGCAGCCCCCGCTGCTTGTCCGGGGCTGTTTATTTAATTCACAACTAACCTCCATATCTGGAGGCCGCGCAAATATAGCATTTGCTTTATAATTGGACGAACTTCAGATGATTTATTTCATAACTAGCTATGCAAATATTGTCGAGAAAGTGATAAAGAAGAAAACATTAACAGTTGGTCAAAACAATTATTGATCGAATGGTAGAACTCATCAGGTCAGGGAAAGTCCATTAATTACGTCACGTAAAAATTGACGTTTACACAAATATGGGTGAAGAATACCCACAATCGTGAAAAGTGCACATACCCATTGATGGGTACGTTGCTACTTACCCATATTTGAGTATTTTCTCCCATACAAATTTACTCACATATGGGTAAAGTCAACTTCACCCATATATGAGTTTGTGTACTTTTTTGCGATTCTGGGTTAACTGAGCTTAGCGTGTTCGTTAATAACGTTTGCATTAAAAAAGTGGACTTTTTTTTTCGGATGGTGATAAAATAAAATTAAGACAGATAATTGCTTTTGATAAATTTCCAATGGAAGGTAATTATTTAAGCTTACTTGCAAAAAAATTCCACGGCCTTGCGAGCGGCCTTCCGGCAGTTAACCGGAACATTCTCCATGGCGGACGAAAACATGCGTGTAGGCATGCTTTTGAGTTCTTTCTTCGTTTTATTTACTAGGCTGCCTGAAAAGTTCCTCTAACTTCCTACAGATGGCGTCGGTAATCGCCAATGTGAACCATTTTCTATGAGTTTCACTCCTTGAATGACGGCTGTCAAAATGCCAGCCATTTCCGCCCACGCATCCATTAGTGACAACAGTGAGAAGAGACCGATCAGCAAGTTTTTTAAAAAAAAAAATGGACAAATCCGAGTTTAGAGTTTTGATAAAATACTATTTTCTACGCAAGAAAACGGCTGCTGAAACCAAAGCCAACCTGTATAAGTATTTTCCAGACTCTGCTTCGTCGATTCAAACGATTCATAAGTGCTTTTCCGATTTTCGTCGTGGCCGTGCGAGCACCGTTGACGCACCGAGGTCTGGGCGCCCAAATTAGCTCATTACAACCAAAAATGTCGATAAAATCCATGATATAGTACTGGAGGATCCAAAAGTGAAATTGAGAGAGCTAGCTAAGGCTTTAGACATTTCAATGGAACAAGTTGGCAACATCATGCATTCCGTTTTGGGTATGAAGAAGCTCTGCGCGCAATGGGTGCCAATGAATCAAAAACGAATTCGTGGTACAACCTCTCAGGAGAATTTGAGCAAGTTTACACGCAATCCGAAGGAGTTTCTGCGCCGATTCATAACCATGGATGAAACTTGGATCCATTACTACACACCGGAGTCATCGTAGTAGGCAAAACAGTGGGTTTCACCGGGCGAAAGTGCTCCGAAGCGCCCGAAAACGCAACAATCGGCGTGAAAGGCTATGGCCTCCGTGTTTCGGGATGCGCAAGGTGTAGTATTCATCGACTATCTTGAAAAGGGTAAAACCATAACAGGCGCATACTATGCAGCGTAATTGGACCGTTTGAAGAATGAAGTCCAGAAGAAACGGCCGCATTTGCTGGTGACTCTATCATCACGACAATGCGCCTGCTCATTCATCCTCAATTGCTCAAGCAAAATTGAATGAAATTCGGTAACTAGAAATGAGAAGAAAAATTAGTATTTTCCATTTAATTTCAACTACCTTTGGTTATCTTGACAGATACGCGTATTTCATCTACAATGTGCAGACTTCTTTAGTGTCTCGTACTAATAGCTCGACTATATTCGGTATCAATTGGTTCCCCATCCACCATATTCGCCAGACTTGAACCCCAGTGTTCCCAAACCTGAAGAGATGGCTCACCGGTAAGTGATTTTACACAAATGATGAGCTCATAGCTGGAACCGATGGTTATTTTGAAGGACTTCCGAAGGAGTACTACTATTCGGATTGGTTTGAAAATTAAAAAATCGCTGGAATCACTGTATCGACCTAAGAGGAGAGTATGTTGAGAAATAAAACCGAATAAGGCAAAAAAAATGTTTTCGTGTTTGATAATAAAGGGACTTTTCAGGCAACCTAGTAGTTTAATTAATACATGGTGTGTTGGTTAAATAACACACTAGAAATATTTAAAAAGGATAGATTGCTCCAAGGTTGAACGATTTTTTTTCCACACTGAAAATTTAGTTTCGTAAAATAACTTTCACGCGTTTCGTAAACAAGGATTTTGTTCATTGAACAAATGTATCGTTTATTGTATGAAACATTCATAATGCTTCTTATCTGGTGAAATGCTATCATAAAATCTTTTTGTACAATGCACGAAATGAATTTCGTGAAGACCAGCCAATCGCTGTTTCTCTTTTATCGTACTCATACAAAATGGTCTTGTTGCTGGGATCGGCGGGGATAATTTATTTATCCCAAATAGACATTAAAGCGCTGTCGAGAGATTTAACTTCATGTCCATTAATCAAACATCTTCTCTCGAGTCAGCATGGCCTAGTGAGATCAATCATGGATTCAGTAACAGCACTTTCCAAAATCACAGGTTCGAATCCCATGTCAGAAACAACAAAAAACGCTGGAGAACTCCACGTGATTGCGCTTTTTGTGTCAATTACATTTCAAGTCGATAAAGTAGATGCGTCAGTCCTTCATGCCATCAGAGAGACGTTTCATTTTAATTTGTGGCAATTTATTTGTAGCTCTTTGTATTGTTTTCGTACAATTACCGAATGTTCTTTATGTGTCAACAAATTCTTCGCGCTACGAATTTATCTTCATAAAAAGTACAAATCAGTTTCGTTGCAGAAAACAACGGATGGATTTGTGAGTATTACCTTCGATTTTGTAATATAAATTAACTCTCAGTGCATACCTATGATACGTAACGCTACGCTAGACCCGTTATAGTCCCGTTAGTAACGAACACCGCAATCCGTTATCCATACGAGCAGATTGCTTGCCAAGTCATTAATTTCATGTCAAAAATTTGAAGAACAGCAGCCCCGGAAGCTGCCGGAAGTCCGCCTTGAATGAAGTCTCATCATCCATGATGACACAATGAGGCTTCGTACAGTTATCCGGGCCTGTGACATTCACACTGTATTATGTCGTTCATCACTGTTTGGAGACTTTTGCATTTTGTACGTATACAGTCCCTTCCGATCCTTCGCACTTTGAACGAAAGACTTGGGCAGATTCAACTTTTTCGCCAACAATTTGAAGGTAAAACGAAGGTAACAAGGAGTGGGCAATGCTGGAATGAATAATTACAGCAACTCCACCTCTACGATGTTCAGATCTGTCTAAGCAGTAAATTCTGAAGTCATGATGAGCATGCTTGATATGTGGTTTGAGCAACGTTCAGCAAATATCACTCCGAACTGCCCAAGGCTATTGAATATCTGACACGGTCTAAGCATTTGCAAATTTAAATTTAAAACTTGATCCCGTATGGCTTCCAGCAAGTAGCTGATAAATATAAACAAACATATATACATACATACATTTATTTAACTAGAAATTAGAAAAAAAATTAGTATCTTCCATTTAATTCCAACTACCTTTGCTTATCTTCGACAGATACGCGTATTTCGTCTACAATGTGCAGACTTCTTCAGTCTCTCGTACTAATAACTCGACTTAGTACGAGACACTGAAGAAGTCTGCACATTGTAGACGAAATACGCGTATCTGTCGAAGATAAGCAAAGGTAGTTGGAATTAAATGGAAGATACTAATTTTTCTTCTAATTTCTAGTTACAGGTATTCCACTAAACAGCTCAAACCCTCTAGGATTCATACATTTAATTGTTCAACAATACATTTAGGATAAAAAATAATCAACAATAGTACGCCACACTACTCGGTTTGCGGCTGCCGCTCTCCAACCTCGGTCACGCCCAATGCTCGCCAGAACACGCTCCACCTGGCCCGCCCATCGTGCTCTCTGCGCTCCACACCTTCTTGTACCCACCGGATCAGTAGCGAACACCAACTTTGCAGGATTGTTGTCCGGCATTCTTGCAACATGCCCTGCCCACCGTATCCTTCTGGCTTTGGCCACCTTCTGGATGCTGGGTTCGTCGTAGAGTGCAGTGAGCTAGTGGTTCTTCCTTCGCCGCCACACACCGTTCTCCTGCACACCGCCGAAGATCGTCCTTAGCACGCATCGCTCGAAAACTCCGAGTGCTAGTCCTTGGAGGACCACCGGTCTTATTAGCGTTTTGTACATGGTGCATTTGGCGCGGGGGTTAAAACTTTTTGGACCGCAGTTTCTTCTGGAGCCCGTAGTAGGCACGACTTCCACTGTTGATGTGCTTTCGAATTTCACGACTCGTATTGTTGTCAGCCGTCAGTAAGGATCCGAGGTAGATAAATTCCTCCACCACCTCGAAGGTATGCCCGTCTATCGTGGCATTACTTCCTAGGCCGATCCGGTCATGTTCGGTTCCGCCTACCAGCATGTACTTTGTTTTCGACGCATTCACCACCAGTCCGACCTTTGCTGCTTCGCGTTTCAGGTTGATGTACAGCTTTGCCAACGTTCCAAATGTTTTTGCGATAATGTCCATGTCGTCCGCAAAGCACACAAATTGACCAGATTTCGTGAAAAACGTACCCCGGCTGTTGAGCCCGGTTCGTCACATTACAAGGAGTGACGATAACCTAATAACCTTCCAGAGCGATGTTGAATAGTAGGCATGAGAGTCCGTCACCTTGTCGCAGTCCCCGACGAGATTCGAATGAACTGGATAGTTCACCTGAAACCCTTACACAGTTCTGCACACCGTCCATCGTTGCTTTGATTAGTCTGGTCAGCTTCCCAGGAAAGCCGTTTTCGTCCATTCACATTCCAAATAATCACCTTTTTATGTATGGGATAGATAACCCCTTCCTTCCACTCCTCCGGTAGCTGTTCGGTTTCCCAGATCCTGGCTGTCATCCGCTGCAAGCAGGTGGCCAACTTTTCTGAGCCCATCTTGATGAGTTCAGCTGCGATACCATCTTTACCAGCTGCTTTGTTGGTTTTGAGCTGGTGGATGGCATCCTTAACTTCCCTCAGAGTGGGAGTTGGATCATTTCCTTCCTCTGCTGCACTGACTTAGTCGTTTTCTCTGTTGGCTTGGTCTCCCATGCCTACATTCTCCACGCATTCTCCATTCACCTCACGTCCGTCTGTCAGGAGGCTCCCATCTTTATCCCTGCAGATTTCGGCTCGCGGCACGAAGCCGTTGCGGGATGCGTTGAGCTTCTGGTAGAACTTCCGTGTTTCTTGGGAACGGCACAGCAGTTCCATTTCCTCGCACTCCGCTTCTTCCAGGCGGCATTTTTTTTCTCCCGAAAGACGCGTCCCTGCTGTTTCCGCTTCTTTTTATAACGTTCCACGTTCTGCCGGGTTCCTTGCTGCAGCATTACCGCCCACACTGCATTCTTCTCCTCCAGAATCGCTCTGCACTCCTCGTCGAGCCACTCGTTCCGTCGACTCCGTTCCACGTGCCCGATGGTATTCTCGGCTGCGTTGCTGATGGCTGCTCTGAAGGGGCCTCATCGAGCTCGCCCTCGTCTGGCAACGCTGCCTCGAGATTCTGCGCGAATGCTGAGGCGACATCCGGTTGCTTCTTTCGCTCTAGGTTGTACCGTGGCAGTCGCCGGTGCCGTACATTGTTGATGACGGAAAGTTTTGGGCGCAGTTTGACCATCACAAGAACGTGGTTGATTTGTGATTCCATCTGCTGTGGTGATCTCCAGGTGTATCGATAAGAGAGGCTGTGTTGGAAAACATAAACAAACGGAATCGCTTATTTATTTTCAGCGATAAGCTGTCAAAAGAATACACTCAAAACTCGTATAATTAATTCCGCTGTTAAAATTACTTCCCACGCTTTGAGCAAATGTTCTTTGCTATTCTATGCTAATCAATTCCACTTTTAAAATTACCCAGTTGAAATAAAGCATGACTTAAAAAAGGTGACACCTATTGTGAGGCACTCTGTAGAAACCGATCTTCTAATTTATAGTTACTCTGTAGAAGACACCCGGACCTTATCCTGACTGATAAATTAGCATATTTGAATCTATCTATCTATCTGTATATTGAAACATGTCACATAAAATGGAATTTCTGTCTGTTTGTCTGACCCTTATAGAATTATTGAAGGTAAAACATGTTTCTATGGTCGTTTGAGACCCCTCACCTCTCTGAAAAGGGGAGAGGATGACTTTCATACAAATGACACACAAATTTCCGCATAACTCGAACACTAATCAAGCAAATCGAACCAAATTTGGCATGTCGAGATTTTTAAAAGCAAAATATGTTTGTACGATTGTTTGAGGCCCCTCTCACTTCTGTAAGGGAGGGGGGCTCTTGTACAAATAGAATACATACGAATAAAAGAAAAATTCTGCATAACTCGAGAACTAATTAAGCAAATGGAACCAAATTTGGCATGTAGAGGTTAAGAAGGCAAATAAAACACATGTTTCTGCATAATTCGAGAACTAACCAAGCAAGTGGAACCAAATTTGGCATGTGGAAGATTTTTGAAGGCAAAATAGTTTGCATAGTGTTTCGAAGGTTGGGCTCTCATACAGATTATTCACAAATTTCAACCAAACATTAGAATTATACAGGCAACTAAAACACAAAATGTGTATTTCTTGGCTAAAAAGGATGTTAGAAGTTTGGCATAGAATTCTGAACCTCTTCTTAGTCAAGAAAAAACTTATTCCGAAAAACAACCATAAACACGCCAGTTCTATTAAATTTTCACAATTTCAGTTTATGACGCATTCGTGGTAGAATTAGTGATCTGGAATATTACTTTACATTGTCATCAACCAAAACAAACAAATCGATTTCGGTTACTTCCAGAGTCAACTGATCTAAAACTAATAAATAAACAATTATAAAACTTAACCTCATACCTGCAGACCTAACGTAATGTGCATTCTTCTATTCTTTCACAGAAACACCGCCCTCTAAAACTTTGTACATCATCGCAACACCCTCGCCCTTCGGATGGAGTCCCAAATTGCCAATCGGATAGCTGCTTTTCTTGGTAAGCCAACACCATTATCCCTTTGTTCAATATTTGCTCGGTCAAAGCAATAAAGATAATGAGCTTGCGTCATCGTAAAACATGATCATCATTTAATCTCAGCAAATCCCACGCAACACGTGCAAAAAGCACTGCCGTCTTTCGTCGCGTTCGGATTTCATCTGGAGAGCTACATTCAGCCACTGTCCTTTGCAATCATTAAATCTTAATTAACCACCACACGGTGAAGAAAACGAAGGTTGCTGATTCGTGGAAGCTCGGTTGTTTAAGGGGTGCAAAACGGGCCTCAAATATTCGAATTGCTTTTACCAAATCCGGACCAGGAGGAGAGTGCCTTCCGTCGAGGACGGCGTGGCTGGCGCGATTTACTGGACACCATGTAAAAACTTCCCTCCCCCGTGCCACCGAAAAGGGTGTTCCATGACCATCCCCGACACAGATTGAACCATAAATTACAATTTTCAGTATTATCTCGACCATTTGTTCTCACTCTCTGCTTTCCCGTTACTCAAGCAGCTGTGGTTTAGTACCTTGCTATGTTGAATGACCTTTCGTCCAGTCCGGCTGAGAACTGGAACTTACGTAATGGAAACCTGCGCGTTCTGAAGAAAAGTAAACACCATCAGTCCTTGCCCTCCCTTCAGTTTGAGGATCTTTGCTGGCAAAAAATAGATGCTGGCAATTAATTCATTGGGCAAACATTCCAGGATAATACAAAAGGAGTCCCCTTCCCCATTCGACCGACGACGCCCGCGGATATCATCCAAACGGTCGGAGTTTTTCTTTTGCTCCACAGGACGATGCCATGGAAAACCATAAAGAGTACTATCAGCCAATTTTCATCCTACACGTTACTGTTAGTAGTGAAAAGGAAGAAATAGCTTTTCTTCGCCCTAACAATGACGTTGATCGGTGGAGTGGGTGGCACCGTTGGATGAGTTCACATATCATGATTGCACCCCGGCCATGGCAGCAGGGAACGTTTTTGTGCAGTTGCTCATTCACTCACTCACTCACTCACTTGCTCATTGTTACGAGCGCCACTAACACTTTTCCGAACGGGTTACGTCGGGTCGGTCCACGGAGATCAGTGCACCTAATTGATTTAAAATTAATTGAAGGAAAGATTTATCAGGAGCTAGTGGTACGATTTATCGGCGAGCCTGTTGCTGGCTGAACCGGGGCTGCGCTAGGTAGGTAATCTAGGTGAAACGGAATTTCCGGAATAATTTGGGTTCTTTCATGAGGTTTTACTCTGTGCAGTGAAACCTTGAGCAGACGGTTACTGTAATGAAGAAATGTGATTCAAACTTTAATCTTCAACAGAATGTAGGTTGAAATTTTACGTCTTCAGCAAAGGTGTAGCTTACTTCGATACGGTCATCATAGCTAAATACACCAATCATTTAGTTTCTAACCGCCCAAACACAATGATAACGGAAACGAAACGCCAAACGGCAAAGTTTGACAGTTGTCGCGAATGACTTCGATATGTCCAATTAGAATCAGCTTGGATCTACCCTGTTTTCTTTCCGACAAGCAGGGTTACTCAGATCGGGCTTTGCTGGTTGCCGTTGCCGTTTAGTTTCCGTTATGATTGTGTTTGGGCCATAACTTAAGCAAAATGATCCAACGCATCCTTAATTTTTTTATCTACAATAAATTTTCATAAGTTTGTTTGACAAGTTTGTCAAAATGATGTTTTGGTAGAACGATGTGTATTGTTATTTGTAGTGCCTTCGAAGAAGTGTTGTTGTAGTTTTTGTGGGACTTTAACCTCTTGGTCATTCGTCCCATTTCCGCCATCGAAGAAATGGTTATTTTTCTAATAAAATTTTCCTGTATTTTTTATATCATAAGATTGTATATGGTGTCAGATAAAACAACTGGAATTATAAAGTGCAACAGAAAAATTCAATTGTACACACCTGCCATTTTCTAACTAGGTTTGGATCCTTTTAAAATTAGCGTTGGGATTCTTAATTCATTTATGAAAAACTACAATGCTTTCCTAAATATGACAAAAACACCTAAAACAATGATCTACAAATATGTGTTCGAATACGAATAAAAAGTCCTTAGAACATTGCAAACGAAGGAAACGAACACGTAATTAAAAAAAAAAGGTTTCGATGGTACTTCCAGCTTTATTATATAAGCAATTTGGTGTATTTGACTTGATACTTAATAATAAAGAATTGAAAAAAAAGAATTTACGAACTATTTTTCTAGATGTGCTAGTGTGCTTGTCCAAACTGTCCTGAAGTTCAGAGCTAAAGATCTACAAATGTAACAGTAGCTTTATCCGCTATACAAAGTTACGGTTTGCATTCAATCATATTCAATGAATATCCTGGAAGGCCAACTGACATTATGAGATAATCTTAGAATATTCTTTGTCATCCAAACTGTCCTGGAGTTCAAAAATTAACATCTATTGTTGTAACAGTAGCTTTATGAGCTATACAAAAATAGAATATGAATTTAATCATATTCAATTAATGTCCTAGGAGGTTAAGTGACATAATGAAATAATCTTGGTATATTTGTTGTCATCCAAACTGTCCTGGAGTTCAGAACATAACATCTTCTGTTAGAACAGTACCGTTATCCGCTATACAAAGTTACGGTATGCATTTGATCATATTCAATGAATGTCCTGAAAGGCCAACTGATATTATGAGATGATCTTAGAATATTCTATGTCATCCAAACTGTCCTGGAGCTTAGAACATAATATCTACTGTTAGAACAGTAGCTTTATCCGCTATACAAATTTTTTATATGGATTCAATCATATTCAATTAACTGACATTATGAGATAATCTTGGTATATTCTATGTCATTCAAATCGTCCTGGAGTTCAGAAAATAACATCTACAGCTATACCAAGTTAGAATATGAATTCAATCATATTCCACGAATGTCTTGGAAGTCCAACAGACATTATGAAATATTATTGGGATATTTTTGTCATCCAAATTGTCCTAGAGTTCAGAACTTAACATCTATTGTTGTAACAGTATTTTTATCCGCTATACAAACTTACGGTATGCATTCAATCATATTCAATGAATGTTCTGGAAGACCAATCAAAATGTTTTTTTCTTTTGTGTTGATTATCGAGATTTTCAGCCTCGGGCTGGTTCATCTCCCGTCGTAACTTACCCGGGGGTGAGATTCGAACTCGTGACTTAGGCGTGAGAGGTATGGATGTTAAACAATACGCCGGAGTCGCCCCAATCAACATTATGAGATAATCTTCTTATATTCTTTGTCATCCAAACTGTCCTGAAATTCAGAACCTAACATCTACTGATGTAGAAGGAAATGATCGCTCATCATCATGAGGTGCCAAGATTGGACAGTAATGTTTGCTAGAGTGAAAGATTGTTATCCAATCATGTACATCGATTCATCTTGATAGTCAACTATTTATAACAATTACAAACTCCAGTCGATTCATTAGCAGATAGCTAATTTCAGAAGCTGAACATCAAAATATGATATACGGTGAAATTGTTGAGCTTGACCATAACTACCTACATCTTTGTCGAACAAACCATTGCCGTATCGCCAATATCCATGGCGAGGGAGGCGTTCCATTCGGCATTTTTCTTTCGCCACGACGATCGTGTGATCAGAAGATGAATAGAACATGGATATTTGTACTGGAGAAATGGGTTGCTCGAGAAATTTGTGTGTATTATAAAGGGTCAAACATTCACAATGTATCATATTTTGAGGTTCAACATCTGATGCTTCATCGCTAGAAATGAATAGACTTGACTCAAGAGTCAATTGCAAAAGTAACACACACATTCACAAAAAAATATACGAAAACTTTTTGAATTGTAATTCATAAACAAAATCCAAAAAATAGATCATGGTTAAAGCGGTCACTGGAAGTATTTGAGCGAATAACTTCGCCTTTCATAGGTGATAACGCTTGTAGATCTTAACTTCTGAACTCAAGGGTAGTTTTGGTGGCCTATAACATCCCAAGATATCCCATTTTATCTGTTGACCTTCCAGAATACTGACTAAATTTAGTCAAATGCATATTGTTACTATGTTTAGTCCAGAAAACTACAGTTACAGTTGTATATTTTAAGTTTTGAACTGCAGGATAGTTTGGATAACCTAGAACATCTGAGGATTACATCACAATGTCTGTTGTTCTTCCAAACTATTCAATGGATATGTTTTAAAACACATTTTCCTTTTAAATGCACATTCTTAGGAAAAGAAAGTTCTGCGAACAAATCTGTACAAAAGAACACAAAAGAAGACAAATAAATAAAAAATAAGATTTTTAGCGTGCGTCCGAAATCATGCTTTGAAACTCGTCTGAAAACACCATTATTCTAAAGTTATCCAGTTCGCTGAAATCGAACATGATCATGTTTTTCGCCGTTTGGACTACTGTGCACATGATTTAGTATCAAAATGTATCAATGATACCAAACGAATAAATTTTGTCATATGGTTTTATGTAGGCAGAAAAAATAATCTATTTTGAAGAAATGGTAAATAAAAATATGAAAGCCGTTCCATATAACACTCAGTCATGAGCCAATAAATCTGATGAAAGTCTATGAACAAAGCCATATCTAATCAAAATCCAATCCAAATCCAATCCAAATCCAATCCAAATCCAATCCAAATCCAATCCAAATCCAATCAAACCAATCCAAATCCAATCCAAATCCAATCCAAATCCAATCCAAACCAATCCAAATCCAATCCAAATCAATCAAATCCAATCCAAATCCAATCCAAATCCAATCCAAATCCAATCCAAATCCAATCCAAATCCAATCAAATCCAATCCAAATCCAATCCAAATCAATCCAAATCCAATCAAATCCAATCCAAATCCAATCCAAATCAAATCCAAATCAATCCAAATCCAATCCAAATCAATCCAATCCAATCCAAATCCAATCCAAATCCAATCCAAATCCAATCCAAATCAATCCAACCAATCCAACCAATCCAAATCCAATCCAAATCCAATCCAAATCCAATCCAAATCAATCCAAATCCAATCCAAATCCAATCCAAATCCAATCCAAATCCAATCCAATCAATCCAAATCCAATCCAACCAATCCAAATCAATCCAAATCCAATCCAAATCCAATCCAAATCCAATCCAAATCCAATCCAAATCCAATCCAAATCCAATCCAAATCCAATCCAACCAATCCAAATCCAATCCAAATCCAATCCAAATCCAATCCAAATCCAATCCAAATCCAATCCAAATCCAATCCAAATCCAATCCAAATCCAATCCAAACCAATCCAAATCCAATCCAAATCCAATCCAAATCCAATCCAAATCCAATCCAAATCCAATCCAACCAATCCAAATCAATCCAAATCCAATCCAAATCCAATCCAAATCCAATCCAAATCCAATCCAAATCCAATCCAAATCCAATCCAAATCCAATCCAAATCAATCCAAATCCAATCCAATCAATCCAAATCCAATCCAAATCCAATCCAAATCCAATCCTACTGTGTGGAAAATCGGCATGAAAAATTGACTATATGACTCTTCCGTGGGATCAATATTACACCGTGCGTGAAGGTCAGGACGTCAAAGATGCCGAGAATTAAATTTTTACTGGTTTGGAAAGCTATTTCCGAATGTGGAATGTGGCCAGAGCCGTTTGTGACATTAGAAACAATGAAGACTGATGCGTACATTCAAGAATGCTTGATTCGGCGTTTGTTGCTAATGATCAGGAAGCATGACGGCTCAGTATTGTTCTGGGTGGATTTGGCATCTGTTAATTATGGGAATGACGCCATAGTTCAATACGAGCCGAATCTTATGAATCCTCCGAACTGTCCTCTAACCCGAACGATGAGACATTATGGAGACATTATATCACATTATTAAAAGCGACTATTTTCGGAGGGATGGAAAAAAATAACGGAAAAGTATATTTTAATAAACCAAATCACATTTTATTCATTAAGAAATTAACAACTTCACGAAAATACTGCTACTCCCTGCCGCGCCAGCTAGTCGGAGTTTTAACCATAGGTGAAAAAAGGAGCTTGTATGCATATTCTTCAGTTCGCAAATTTTAAGCTTTCTTCAGAGCCTCATCTGTGCCTCATTCAACACTTGTGTTTAAAAGTGAACTCTGGCATTTACATTTCCAGCAAACGTTAATGACAGAAGATAAGATGTTAGTATTTATTATTAAAATTAAATTTTTGAATAATGAATAATTTATCTTTGTAGTAATTATTATTTTAAGAAAGCTATTCATTTATGTTTCGGCTAAGGAAGCGAAATTGTATCGTCACCCATTGAAAAATTTACATAAATGTCATGACATTTTGTTCCATTACCAAATCGCTTTTGTGTGTCTTCCGTATGGTCATAATGAAAAATATAAAATTCATAAATCTCCGAAAAAATATTAAAATTCAGGAGTCATACCAAAATCATTTCGGAGACAACATGATGTATGCCAATTTCTTTACATCAACGTTTGTGCGGAACTGATCGTATTTTTGTCGCAGCATGTTGTGCTTTGAAACCAACGTATTTTGATTTGGCTTCATTGTTTTCGTGATAAACAAAATCAAACATTGTTTCGTTATTCATCTTAAACAAAAATGGAAATCTTAAAATTCATCTCTGTTTTGTGTGGCACTTAGTGAATTTTATTGACTCCCTACCAACATGTGTAATCGGTCGGTAGTATTTCTCCGTTTTTTGTACGTTAGTGCTCTGGTCCCGCGTCTTTAGGATGATTGAACCAGCTAGTGTTATTTTGGAGGCGGCCTTTGGTTAGATCAATCTGATTTTTTATCTATGCAGTATAAAATCCTATAATAGTTATTAATACTAAACAAATATACAAAAGTAGCTGACCCGGCGAACTTTGTTCCGGTTTATCCGATTTTATGATTTACATATTTCCGAGCATTCATGATTTACTTTTTAAAGTAACTGTAAGGCAGGCTTGGCTTGTTTGTCATCTAAATTTTATTATTGCTCATTCGCGATCGATAACAGATTATGAAATTCAAATCATCGACATCCTTATTTTTCACTCCCAAAATCGCACGTGCACTCAACCAATCATGGTTTTATAATTCGGACAATGTT
>JASCZW010000784.1:0-200126 GCA_034211315.2 Aedes japonicus | reverse complement strand
CTTAAAAAAGCAAACATGACTTTTTACTTTTATAACAAACAACTAGTTCAAAAAGTTTCCATTTACCATTGCAATACTCGTGTAAACTTCAAAACGTCAATGCAGTACGAGCTCGCGACCAAATGTACTCACATTTTGAAAAGATGGTGAAAAAAGGATTGAAAACAATTTAAGTGGTGTGAAAGATCCATAGAAGCACAATTGTTGCAAACCAGTAAACATCACTCTAATGTAACTCGATTAGGTCAC
Organism: Aedes japonicus; assembly: GCA_034211315.2. Lineage (NCBI taxonomy): Eukaryota > Metazoa > Arthropoda > Insecta > Diptera > Culicidae > Aedes > Aedes japonicus. The sequence goes on along the minus strand of JASCZW010000784.1, from coordinate 199,877 downwards.
AACCAAGTTGCTGCAACTAATTATGACGGTTTGGTCTATTATTGGGAAGTCTATTATTTCAGCTACCCTCATATATTGTTTTAAAGAAACTCTAAAGTTGGTTGAATCTTAGTTTTAATGTCATTTAAGCTAATGGCATTCCGCCCAGTGGAGTGTAGCCAATAACTCATTCGGTGCAAACGACACTAGACGTGCCACCGGTGTGATAATTATTTTCATATCTTATGCTGGCGTCAGTATTAAATCTCTTGAAGCAAAAATAATGCACCAGAATGATAGATGGCATGTTACTTGCGTCAAAATGATACGTCATTCAGTGAATGACAATGTTGATACGTCGAAATGTTACGTCAAGTTGTCATATTTCACAAAGATACGTCGAAATTATCAAAATGACGTATTAGTTTTTTCTACAACAAAACGGTGTAAAAATATCGTTGCTAAAAATATCAATTTTTACTAAACAAAATCTATATTTTTAACCTTGAGGTATAAACCTTTTACTTACGCGTCGTTAAGAGGCATTCAACTGATATAATAATGATTCGCAAGTTACTTTTCAACACAAGCGGCGTATGTACATTATTCCCAAAAAGTGAAAAAGTGATTTTACACCGTTTTGTAAAAAGTTAGTAAAAATATTCAGAAATAATCCATCAGAAAGTTCATCAAATGTGGGCATTCATACATGATTTTTTTGGGGGCGATCCCGGCGTATTGGTTAACATCCATAACTCTCACGCCAAAGTTTCGAGTTCGAATCTCACCTCCAGAGAAGTTACGAAATGCCCAAAAGTGGTGTTTGAATGACTATGATGGGAGATGAACCAGCCCGAGGCTAAAAATCTCGATAATCAAGAAAAAAAAGCTTGCGCTCTTTAGATTGACTCCTTAGTTTAAAGTTATCATCAGTTGATCCACAAAAATACAATCCTTCTAACAAACAGATAAAAATAATTAATTTTAACAAGCGCGTACAATTTCCTCCCGTTGAAATCCAAACCAAAGGAGGCATAAACAACGGAATTGTTTGCAATCTTTCATACAACAGGCTAGATTCAGGCGTTATCAGGCTTAAATTTACATGGAAAATCTCATTATTTTCTGCCAAATCTAGCATTCCCCTTATGTACATTAGATTGCGCAGAAAATTAACTGTTTCTTTTCAAACGTGTAACTGGGTTGACTTCTGATCAAAATATAGACGCACAGATAAAAAGAAACATTCAATTCTCTGCGTTCTCTAATACGCATAAGGGGAAAGCTAGATTTGGCAGAAAATAATGAGATATTTTATTTAAATTTAAGCCAGATAACGCCTGAATCTAGCCTGTTGTATGAAAGATTGCAAACATTGTTGTATGGCGCATGAAATATAGAAAAAAAAATCGTTGTTTACGCCTCCTTTGGCTTGGAATTAAACGAGATGGAAATTTCACTCGCCTGTCAAAATTCATTTTTTTTCTGTGCGTTAGACAGCAGTGTTGCTTTTTATCTAATTAAAGAAATTTCATTAAATCTCTATTAGATATTTCTCCTGCACCGCAAAAAGTGTGTATTCAAATGCACTTGACGTTTGTTATTTTCACTGTTATTAAAATTTCATAAATACATTTGAAATCTCAGTGAAGGCCAAGAAAAAGCAGAATCAATTTGTTAACCTATACCTATTTCGTAAAAATGTTTATGAGAAAAGTTTCAACTTCTTTCGGTTACTACAACCAGATCACCGAAATGAAGTTTTTCCATTTATGTGTGACGTGGAGGAGTTTTTTTAGTTTTTAGAGTCACAATTTCAGAAGCTGCCAGCCGGTAAATCATCTTATGTAATTTTCCCTAGCAGCACACTTGTCGCAAATCGGTTGTATTTACTTCATTATGATTGAATTAGGTCACAATTAAGTTGCTACAACATATTATGACTGTTTGGTGCTGCTTGGGTTGTTACTAGTTGAAACTTCTGGTGAGATCCTTCCGTTATTCTACATTTTATATTTCATGTATTTATATATAAAAGAAAAACGTCAGAAATACCTCAAAAAGCTTATCGGAAGTATGCCACGTCGACTGGAAGCTGTATTAAAGGGCACACTTAGTGTTGAAAGTTGAAGAATAAGGTCAAAGAAATAACCGTTCAATTAAACATTTAGGTTTTTTTTTGTCAATTTTGAAATACCATCTTAGTAAGAAATTACTTAATATTAAGTAAGTCATTTTTTTAATGAACATACTTCTGATGTTCAGAAGCAACTTACCCTTTACCATTTAAAACTTCTGATATTTTGAATGAAATAACAAAATTTATGTGTCGTATGATTTATTTCGTTCACTATTGTAGATGACAGCACTAAGAAAAAAAAAGTAAAATCACTCGTAACAACGTGATCAGAGTTAAAGAGGATCTACCTCATCAAAGATTGCGACAAAAATTAACGATGACAGCAAATATGCTTATCTCTGCCACTCCATCGACGATCAAATGCTCAAATCAAGCTATAAGATCGCTTAACCAAAAAGTTGCCAAGGTTCAGTGAAAACGCGAAAGTTATTTCCAAAACGGATTACAGTTTGTCTAATTTAGGCAAATACATATGTATGTATTAGGGGCACCAGATAACGTAGTCGGTTAGAATCAGGTTTACCAAGCCGGAGAAGACGGGTTCGATCCCAAATATGGTCGATTTTCTCAACATTCCTGGACAATAGAGTTCATTGTGCTTGCTACAATACATTGTGCAAATTGTGCATTGGTGTTGGTATAGAAAGCTCTCAATTAGTAACTGTGGAAGTGCTTCTAGAATACCAAGTTGAGAGTAGACGTAAGTTCGTTGTAAAAAGAGACAAAGACAGTTAAAAGAAGAATGTTTATAGAAGTCAAAATACTCTCAAAAATCTTAACTCAATTCAAGCATCAACATCGCAAAACAGTCTGAGCAATTTGAAATTGCACTAGTGGTCAAGCAATGCTATGAATGTTACACATACTGATACAGCGTCACAGATTGAAATGATCTCAGTTTAATATAAAAGGTTTACCAGTGAAATTATGAAAATCAGTACAGCCAAGAATTGACATTAATTCAATTGCGCATATTATGTATTGAAGTTTTGTCCACTTAGAATCCGGAATCACTTATTGTGTTGCAGCGGCACGTAAAGTGACCGCTTCAAGAATTCTTTTACAGCAGTTTTTTGTAACTAAGGCGCTCACTTTCTGTGGTATAAATTTCACGGTGTTTCGTTTAATGAATCAAGTTATTCCAGATGGAAGCCCGACCAGAAGGGTGTAACATAAAAATAATAAAATTATAACAAACCTTGTTATGACTAACTGATTATGATATAAATTTGTAAAAAACGTTATCATTTAGATGACTGTTTAATAAACTTATTGTAAATTAAGATATAATACCCCGCGAGGCACAATCTGTGTAAATAAATAAATAAAATATAAAATAAGTTGATATGATTGTGCTACATCGTAACTAAACTGTTACAAAGTTTGTGTTGTTTGTGTTGTATCTATATCATAGTTTGCTATAACTTTGTTACCTCTTTAGAATTGGCTGATACAATTTCTGTTATTTTAACAGCATCCGACATCTAAATTCTAACAACCTCTGTTATAAAAACAGAATAACTGAACAACAAGATTTGAAATAATTAAGTTGTTCCCTTTTGGTCGGGAGCCGAGAGGATAGAAAAAATTCTGCACACCCACGTTGAAAATTGCAAAAACGTTGAAAATCGCCAAATCAAAGCAAACCCTGGACTATCAGATAATGAAATCACACAAAACTACGCTGCTGCTCGCAGTACCGTTCGAAGAATTTATTTCCGAGCAGGATATCGTTCTGATCGAGCTAGCAAGCAACCAAACAGAACGTTGAAGCAAAGTTTCGTCACCAAAACTCGAGCACGGAAATTGTACCAGCAGGTTTTGACGAAGTACCAAGGATGCCTGGTCATCGACGATGAAACCTACGTCAAAATGGATTTCGGACAGCATCCTGGCCAAAAATTCTACATGGTGACGGCGCGAGGAGATGTTTCATCGAAGTTAAAGTTTGCTTTTATGGACAGTTTTGCCAAAAAAACTGATGATTTGGCAAGGGATATGCAGCTGCGGAGCAAAGACCAAAGTGTTCGTGACAAATAAGACGATGGACTTGAAGCTATTCAAGGAAGAATGCATCAAGAACCGCTTACTACCTTTCATTAAAGCCCATAAAGGTCCCGTGAAGTTTTGCGCGGCTACAGCCGGGAAGTCATCCAGTGGTATTGCGATAGTAACGATAAAAACGTAAATCCACCCAACTGCCCGCAGCTCTAGCCCATAAGAGATTTTGGGCAATAATGAAGCGGAAGCTTAAGAAAAGTCGAAAAACGGCCCGGGACGCGACTCAAATGTGGAACAAATGTGCCAAGGAAGTTGACTCCGGAGGTGTGCAGCGTTTGATGGGAGGAATAAAGAAGAAAGTGCGAATTTTCATTAGAAACGAAGAGAAATGATTTGTATTGATATTTTTCCTTAAAGTACTGTAAATTAACTTTGTTTTGATGTAATAAACTTATTTCTTCGTCAATCCGTTATCGAGATACAGATGATTTTATTATTCCGGATTCTAAATGGATATAACTTTATAATAACACAATTAAATCACGCGGGGGGTGTAGCTATTATCAATCAACCAAAGGGGCTTGGTTATAGGCAGAACTTGCAGCAGACGGAGACATTTTTTTTCAAAATTAGTTTCTACATAACACGGGAAGATTGGTTTGCAATATTATAACGGGAAGATTGGGAAGATATAACGGGAAGATTGGTTTGAAATTTGCAATATCCCAGTACATTTACTAGTGCAAATAAAAACAAAAATAAATGTGTTAATTGAATCTAAAGTTCAGTATAGCCGTGAAATTTTCATTTTGTCTTAACTTTTTATAAATCATTTATGCTAAAAATGTCTACTGTTCCTTTAACAACTATATAACGGGGATTCCCTGGGGGGGTAGCCTAAGGCAGTCGAAGGATTTGTTGACTGGACAAGGGTTCGTGGAGTCGCCAGTCCCTTGTCATGCGAAGACACGCGGCCTTCTGGCCGTAGTCTTCCGAAGGTCCTCACTGAGATCGGCTGACCCTGCTCCAAGAAGCCATCACGTAGGCTATTCTCTCAGAACAACCTCCTGAGAATAGTCCTGCAGCCATAAGTAATCCTTGCACTGATGGTGGGTTCTTATTACACATCACATCACATCATCAACACGGGAAGATTGGTGTTTCTGTGTGCTAAATCGATAATTTCTACCCTTTTCAAGATACCTTTGATGAAGCGCTAAAATCTTTTCATCGCTTTTTAAATAGGTGAAGCTGGCCAAAGTTCCCGATACGTGTCTAACACAGTTTTGGATCTTTTGACGTCGTATCACTTTTATCTAAGACTCAGCGATAAATATAAAATTCTAGTATGTGTTGCAATCCTTCTCAACTTAGTTGGAAAATAAGACCATTTCTAAGTGATGTTTCTTTCATTCAAGCAACAGTCTAAAACTTTTGACTACGTTTCAACTCAAAGTTTAGTACAAGTCAAAGTTTAGTCTAGTAATTGTAGTTTCACTTGAAACGTTCAAAAATAGAATACTTTTCGGATCAAGGGAATGGTTCCAACTTGAATGTGGCAAGACATTTAACCAGTTCTCAATTTTCGGACTACTCTAGTTGAGGTATGGAGGGTATTTTCGGTAGGATTTAACATCAAACAAACATTTCCACCGGAGAACAAATTTACAATCCTCACACGTAGGTCATACCAAAGTCAATCTACTGCGTGAAAAATCTCCCAAACAAACAAACTCACTCGCTTACTCACTCACTGTCTGACACTCCCAGTCCCCCTAAGCAACCTCCACTCATGTGCAAAAACCCTTCTCCACGCTCCCAAATAGCCACTCATCTGGATATAGGCAAAAAATGCAGCCACTGAAACACCACCATGCATCTGTGACCGCCATCGTCGTAATCGCTTTCGCACCGTTTATCACTCTCAGCCACTGCCCCACTCCCTGCCCTGGTCGACGCCAAAATGAAAAGAGTTCTCACCGAAAAGCAGCAAAAAAAATAATCAAAGCATTTTTCCTACGCACAGACAGCAACGAGAATATGTGCATCGGCATGCTCTCCCCGACGACGCCGGAGCGCCGCATGAAGCTGCATAGTAGAGCAACAGAAGCGATTTTTTTTCGCATGCCAAAACTGAACTAGAATGTCGGTACATAGTACCTAACAACGTAGAGACAGAACTCTTCCTCGGGAGGGGACTTGGGAAAAGTGAGTGCGGAAAATAAAGAGAGCATTCTCTTATGCGAAGCATGTTGGTTGCGAAATTCCCTTTATACGGTGGACGAAACCGTTCAAGTGCACCCGGAGTCGACGGTTGGGAAATTCCTGTCCTGCCGTCTCACCAGGGGAGGGAAAAGCCATCCCAGCTAGCAGAGTATTTAGGTACCAGTCCCGATAATCAAGCAAGAGGCAGGCAGTGCACACACCATTTCGTATCGCTCCGCAAATCGAAATCCACTGGGTAGGTCAAGAACGGAAATTCATTTAAAATGAGATTGTGTGTACTTGCGGTGTGTGAAGAAGAGAGAAAGAGCGAAGTATCAATACAGTGGCGGCACTGAGTTTTGCACGTTCTCAATGAGTGCACTTTTTTTTATTCATCGCTTCCAAACGATTACCTCGGTGCCATGCCGTTCCGACCGCCACTGCTGTTTGACCGCGTATTAAGTCGTACCTAACTCACATGCACACACTGGGATGCTTATGTGGAAATTTAGAAAAGCACACAGTACACTGTTTTTTATGTTTATTATTGCAATTGCAATTCAATTTGATAATGTCGTTGGCGTCATCGTCGTCGATGGCCGTCGAGTGGTCGGTCTCGGCGGGTGGTGGCATTCTCTTGTCGGTCATTTTGGAGTGGAGCAGCAAACCGGACGTGGTGTCAGTTGCATTTTTTTGCGCATTTCAATGGGCTAAGCAAATTTTATCCACATCGGCTGAGGGCAAGTAATTCCGATAATTAAGTGGCACTACTTGTGGTTGTGATCCACAAGTGATGTTCGAACAACAGAATGCACAAAAGTTCACTGCTATAGGCATGCAAAATCGATCGTTGCACTCTCGTTTATCATCTCTGCCGCCCGTCGAGGAGCGGGTTTAATGTGCGAGAGTTCCTAGAAAGCGGCGGTCAGCCATCTCAGATTGGCTACCGCCCTGTGGGGCGTCGACGACGTGTTTATTGATTGTTCGTGATTTCATGCCGTTTAGCTTGTTTCGCTGATTTTACGGCCGCTGGAGGGTTGTTCTAGATGGGTGTAATGGATCATTCAAGTATTTTGCCCATTTGTTGGATTTGGTAAGCTTCTTTCATTTTCTGAATCAGCTTGATTTTCATGGAGCCCACGTTCGATGAACGTGTGCGTACAGGACAGCAGAAAAAAAGTTTCCCATGAGTGTAACACAGTCCACAACGAAAAAAAACCAAGCATCGGTTTGTGATTTATGAATCTGTAGGATGATTCAATGCGTGAGTCGTGATTTTGTGGTTGTCTTTGGGGAACAGTAAAACACTCTTGTTGGTTGCGAAACTCGAGCTGATTTTGACAGTGGTAAAAAGCAGCCTAAAAGGTCACGTGGTCCGAAAGGCTTTTCAACTTGGTTTAACAAAGTGCAAAAGGAGGGATGAATTCTCGAGCACGAGATTTCAAGCAGACGTACCTTATTTTGTAAACAATGAGTGGAAGTAAGATTCAAACGCAAATTTCTCAAAACTCTCAGCATTTCCACGGAAAGTAGCATCATCATCACGCAAGAATTTGACGTTTGAATCTTACTTCACCCGCTTTGTTTACAAAAACAGATACGTCGGTTCGTAAAAGTACTCGAGAATTATGTTTACACACTTATCTTAAAACGTCATGCTTAGGTCGATTAAATTCTGCAAACCAGGGAGATTTTGAATCGCACCGAGTCAGCCGTCTGATTTGGTTTTTCGAAAATTTAAAGGAATATAATACAAACGAGTAGGCTGTGATGGCAAACGGACTTGATGTTTCTAATTTTTTTTTGTCGGCTTGATGTTTTTGGTATGATTGTGTAGTGAGATATTCTTTCGTGGATTGCTGGATTCTGCAGGCTAGGAATCATTGTCATGCATCATTATTTGAAGATTGTTTCGGTGAGCCTATTTATTTTTGTTTATTAGCGAACTTCCACAGGAATATGGTATTTTGGTTTTATGAATTGCCATTAATTATCTCCTTCATCTATAGAAACGCTCTCGATTTGACTGATTTGATTTGACTGTCTCGATTTGATGAAATGACTACTAAATCACAAATGCACTCGTAAGGTCGCGATAAGGTCCACGCAGAAAAGGCGGTCTTCATCATCGTCATCAATGAGGTGATAAAATCTATAGTGACAGTAGAATGATTATAACCATCCCTGCCCTTCGGTTCAGAAAGGGGTATGGGCGCGTTCTGTCGAGTTGGTCGCGGCAGATTTCATGTGTGAATCGGCTGCCCCATCAACGTTCAAAAGTGCCTGAACCAAATGGACAGCTTGTAACGATCACTTGAAGATGCGATGGGGGATCATTGCCCTGATATTCCCAAATGTAGCACGTGGTAAAATGTTTAATGTCTTCTATAACCAAACATGATGAAATTAATGAGTGGAAACTCATCGGGAATGATCTCTCATATGCATCCGTCACACCATTCTGAACGGCCGTTGTGAGAATATCACCATGAAAATCTCACATGCGCATATCGTGTTACTAATCAATAATCTTTTTCCTTTCTGTTTTCTTCCTTATCCTATGACAATCAAATGACCACTACAAAATATACTGAATATCCACGACCTTATATACAACGGGGAAAGGGAGGGACCACCAGGACACCCAAGTGAAACGATTTGGATAGGAAGCATGGGACTGCCTCCTCCCTATTGTTAACAATTCGTGGAACAAGGGCGGGCCCGGGCTCGACCCCATCTATTGGGTTTATTCTGTTAATCGAGGGCTCGATTCTAATGCTGTTGGTGTGAACTTGCTTTTGGAAGGAGATTCTCTTCCCTATATTCGCGGGTTTCGTGTAAGTGTATCTGCTTACGGGCCCGCCCAAACGTTTTTGGCCCTTCATACAGGAGCCTGATGATCACAATCAACAATATAATCCTGATCAACGTTTTTCAGATTATTCCACTGCTATGGAAAGTTACCTTGCTACAATAGAAGGTAGTATCTCATCATCATCATCATCATCATCAATGACAGTAGAATGATTATAACCAGTTTGGCATACGGACGTTTGGCATACAGATGTTTGGCCGAATAGAAGTTTGACTTAAATATATTTGGCCGAATGTACGTTTAGTCAAATGGACGTTTGGCCGATTTTGCGTTTGGCTAACTACAAATTTAGGGAGAAGATACTTTACAATACACTTTTTCTGCTGGAGGTCTGATTTTTTGTTTTCTCCCAACCCATTCTTCCAGAAACTTTCCAGATTAAAACATACATGCTTTGTATGTTAAACAATGGAAATGTGAAAAAAAATTTAGTAGTAATCAAATCATATCTTTATTTTCCGTCTGATTCCAAGTTAGCTGCAATTGTTTTTACAACGTCGTCCAGATTGTAAAGCTCCAAATTCATAATTATTTCGAATGTATTTTGACCTCAAATAATTTCAACGGTTTCTCGAATTCTGTCGGAACTAGCAGCTAATATTGAAGTCACCAGCCCATTGGTTTTCTTATATGACAGCTTTATCAAGTAATTTCAGAGGTCAAACCCATATAGCCAAATATTTAACCATATAGCCAAATATATCTAAAAAAACGTCCCAAAAGTAAATAATAAAAATGCAAGTTCATGAAACCTTAAAATTGTCCAACATTAGTTTCTCATAAAATTTACCAGTCGGTTCAAAATTTCTCAAATTAAAGTGCAAGTTACATGAGCGATACATTTCATTGATCAGTAAAACTCAGTATAGAACTGCTCATGTTTGAAAGAAGGAAAAATATCACATAGGTTCGATTTTTGATACAAGAATATGCTTCGTCAAATATGCAGCGCTATATTTCTTTGATAAGTAAACCTCATAAGAACGGCTCATATTTGAAAGTAGGAACAATCTCACAAAAGAGTAACTAACCGGGCAAGCGCTTAATTCAAAAGTTTGCAATCGAATACAGGAATATGTATCGTCATAAAATTTACACTCCTAAAATCAAGAGTCTAAGAATTTTTCAAAACATATTCATATTTCTTATGTATTTTTGCCTTTTTGAACACAAAAGTTTCAGTTTTCAGCGAATCCACATATGTAGTTGAAACTGAATCAAAATGCTTATTACTGCAAATGCGCAAATATATTTAAAAACTCTAAGGGAAATAAGCCTACAATATTTCATTACATTGGGATGCTATTACGTTCGGGAATTTATTTTGCTTCTTATTTCGTTCTTGATAAATTTAATGCGTTTGAGAATATTTTTGTGGATTCCTTGTATACATATATGCTGAAAGACCATTTTTGGCCAAACGTCTATTCGGGCAAACATCCATTCGGCAAAACATCCATTTGGCCAAACATCCATTTGCCAAAGATTCACATGCCAAAGGTCTATAAGCCAAACGTCCCACACCCAGTAGAATAGCCTATCTTTGCATCTAAGGGTTATGCTATACTATGCTTTTTGAGGAAATGGAACTCAAATATGACCCATATCCAAAGCCGTGTAATTTAATCTGTTGTTGATAAGTCTCATATTGGAATGCTTTTTTGAATGCTATTGACATTGATTATCAATTTGATCTTGAAATTTAAGCCTTTTTACAAGATTTATATCAACTCTAGATTCCTTTAAAGATTGGACTCGGAAAAAATGCGACACTTCGTTTTAGGTGTTCCTTTTTATCGCGTGGGAAAAAGTTAATGAAATTTTGGGTAATACTAGTTTAGAGTGTTATGTTTATGTGTGCAACATATCAAGCAGTTTTTAAGATGCATTCGAAACAAGAAGAGCTACGCCAGCAAATCTTGGGCGCGGTGATCGATAATCCTGGTCAGTTGCACAGATGGATCGGTAAAAGGCTTGGAATCCACCATTCCACCGTGTCCCGCGTTGGGAAGATGTTCCAGGAGAGGTAAACCATCGAGGGGCGCGCTGGAAGCGGCCGAAAACCGAAAACGGAATACCCAGAGAAGGCGCGGAAGATAAGGCAGTACTTTAAGAATAACCCGAACCTTTCCACCCGAGACGTGGCCAAAAAGGTCAATTCGTCGAAGTGCTTCGTCCAGCAGGCCATGAAGCGGGCTGGGCTAAAGGGTGTCCACGATGAAATTGCTACACACAAAATTGATTCGCAAAATTCGAGTTTTCATCCGATTGCCATCAAATTTTCAGGGATTGAGAAATAACTATTAAACTTCATTTTACCATTTTACTCGTATTTTATTTACAGTCCATACGCAAATGCCCGCACCTTGGCCTTAACCCCGGCCATAAGATTCTGCACAACCTGTGAATCAACCTTTTTTTGCATGTAAACCCATACTTTCTTCAGTTCCTCGACTGTCTTCACTACCTTAGGTCGTTTAAGAAGGTGCTGCTTCATAATCGCCGAGTACTTCTCGATGGGGCGGAGCTCTGGAGTGTTGGGAGGGTTGAACATTTTCGGCACGAAATTGACCTTATTGTCCGCATACCACTTCAGCACGTCCTTGGAGTAGTGGCATGAGGCCAAATCCGGCCAGAAGATTGTTGGGACGTTGTGGGCCTTCAGGAGAGGAAGCAGCCGCTTCTGGAGGCACTCTTTAAGTTCACCTGTCCGTTCATCGTGTCCTGGGTCACGAAAGGTGCACTCCGCTTCCCGCACGTGCAGATGGCTTGCCAAACCAGGAATTTCTTCGCAAATTTGGACATGTTCTGAGTGTGGACATGCTCCGGAACGCTGAACTTATCCTTGGCCGTGAAAAACAGGTTGCCGGGGATCTGTTTGAAGTCGGCCTTCACATATGTTTCGTCGTCCATGATGCAGCATTCAACTTTCGTCAGCATGTTGAGGTACAACTTCCTGGCACGGGTTTTGGCGGACTTGTTCTGCTTCTCGTCGCGATTAGGCGCCTTTTGTACCTTGAACGTTCGAAGCCCAGCCTTAGTTTTGGCCTTCTGGACAAAACTTCGGCTTAGGTGCAGCTTCTTAGCCACATCCCGAACGGAGGCGTTCGGATTTCGGTTGAAGGCCCCAACTACGCGGTTGTGATTTTTGGTGTTGTACGGAATACTTTTTCCTTCACTTCTGGGCTTCCGATCGGTGGTCAACCGTTCCTCGAACCGCTTAATCACCGCGACACCGTGGAATTTGCGATTCCCAACGTTTTAGCGATGGAACGATGCGAGAGATCATTGTTCTCGTGATGAATGCGCAAGATTTTATCACGCACGAGCTGTTCTTTCGACTCCATTTCCGCGAGTTTTGATCACAGGACTTTAAAACTTGCAGGATGTAAATAATGCACTATGAACTAAATCCACCCAAATTTTCATTAAATTCTACCCAACGGTTAAAAAGTTAGAGCAATTTCATAGTGTGGCAATTTCATCGTGGACACCCTTTACGTGTTTTTAAGGTTAGGAAGGCGCCAAACCAGACTGACAAACAAAACACGGTGGCCAAATTGAGTGCGCGGAAGCTGTACCGTGAGTTGCTGGTCAAACCAGGCTGTCTTGTCATGGACAACGAGACATATATCAAGGCGGACACCAAACAAATCCCCGACCTCGAGTTTTTTGTCGGTACGTCCCGCATGGAGGTTCCAGAAAAGTTCCGGAAGAGAAAGATGGACAAATTTGCGAAGAAGTTCCTGTTGTGGAAGGCGATCTGCGAGTACGGACGGTACAGCAAGCCGTTCGTTACAATCGGCACCATAAACGGGCAGATTTATCGAACGGAATGCTTGCAGAAGCGCTTGCTGCCCTTAATCCGCTCTCACTGTGGTCCCACGCTGTTCTGGCCGGATCTCGCTTCGTGCCATTACGCCAAGCCTGTAATGGATTGCTACGAAGCGAAGGACGTTAATGTGGTCCCGAAGGAGGCGAACCCGACAAATACACCAGAACTTCGCCCGATCGAAAAGTTTTGGGCAATAATGAAGAAGAAGTTGAAGAAAAGCAGAAAAACATTCAAAACCGATGAAGCTTTGAAGAAAAATTGGGAAAAATTGTGTAAGGAAGATGGACAATGCCTCGCCCAAGATCTCGTAAGCTGTGTTAAGAGAAATAAACGAGCATTCAGCTTGGGGGAGGAAATTCCATAATTAAAAGTTCAGAAAAGTTCAGTGCACATGAACAGTATGAAGTGAACTATTTAGAAAACAAACCCTATACAAAACTTTCCGTTCATTCTTCATGCTAACCAAATCTTTTAACGGATTTTTAATAGTTGTTATATATTCTTAACACGGCTGAGTTAGTTAGGTTATGTTTAAATTCCTCCAAAAAAATAAGATAAAAATCCTCAAACGACAAATCAAGAAGGGTAGGCATCTTATTCAAAGTAATGAATATATTACAAGTGATGTAATTCTGGTTGCACGTAAATACGTTGAGGCTCAACAATAAATATGACTCAATTACATGTTACGTTTGATGTATTGCTAAACTCTTATTTAAAACACATAATAATAAATACTGAGACACTCAAAGTTACGTTTCAGATGCTACATTTTCAACGGTATCTAAAATGTGTTAAGTAAACAGTTCTAAGTCCGTAAAACGTTGAAAAATCGGAACAAGACTGACTTATGGGATTTGAAAACCTTCAATTTTCATGATCATTGTCTTTGGTGCCACAACAACGTCAGACTTACATAGATAAAAAGTAACATTGAATTTTCTGCGTAATCTAATGCGCACGATGGGAATACTAGATTTGGCAGAAAATAATGAGATATTTCATGTAAATTTAAGCCAGATAACGCCTGAATCTAGCCTGTTGTATGAAAGATTGCAAACAGTGTTGTATGGCGCATGAAAGATTGCAGACAATTTCATTGTTGACGCCTCCTTTGGCTTGGAATTAAACGAGGGGAAATTCAACACGTCTGTATTTTTGTGTGTATTTTAAACGCAGTTAGTTCCACGCGCCACGGCAAGTTATAAGTTCAAAATCGCTGTCTTCCGTAGAAGATGGCAGAATGATCACTTCATGTTGCATGATGACTAATAGGTCGAATTTCATTACGGGTAAATGTAATGTTTGAAAATTAAAGGTGCACTCTTGAAAAAAGTAAAATTAGGGGTACACAATAAAAAATGTCATGTAAATTTTGGTACACTGATGCAAGCGTCCTCAAACACATAAGAACGAGTAGAAAGCTATGGGAAAATAGATTCAATCAAACACATCTTTTGTCGACTTCCGTATGTATCAGGTAGCGATGAGCGATATGTTATCGAAAATCGAAAGATCGATACTTTGATTTCAATTTTTCGATTTTTTTGAATCAATAATAGAAGCATGAAAAATCAACTGCATCGATACATTTCTTCTTCTTTTTCCATTCGACACCATGAAAAAAAATAGTTCCAACTTTTCGAATTTTCACGATCAAATGGTATGTCATACACAGTTCGATCTTAATCTGGATATAAGCAATTATCCAAATTATCAACAATTTATACATTTTCCAGGTTTACGAATTTTCTGTAATTCCCGACTCTGACAATCCGGACATTTAGGATGAACTACGGTTTTTTCCAATAACCAATCGTACTGCGTTCTGTGGATCCTCTTCAAGCATTCGCAGCGAATATCCCTACATTTACCCAATCGCTCGAGATTTCTTATTAATAATGGTGACCAGTGTACCACCCGAGAGACTGTTTTCTCGGGCAGGGGAAGTTATAGAAATCAGGCACAGGTTGAATTCCTCACGCATGGCTAAACTGGCGTTCTTGAGTTCAATTCCAGAAGTATTCTGGAATACCTGAATCAAGAACCGAACATTTTGAGCTGATAACCTGAATTATCTGATTTGTTTGGATTTTGTTGTTTTAAATCTGACGTTTTAATAAGTGATGTATCCCGAAATAATAAATAATACTACATAAAATGTATGTTCAACCCATTTTTTTATTTTCGTACGAAAAAGTATCGATACTAAAACAATCGATACTTTGCCATCGATAAAATCGGAGAACCGATTCTAATGGTCAAATATGAATCGATTTTCGAATATCGATACTTACGCATAATTCGCCCAATGCTAGTATCAGGAGACATAGTTTTACACGAAATCGTTGTTTACATTTCCTGATTTTTATCGAAGATGAAGTCTAGTGTAAAATTTATAATTTTCAAGTGTGTATAGAAAACAAAAAAAATACACGTAGTTGATTTTCTTATAATATTCATTAATCTTCAAGCATCTTTAAAATATTTTTTGACGTTGGCCAACGCCCGGGTATTGAACTATTTAGTTCAAAATGTACACAAGCATTTGGAGATCAAGGAAAAAAATCAACCCCACAGGATAAGATTGAGCTTATTTTTACCACTGTTACCCATGGCCATTTTTAAATTAAATTTGATTACCGCATCTTGATTTTTTCTTACGATAATCGGAACTAGATCCTTGAGATCATAACTGGCATCAAGAAAGAATTTTAACGTTAATTACTCGTTAAAGGTAAGAGACATCGGCACGGTTAGTACGTCAAAACTTTTATCATTTCAAGTTATTAAAATTATCTGGAAACAACGATGTTGGAAAATTTTAAATAAAAAAGTTCAAGTTGCTTGAAAATAGTCATTCTACAACTTTGCCGAATAATGTATGCCTTCATTTCTGCAAATAAAAAAGTTTGATCTTCGATTTCTCTGAAAATGAGGGCCACCCTAGTTTTCATTCACACCAACAAAGGCGCCTAGTTATTAGAAAAAAACTTTGTGGAAGACAACTTTGCTCCAAAACTTCAAGCTTAGGCTGAAAATGTATCTTTCCGGCTGAATTCGCATTATGGACCACTGTGTATTGTGACGACTCAATTTGTTCATGTAAATATCTTGTGTTTTGCACATATGAACATTACACTCTTAAATAGATTTCATCAAAATTCCATCAATTTTTACCCATGCAATAAAAATGCAATGCATTGACTGAAAAAGCATTTTCAGCCTACAAATTTTGTACAACATTTCTACCAAAACTAAGAAAAATGCTCTATCCTAATTTAAATATCCAGTACTTGCAGCCTTGTAAGAAAAACTATTTGTAATTTTTAGGAAGCGATCATCGTTTCTTGATCGTTGAACTACAACTCGGATTGCGGCCCATTCCTACAAATGATGCAATTTCTATCGGCCATGCTATGAATCACAATCGTACTCTTGCACCAACCATCCCGCAAATTCCCCGAATTTCGAATGCACCCCGCTTGTGCACATTCCCACGCTTGCAGTGAGCGAAACAATAACGATTCGGCTGAGTTCATTGACCTGTCCTGCCACCCCGAGGAGGCAAATGGACAAAAATTGTTATTTGCTTACATTTGTGCTTACAAACAAACACCCGGCACCCCGCCATCGCCACCGTTGACTGTTTTGCAACTGCATACTGCATCTCCCCACCCTGGCAAGTCTAGTCGATAACGCAAACATTTGTCGATACAGTCATAATTACCAACCTATACATTCGCGCCCCAGGCAACGTTTTAATCATGACACTTCAGGCTCACTCCTGATAAGCCCCAAATGCATGTAGAAGTATTATGAGTTTGTTGTGCAGCAAATCACGTCAGGATCATCGAGTGAGTGTCGTCCGCGCTGCAGCGTAAATTTTTGCCGTTCCTGCGATAATGCAGTCAACTTCATTACATTCACCACACCGCAACCACCACCATCCCCAGAACCGATGGTCCGCCGATGGGTCCCACATTGAAACAAATTTCGATTTTTTTGCGCCTTTGACTCATCATCATCATCGCCATCGTCATCGTCATCATCGTCATCGGCGATCGGCGTTGCCATCAGAATGCCTGTCATCGAAAGGTGAATGCACTCGGCTTCTGGCTCTTGTTGACGACGGTGATGGTGCAGATGCTCGGTGTGAAAAAAAGAAAACAAAATAAATTGCAAGAACAGCGCAGTGGCGAAAATTGTCGTCGTCTTTACCGGTCGGTTGGTCGGTCGGTCGATTGTCGACGTTTTGTGGTGCGTGGACAAATGATGATGATTCGGGTAAATAAACTGGCAAAAATTGCGTCGTTTTTTTCTTTTGCTGTAATCAGGCAATGACACTTTTATGCCGTACGGCGGTCACTCAAGGGAGCCCAAGGGAGCGAATCTGCAGTTGGGGTCGATTGATGATTTCACAATCCGATGAAATGGGTTCTCGGATGGGAAAGTGATGGATGAAGATTTTGTTTCTTGTTTTTCTGTTTTATTCGATCTTATACTGTATCAAGGGCACTTAATCTGTTGAAGGATTTGGTAAATATTGTCGGAATTGAGGTGCACACTTAGATTTTTTTACATAAATCCGTAAAATTTTTATCGAATTCTCAACATCTGAATGTTCAGTAATCCGATTTAACGAATTTCGGTGAAATTTTACAGTAATCTGTAAAAGATTACCAATTGGGTGATTGATTGGAATCAAGCCTAAGGCTGAAAGTCTCTACAGAAATCCAATCCAATGTTTTTTTTAAAATGAGATTCGAATAACTGTAATTGCAACATAAAACTTGATTTTCAACATATGATGGGTACTAGTATGACGAAATTGTTGCGGTCAGTTTTTGTCATAAATTATCTCACAACGTATTACCCTAAGGTTGTTTTTACACGTTTTTTTTTTGCACGGCTTTTATTGCACGGATTCCGGAATTAACACGGTTTTTTTGACGGTTTTTTCCAACCCGTGTAAAAAAAACCGTGTTAATTCCGAAATCCAAAATGCTAGGTCTTTTGCAATGAAAAACACTTAGAAGATTTTCTAAACAGTAAAAAGTTACAAGAGATAAGCGAGGGCCCCAGGGCCAGCACACAACATAGGACCGGAGTGAATGTTTTGGGATAAGTGGAGATAATACAGGTACATTCATGATGGCGTATCGCGACCCTTATTATCTTCAAAGGTGCGGTCTTCAGCAAATTTGTTCAGAAAGTCAAGGATGTTCAGACAGGTGAACCGTTTTGTTTGGAATAACACCGCTACGTGGCGCTATCAAGCATGCAAAATTGAGTATTTTCAACTTGTTCTATTTCGTGATTCTGATAAGATAGAAAGTTCTAGGTTTCGGCAAAGTTGTTCAGCAGGTAAAGGGCATTCGAAATGTGAACCGTTTTGTTTGGAGTTCCACCACTACGCGTCGCTTGTAAGCATGCAGCATGCAAAATTGAGTATTTCAACTTGGTCTATTTCGTAATTCTGATAAGATGGACAGTTCTAGTCATTGGCAAAACTGTTCAGCAGATCAAGGAAATTCAAAAGATGGGCCGTTCTTTCGGAATTCCACCGCTACGTGGAGCTAGTGAGTATGCAAAATTAAGCATTTCCGACATGTTCTATCTAGTGATTCTGATAAGATTGAAAATTCTAGTTTGCGGCAAAGTTGGTCAGAAGGTCAAGAGCATTCAACAGATGGACTGTTTCATTCGGAATTCCTCTACTATGTGGCGCTAGTGGGCATGAAACAATTAAACATGTTCAACTTGTTCTATCTCGTTATTTTGATAAGATAGATAGTTCTGGTTCTTGGCAAAGTTGTTCAGAAGGTCAAGGGCATGCGAGAGGTGAACCGTTTTGTTTGGAATTCCCTCGCTATGTGGCGTAAAGTTGAGCATTTTCAACTTGCTCGATTTCGTTATTTTGATAAGAGGGATAGTTCTAGTCCTCGTCAAAGTTGTTCAGAAGATCAAAGGCGTTCAACAGATTCCGTTCTGTTCGAAATTCCACCGCTACGTGGCGCTATTATCGATGTATTATCTCCACTTATCCCCACTCACATTCACTCCAGCCCTGTTTTGTATTCTGGCCCTGGGGCCCTCACTTGACTCTTGGACCTTGTTGGGCGATCCATTCCACTGTTCACAAAATCTTCCAAGTATTTTTCATTGAATGTTTCCGCAGTTTTTTTTTACACGGATTTTGGGATTAGCACGGTTGTTTTACACGGATTCCGGAATGAAAGCGGTATTTTTTACACGGCTTTGTTTTACACAATACTTATCCCCCGTGTAAAAAAACCTTAATGTTCTCTAACATAAAGATCTAAGGCGTGATGGTGGAATATCGATATATTCATATGATAATCACCATTGAATGTAATTTGAACCTTACAGTGACTAAAAAATTTTAAATCTTACAGTTAGGACAATGTTAGGTTATTCAAAGAAGTAATAACGGATCGCTCGGAAAATCTCTGTTATATACTTTGAGTATACTTAAGGATATGCCAAGTTTCTTTTCTAAATTAGTTGACGATTGGATTAACGGTTCCTCTCCACATGGCAAAACATTGGCGGAACCCATATGTAGAAAACCCAACAATAAGGTGTGCTTTGATCAACAATTGGCTAACCAGTACATATTTTTTAACTTAGAATATGCCGAAATAATATTTGACTTTATTTGACAGCTGTTCTTTTTACGCGTGTTCTCGGCATGATGAAGTAGTGAATTACGCAGCTGAAATTATATTTTACTAAAGTACAACATGACAGAGAACAAGTAAATATTTCGCATGAAATATTTCGCAGACAAATGAACGTATGTCTGTTCATTGTGTAAAATCAATTTTTACGTTGCTACTACAAGCTTTTCGATCGGTGGCGATAGAAAGAGCAAGTCACAACAATTATATTAAATTATGACAAAATCGGATCTGTCGGTAAAACTTGCAAAAAGCTTGAATTTCCTGCAAGCACAGTCATCAACGTTCTGAATTCTTTTGATACACGTTTGACATGGCAACCAGGAAGGCTGGGGTCGGAACAAAACGAATCTCAGGAACTACCAGACGAACCGAGGGTGAAGCAAATATTGCAGAAGAGACCAGATCTATCGGTACGTCCTGTGGTTCGAAAAAATAAAAATATACAATCAGCCTACATTGTACTCTCATGTCGTGCGTGCGGTTCTATTTCAATTTTGCTGGATGAAGTGCTGCTTGCTACCTAATGCTACAACCAATTTTAGGCCCTTTTGTTAGGCTGGTGGCAACTTGGATATCTCATTGGAAAATTCCTTTTTCAGTTCTTCGGATTCTTCATAGTTATCTGCTTGGTGGCGTTGATTTGGAGCAATTGTTCTGCCACTATGGCAGGTAACATTTGTGTCTGAAAGGCAATCTATTGGATTAACTTTCAAATCAAATTAATGTGAAATCTATTTGATTTGCTCACAGATGATAGTGATCATCATCAAAACAAAATTCAGATAACTTTCTCGATTGAAAGAAAAAGTTCCCTATTGTGGTGACAATTTCGGATTTCCATGCTTTTCGCAAGAAATCTTGTTTGTTGAAGGTGTGAAATATTCTCTTCAAATTTCCAGATAAGGTGGTTTGATTGCAGAAACCTTGGACGGATTCAAACGTCTTCTTGACTACCTTACTCAGAAGAAATACATTTTTTTCACTACGACACCGAAGCTGAGCGTCTTTTAAGGTTGTCTTAAAGGTCTGCCATTGGTGATCTGTGGAAAAATAAAAAACGAGTTGATAAAATTACTTGATTAGCCCCGTCCAAGTAATTTAAAGTAACAATCCCGGCTTGGCAATTCACGCAAAGGATTTCAAACGATCTATTCTTAGTTCACTTCAAGTCAAGTGAACTTAATAGCTGATAAGGCCTCAGATAAAGCAAGCCTTTTACTCCACATCAGAGTGGTGAACATTTCAAGACAATAACTGGAGCAAGGGACAAAGCATTGCCATATGGTTGGTTAATGCATGAATTGTAGTTATTCCTCGCACACTAAGGACGACTGTCCTGTAGAAGGAAGATCTTCAAAAATTTAGTGGCACTAACAGGGTTCAATCCGCAAACCCTACATTTCTTACCTAATCGTGTTGTTAACAATTTTCCAACATGTATATGGACCTACCTATGCTGCCGTTGCAGCGGTAAGCTCAAGCAAAAATTCTCACGGGACTTCTGATAGATTTGATTTATGTAACATATCCTCTCCTAAATTAAATTTTTGGCAATCGTTAATCGATCTGATTACTGATATATAAACTACCCATAGTTTCGATGCTATTCAAACTCGTATTAAATTTCACCAATATTGCCATGACATTTGAAATTCAGTAAATGGGAATTTAAGTCAACAAATATGTTGAATTGAAATGCTCGATCCACAAGAGATAACGAGGACTAGCTATTTAATTTTTTTAAAGGTTCACTTAACTGTTATAAAATGACACATCTCAAACCTGTCCATAAGGTCAAAGAGATCCAAATTATTTTGTCTCACCGCAATGATCGCCTTAATGGAGCTGGTGGTGGCGTTGCCATCATTGTCCAAAATGCGTATCAAACATCACATTCTTTCTTTCATTTGAAACCATGCACCATGTCTGTCTTGGTTAAACTATTTGAATGCAGGTGTTTCCATCTGGCATACTTCTTTCTAGAATAAATCGAAAAACGGAAAAGTCGTTCCAATTTTGGAAGCCTTTTTGAGGCTCCAGCTGAAAGCTTCTAGCAACAGACCAATAAGTTCACTTCCTTCAACAAGTAAACCATTTGAAAAGCTAATTTTGAATAGAATGGATGCTTCACATCCAATACAAACTCAATTTTGGCAGATGAAGACAATTTGGATTGCCACGGCCCATCTAACTACCTCACCAACCGTTAAGAATTACTAATTTTATTCCGCTTGAAACAAATCTGAAGGCTGCTCAACCTGAGTTAGCTCTTCTAGACATAGAAAAAGCATTTGACAGTGTTTGGCATAAAGGTTTGATTGCTCAATTGAAACAGCTAAAAGTCTCCGGCTCTATATGTATGAAAATTAGTTTCAAAAATTATTAAACTGACAGAACTCTGCAGGTAAATTATCAAAATTCCAAATCTGTTAGAGTTGGAGTTCACTCAGAGCAGCTCTCTTGGGTCGATATTATATTACTCGTTTACATCTGACCCCGTTGATTTTGGCCATGGGGTTGCCAGAAATCCTTGCTCATATGCGGGTACACAGAGCATTTCCGTCAAATGAAGAAGTCTCTCGTGTCATTTGCCGAGAACTGCAGAGAAAGTTTATGCATTTTCTCTTCTTATTAACAGAAATGGATGATTTCTCCAACAGCTTCTCCTAAAACTCAACTTACAATATTCCCACAAAAACTTGGGAGCTTTTTTTGAAAACTACGCAGTTGTCACATAGTTACTATGAACGAAGTTCTTGGTCAGAGCCAGGTGAAATACCTGAAAGGTAACTGGTACTTGATCAAGAATTAACTTTTAAAGATCACATTGAGAGCATTCAAGCCAAATGTAATAAATATATAATATAAGTTTATATCCCTCTTTATAAACAGAAAACCCAAACTTTGTCTGAAAAGCAAACTTCTAATATTCAAACAAGTTCTTTAGGACCGGCTATGTTTTTATGCCGTGTCAATATGGTCTCAAGTAGCAGGGCTAACTAGGGAAAAAATCACTTCAAAAGATTACGAACAAAAGTTCTGAAAATGTGATTTTGAAGCAAGCCATCCCGGATCAGTACTTTTGAATTACATAGAATTTCAAACGTTGAGACTCTAGAAGAAGTGTCCCACTAAAAATAATTCATACACTTTAGGACAAAAACTCATCTCAATCAATTCTCTGTAGCATTGGGAAACTAGTTAATCCGTAATTCTTGACATCAATTGCTGCAAAACACACACCTGTTAAAAAAATTCCGAATTGACATAGTAAAAATAATAAGTTTACAATTAGATTTAAATGGCTGCTATCGCGCGATATAAAAGGTAATTTTTGCGTGACGTAATTAATGGACGTTCCCCTAACAGTAAATCTGTTCTCATTCCAAATTTAGACTGCTCCAGATTTTGTCTTGAGCAAGCCTTTATCTGTTTTTGCAGAACGTTACGATGCAAGACAACTGGAAATAAACGCATAATGATTTTTTTTTAGGCAACGTGCTGTAGCGGCAAAAAGAAATGAAATTTGCTTGTTTCGAATTACATGTCAGTTTGAATTGTAAACACTGTCCTTAGGACAACTTTGATTGTTATTTTTTGTATTCTCCCTTGCACTGAAGTAGCGATCTTTGATGAAGTCTGCAGAAGCAGATAATTGAATATCATGCGTAAAATTTCTTTTCTTCTTCCTGCCGTCTTCTTCTTCTTCAAAGATCAAAAGCGAAGAGAATGGATCGGTAATTTTATTACTAGTACGAATCAGACATGAAGAGAAAGAGTATTGATATCAGTTCCGTATAGGGCAACGGCTAGAGCCTTGGAACTGGAATGCCTTCAAACTTGTATCTTTCCAATTTCAAAGCCTGCCGTTGCCCCATACGGAACTATCAATACACTCCTGCTCTTCCGCACACCTGTCGTTCTAGCAACAAAATTACTGTCCACTCCCAGAAGCGCTGCATGGAGATGAGAAGTTATCTGCTTCTGCAAAACTGTCCTTTGGCTCATGCTGCTACAGTGATATTTTGCATACAAAACTATAAAAAAAACAATAGAAAAGGCAACTTAGCCCCAATTCGTTGCCAGAAAAACGAGTGTAGTCCCATGCGTCGAGTTAAGAGGCACCGGCAAATCGGACATACCACTGAAGCGAGATAGTTTGTTCTCATGTGATTTATGAATCGGTCAATCCGATGGTCGGATTAAACTTGTCAAATGATCGTCTCCATGATCACGCAAACCAAGGGATAAAAAGTTCTACAGGGAGCAATGTATCTTCACTCAAAGGTATAGGTTAAGCGAGCAAAAAAAAAAACACAATTTATACTGATAGTTTTGGTATGGTAATGGAAGGTGAAATGTGCTCTTATTTGAGTATATCCACACCTAAGATTGGGCCTATGAATCAGAAAAGTCGGGAGCAAAATAGTTGTAAGCCACTTCAACTAGTACATCAAAAACATACACTAGTGTTGTCTTATGACGTAGAGAAATATGGGTAAAAATAAGGTACGAGGCGCATCTTGACGCAGTAGAGCCTAATTTAGATCTATAGACCCAAATTAGAACCATTCCCCTACTTTGGAAACTTGGTTTACGATTGTTTCAAAATACCGAGTGAAAATAATAAATAATAATTAAGATTGAGTAGAAGTTGATTAAAACTTGTCATTACGCTGTTACACGCAGTAAGACATATCCTTACAAACGTCAGGCCCAAGAAATTTAAATGTCTGTTGGGGGAATAATCGCACTTATACACAGCACCCCCTTCCACTATAATGTCTCCTGGCACAATTGCCTCATACCATTGTTATGCATACACTTCGAAGGGATTCATTTTTCAATAATGCTTCAGTTACATTCAAAGGCATTCATTTATATTTGTCTAGAAGACAGACTGTTCTAAAGAAAATTAAAAACTGGACATTATTGTCGATCAGCTCAGGACTAAGAATATTTGAGTGTCAACAATTAAAATAAAATGTTTAATAAAGTAAACACTGACTTGTTTCCAAGCCAAGTGTAGCGAAATCTCAAATAGGTCATCAGATCGCTTAAATCATCAGTATAGATTTGTAACATTATAGCATCTTTTCAACTCCCAAAGTTACGATTCTTCGCTACCTAAGTATTCAATAAAGCATTCAGAAAAAAACCCGAGCCGTAGGAATTATTCATCAGTGATGTTAACCAGATGATTAATCGCACGTTGGTTACCCAGATTTTATCATTCGTTGTTCTTGTCACCATCGCACGTAGCAACCATCTCATGGTCTGACCAAAACCAGACCACCCACATAAACCCATCCGTTTTACGGACGATTAATCACCTGGACTCATTTTTAATGCCTAAGCCACCGGTGTTACGCGTTTAACGATCATCGCTGTCACCACGTGTGTGTATGTGCTTGTGCGTTTGTGTGGACGTTGAGCCGAGATGACCTGTGTCGCTTTGCTTTCATCTCCCAAAAATAGCGAAAGAAATATGATATACAGGAATCACCACCATCCATCCCAAATCCCTTAGCGCCCGCAGCAGATTCTCGCCGGTGGAAGATGGGTTCTCTCCACCGGAGTGTGCTGATACTTCTGACGCGCCGCGACTAAATATTCCACACTCCTCACACACGTTTTCCACCGACCGACCAGCCCCCACACATTCCATCCCGTCGGCCTTCACTCTCGCTCGCCAAAACAACAGCCCAGCCAGCAATCGAGTCAGTCGACCGACCATCAGCCGGGGCAGCGTCTTCTCTCAGTAGCCGAGAGCAAGATAATAATGTGCAAAGCGAAAGATTACGTCCACATCTACACATCTATAGCTTGGGTGTGCGAGCGCCGCCGCCGCACCATGAAGACGACGACACAAGGATCATTAACCCGCGAGGGCAGTACGGCTAAAGAAAAAGCTCACGACGCTCAGAGAGTGGGAGAACGAAGGAATGACAGCAATCTCTGTCTGTGCTTCACCGCCGGGAATTACATCTACTGAGCGCACACTTGTTCTTGTGGGTGATCGGGAGGGGAGACGTGAAGTTTCCTTCGTCCAACACGGCGCGCTCGCAGCAACGGTAGGGTGGGTGGGTGGTGGCAGGTATAATCATGCACATGGTGGAATGGGTGTGTGAGAACGTCGATACCGAGGTAGTGCTGGGAGGAACTCCTGTAAGGATAATGGGATGAAGCTGAAGAATGAAAGCCAGAATGGCGGGCGGCTGCCGCGCATTGTATTGCTGTAACGATTTACCTACCGCTACCATTCCATACAGCGATTCGTTGTCCTTGTAGGCAGCCGCCGGCGGCAGGTGCTGAACGAACGACTGACGCTGCACCGGACGAGAGAGCGGGATGGTCGGCTTACCGGGAAGAAGCGGACGGAAACGGCTGGGCGAAGCGCAATAGGTTATTGAACTAAAGCAGAGCAGAAGGTCAGAGAGCGGGAACGCCGTTGAGCTGCTCCCCTGCTGCTATTGGCAATACGCGCGCGGTCGGTCGGTCAGTCGGTCATTCTGCTTCGTCGTCGTCGTGGTGGTCATGTTGATTCTTGGATTGTTGGTACGAATTACACCGCTGGGTGTGCAAATGACGAAGTGGGTGGAGGAAGAACATTAGGAATTTTGTCGTGTGATT
Source organism: Aedes japonicus (assembly GCA_034211315.2). Lineage (NCBI taxonomy): Eukaryota > Metazoa > Arthropoda > Insecta > Diptera > Culicidae > Aedes > Aedes japonicus. The sequence goes on along the minus strand of JASCZW010000784.1, from coordinate 173,502 downwards.
TATTGGTGGTGAGAGGACTATTTTTTTGGGAATCGTAGTTATGACGGATGTATGACAGATGAATTATTGTTAAAATATGAGGAAATTATTCGAAACAAAATTATGAAGCGATGAAATGGTATCAATGAACGTGTTCGACGCTTAAAGAATCGCTGACGAATATTGATGATCAAGATGGATATGGCATACGTTTTAATAGTTCGTATCAGAGAATGACTCTTAGCTTCTAGAAATTCATCGGTTTGGCGGTTTGGTAAGATTGTTGATTTGTGCTTCTCCGAGTTTTTTTATACGACTGCGAAAGGTTTAAGGTGTTCGTGAAACAGAAGTTATGAAATATTCATGATGGTAACGCCAGACGGCCGCTTTAACGGTAATCGATTTTACATCGATCGGCTAAATGTTAGGCGTCAATAAATATACGAATACGTTTTCTTGTAAAAAATGATCTATCTTTTGTACAAACTAGTTCAGAAAATGTTGACAATGTGCAAGTTGCGCTTGATATGAAAACTGTAAACTAGAAGAAGATTAGTAGGACACTGAAAGTCTGCACATTGAAGACGAAATACACGCGTATTTATCAAGATAAGCAATAAAAGTAGATGGATTGAAATGGAAAATAGTAGCAAAATTATTCACTAAACAGCTCCACAATTCTAGGATTTTTGAAGAAGATATTTAGTCATGTTGTAAAGATAGTCGACGTAAACTGTGAATCTACTATATAAACAGTTGCGTTGATAAAGGTGAAAAGTCATTTCTTAACTTGGCTATTATTATTATTATTATTTGATTTGGATGATGTACAAAACCAACAAGTTTCGAGTCGTCATGATTTGAATAATTATTCGTCTAAGTCACATAACACATTTTTACGACTCTGTAAATAATTTTGTATGACAAACTTTCGTAATAGGTGCATACCTAGCTCCCTTTCAAACGATGATACTGACTCGACAACCTCGAAGCAGCAGCAAGCAATTGGCACCGCACCAAAAAGCTGCCATTAACAACCAACAATGACGATTATCGGCTCCCTGTAAGTGCAGATTTTGGCCTTATGTAAATGACAGTATTAAAAAAAACTTTCGTTGCCCCATAGAAATTCCTTTCTGATTGAATAAATTCATATCGATCACAAAAAATATAAACATTTGAAATCAAGCTTCTCTCACAGAGGTTGTAAACTCGTGTATTTCTTATATTTTATTTTTAAAAAATATTATTAAAATATCATCGCAAATTAAATTTTCTAAAAATTGTGAAAAATTGCAAAAATGTTCGTCCCAATAACAATCCCGGAAATGAGCTTGATAGTGAGAACATGATCTAATTCTTTCTTATTATTTCCTCGAATTCCATTCCTCCAATTTTATGTTTTCAATTTCATTCTTCCAATTTCATTCCTTTAATTGAATTTCGCCAATTCCAATTTACCAAGTCAGTTTTTTATGGATGTATGAAAATTTCATGTATCAAATTTCATTTTTCGGATTCCATTCTGTCAAATTGCCCCTATGAAATTCAAGCTGGCGAATTTCATTTGTGGCTTTCCATCTGTTCAATTCAAGTTGTCCAACCAATCTGTCTAATTCCATTTTGCCAACCCCGTTACTCCAATTCCTTTCATCTCATTCCATTTCTTCAATTCTATTTATCCGATTTTATTTGACCAATTTCTTTTGTCCAGTTTCTAAATTTCATTTATTGAATGCCATGTCTTCAATTCTATTTCTTCAAATCCATATGCCAAATCTTAAATTTCAGTGCTCCAATTTAATTTTGCTAATTCCATTGCTGCAGTTACATTTTTTCAGTGAAATTTTTCCAATACCATTTCTTCTATTCCATTTTATCAATAAACGTTCCACAATTTTCTACCTCTTCCAATTTTTCCAATTTCAATTCTTATGTTTCATTTCTTCCATTCCATTTTTGTTATTCCATTTCTTTAGATCCAATTGCTCAACTCCGTTTATAGAATACCATTTCTTCAAATCAATTTTTCCAATTTGAGTCTTCCAATTCCTTTTCTCGTGTTCGATTTTCGATTCCATTTCTGCATTTACATTTCTTCAGTTCAATTCCTCCATTTTCATGTCTTCAATTCCATTTTATTTCTCCATTCTGTCTGATTTCATTTTTCCAATTCCTGTTGTCCAGTTTCTAGAATGTCTTTAATTCTTTTTCTTCAAATCCATATGCCAAATCTGTTCCTTCAATTTCACTTCTCCAATTTAATTTTGATAATTTCATTTCTGCACTCACAATATTACAGATAAATTCTTCCAATTCCTTTTTTTCCCATTCCATTTTTTTCAACAAAAGGTCTCCAATTTCCTCCCTTTTCCGATTTTTTCAATTCCATTTCTTGTGTTTCATTTCTTCCATTCCGTTTTTGTTATTCCATTTCTTCAAATCCGTTTGTCTAGTTTTCCAATTCCGTTTTTTTAGTACAATTTTAAATTGCATTTCGGCATTTCCAATTCTTCCATCTGTTTCCATCTTTCATTTTATTTCTCCGTTTTGTCTGATTTCATTTGTCCAATTCCGTTTGTTTAGTTTCTAGAATTCCATTTATTGTTTTTCATGTTTTCCATGCTTTCAATTCTATTTCTTCAAATCCACATGCCGAATTTGTTCCTTCAATATCATTTCTCCTTTTGTTTATTCCATTTCTGCACTTAGATTTTTACAGTAAATTCTTCCAATTCTTCTTCTCCGATTCCATTTAGTCTAAAAACGTTCTCCGATTTCCTTCCGTTTCCGACTTTTCCCATGTAATTTCTTATGTTTCCATTTTATCAATAAACGTTCTCCAATTTTGTTCCACTTAAGATTTTTCCAATTCCATTTCTTGTGTTACATTTCTCCCATTCCGTCTTTGTTATTCCATTTCCTCCAATCCATTTCCTTAAGTCCGTTTATGGAATACCATTTCCCTAATTTCATTTTTCCAATTCCGTTTCTCCAGTTCGATTTTCAATTTCATTTCTGCATTTCCTTCCTTTTTTGTAGACAACCTAATGTACCAGTTCGAGGTATTTTGGCTGCATGCGATTTGGAGTTTATGAAACTTATTTATGTGTTTTGACTAACAGTAATCGTAGGTTGAAGTTTGATCAACTTTCATATTAAGGTTAAATTTTTGAAGACTACGTGCGTGTGTATGTATGTGTTTGTGTTATTTTTTATTTTATTTGGAAACGTTCAATTCCTTAGTTTGTATTGTGATTTGAAGTTCTATGTATCAGAAAACTATAATTTAGTTATCTTTGTATGAAATTCCTTCTTTAAAATTGTAAATTAAACTCGAGACAACCGCGAGTAATCGGTTTTATCTTTTTAACTTAGGATTTAAGTTACCTTCTTTTTGTTTATCCAATTAAAATACAAAACGAAAACTTGGCTCTGTAAAGTTAATTCGATTGAGCCTGTACAAATAAGTATACCTGTTAAAAAAACAACTTTCGTCCTCCAATTCTATTTCAGCATTTATTACTCTCCAGTTCAAGTCTTTCAACTGAATTCCTCCAATTACATTTCTTTAATCCCATTTCTTCATGTATAATTTTCGGATTTTATCTTCCTCAGTTGGTTTATGCATTTTCTTTTTTCTTATTTCTCAAATGCTTATTTTTGAAATTCCATTTCTTCAATTCTATTTTGGCAATACCATTTCTCCAATTCCAATTATTTAGGTCGAGTTTTACAGTTCCCATTCTCCGGTCACACTTTCAATTCCCTTTATCCACTTCCATTGCTGCAACTGCGTAACTCCTTTAGTTTTCAATTCGATTCTCAATTTAGATTGAGCGTAATTTGAATTCTGCTTCCGTTTTATAACTCCATTTCTGCATTTATGTTTCTTATTTTTTTTTATTTCATCCATTTCTTCAATTTCATTTTTTCAAATCCATTTCTTCGATTTCAATTACCGTTTTCCAACTCAATTTTTTTTACTCGACTTTTCAATTCCATTTCTCGTATTTCATTTGTCCAATTCTTTTCTTTTTCTGCATTTCCATATCAGCTATTTCTCCATTTCTCCAAATTCATTTCTTCAATTCCACTGCCGTAATTTCTGAACCTCCAACTCAAGTTTTCCATTTCCGTTTTTCCAGTTCCTATTTTCAATTCCATTAATTCATTTTTCAATTCCATTCCTATCTTGATTGAACTTTGTTCGATTTCTTCTTCCGTTCTTCTATATGTCTCCACAACAGTTCTTCTAATTTATCCAATTGCCGCTCTGCAATTCTTTTTTCCCAATTCCATTTTTCCTAAACCATTTATTCTATTTCATTTCTTCAATTGCATTGCTCCAATTTCAGCTTTCCAATCAAAATTTTACTAGTTGGACTTTCCAACTCCATTTCTTCTACTTAATTTCTTCAATTCCATTTTTCGATTCCATTTCATCAATCCCAGTTCTACAAATTCAATTCTTCAATTTCATTTCGGCAATTCATTTTTCTCAGTTCTATTTCTTCAACTCCGTATTCAATTTCGTTTTCAATTACAATTTCGATTTAGCTTTATCTGAATTGCGCTTCTACGATTTTTTTTGCTGCGTTTACATTTCTCCAATAAAATTCTTCGAATTCTATTTCTTCAATTCCATGTTTTTTATCTCCGTTTTCCAATTCAAATATTCTAGTTCGATTTTCCACTTCTATGCTTCTTCTTTCATTTTTTCAATTTATTTTTTTTCAATTCCGTTTCTCCAATTTCATTTTTTAATTCCATTTCTTCATTTGCAGTTCTCCAATTCAATTTTTCTTATTCGATTTTTCATTTCCATTCCTTTCCATTTCATTTGTCCAATTCTATTTTTTCATTTCGATTATTGGCCATTTCCTCATTTCTACTAATCCATTTCTTTAATTTAACTGCCACAATTCAATTTCTCAACTTCCAACACAAGTTTTCCTTTTTATGCTCTTCCAGTTATATTTTCAATTCCATTTCTCTATTTTTCAATTCCATTCCTATTTTGATTGAGCTTCTCGTTAGATTTCCCAACTCCATTCCTTCTACTTAATTTCTTCAAATCAATTTCTTCAATTCCATTTTTGCAAATTAATTTTTTCAATTACATTTCTCCAACTCAGTATCTAATAGAGTTTTTCAATTACAATTTCGGTTGAGCTTTATCAAAATTCCACTTCCGTTCTACATTTTCTTTTGCTGCATATTCATTCCATTTATTTCAATTTCCGTTTTCCAATACAAATGTTTTAGTTCGATTTTTCACTTTCATACTTCTTTTCTCAATGGAATTGATGGAACCATTTTTTCAATTCTGTTTCTCCAATTAAATATTCCCAATACTATTTTTCTAATTTTATTTCAACAATTTAATTTTCCAATTAATATTTTGCAATACTATTTGTGCAATAACATTTCTTCTAATCCCTTTCTTTAATTCAATTACTGCATTTTTATTTCTCCATTTCTACAATTCTGTACCTCCAACTTACAGTTTTATTTCTACAAATCGGTGTCTAATATGATGTTTAAATCCATTTCTATTTTTATTGAGGCTTATACGATTCCAATAACATTCTTCCATTTCCATTTTTTTTCAATTCCATTTCATCAATTTTTTTTCTTGAACTCCATTTTTTATAATTCGATGTTTGAAATTATATTTGGGCCATTTTTTCAATTTCATTTTTTTCTTTTAATATCTCCGTTTCCATTTTTTAATTTCATTTTTTTTTCGAATCCCTTTCATCAAATTAATTTTTTCAACTTCATTTTGGCGATTAAATTAAGGGAACACCACTTCTCTAATTCCTTGTCTCCGATTCCATAACTTCAATTCCGTGTCTGATTTCGATGAGGCATTATTTGTATTACAATTTATTTTCTTCATTCATAATTCTCCTATTACGTTCTTCCAATTACATTTCTTAAATTCCATTTCTTCAATTCCATTTCTTCATTTCCATTTCTGCAGTTCCATTTCTTCAACTCCATTCCTTCAATTCCATTTCTTATATTTCATTTCTCCAATTCCATTTCTTCAATTCCGATTCTCCAACTCGAGTTTTCCTATTCCATTTCTGCAGCTCCGATTATGATACCATTTTCAATTCCATTCTTAATTTCGGTTGAACTCCATTCGAATTTCACTTATGATTCAACTCCAGTCGAATTATACTTTTGTGCCAACTTCAATCGAAATACATTTCCGACTTTCTTTCCAATTCATTGGAAGACCATTCACATGACAGCTAAAAACCACCCGAAACAAGATTAAAACATCTTTATATGCAAACAGCTCAAACTCTCAAAGATTCATCTCTATATGCGCTAAAACCATTAACAAAGGCCAATTCCAAGGCCTTCCATCTCAAAAACTCTAATCTAACCCTCACTCCATGTGATAACTTTTGAACCGGCTCCCAACCCAAACGGTCCAGTTCCCCCGAAACGCTATCAACCTTCAGCTTTTATGAACCGCTTCATCTACCTAGCAGGAGCCAGAGCGGGATGACATAATCCTTTAATCGATTACAACCTTCCCCTGCTGTCCGAAAAGTGTCGACTCACAAATCAGCTGTCCTCGCATTTGTAGTTCCTTCCCCGGCCCCAACTCCCATCACGATGACGGATATTCGGTGATGGGTGATGTCAAAAGTGCAAAACTATAAAGCAAATAACAATTACAAATTTGACAAGCGAGGCGCTTAGGGTAGGTAGGTAGGTAGGTTCCTACAAAGCGGACAAGCTTAGCAGCACTGTGCCATCGTTTGAATCGAAACGGAACGTCGAAAAAAAAATCGTAAGTAACTGATATCGCGAGCGCTTTTTCGGGGCAGGTCGATGACCTTCTGCTTGCGATGTTTTTATTTGTTGTTGTCCGGATTGGTTCAATAGTAAAGCGGCTGAATGCCGGGTCTCGGGTTGAAGCGAGAAAATAGAAATACAATATCGGAATATAATAGGGTGTGAAACACTTTACGGGGTACGCCGTCGTCATTGTCGTTGTAGTTGTTGTTGTTGTTGGCGGTGGTGGAGGATATTCAACGAAGAGAAAAAGAAAAACCGAATAAGAATGAGGAACTCTCCTAGGCTGTCGCTATGAGGCTGTCTCTGGGCGGGCACTGAGCCTGGAAAAGGGCCAAGGAACGGCTTTTTTTTTCTTTCTTCTCAGCCGTGATTCCTGTCAACCACCAGAGGGCAGTAACCTCTACGATCCGATGGCGGTTCGGTTGATGGCGATGAAGATGACGACGATGACGATGATGATGATGATGATGATGATGATGCTGTGACAGAAGTGAAGCACTATCGTTATGTGTGTACTTTTGGGGACTATTAATCATCGTTAGGTAGCTGCTGCTGACGGTGGTGTGATGCGAAATTAGGTGTACTTATGCAGCATATGCTAATGATAGGCTGACTATGGATGAACGAGTTGATGCTTGTAGCCACATGTAGGTACATGAACCGAGGTCCGGATGAATACGGTTTTGATGAGCTGGTATTTCTTTGACGAATATGGCTAGCCATGCACTTGGAGGAAGGGCTTGACGAAGAGTTGTGTTTACTTTGCGACTGAAAATTTTAGTGCGGCTTTACGGTTAATACCAGCGTAGTAACATGTAAGAGCTTTGTTGGGTTAAAGTTTGCATAGTTCGAATACCATAATGTTCTTCTTTTTGAATAACATTCTCGGTAGGTTATTTTTCTAAAATGGAATTAGTTGAAACCGATACATCCTAGTAGCCAAACGCAGTTGAAAAAATGAGCTTACCACCGAGGTAATCAATAATTTTCAAATCGCCTTTACGGCAGCCTATCAAGCAATTAATTCACCTTAAATGCAACATAAATGCCGCTTTTGGCTCAATATACGGCTATTTTACTGCAATGCTACGATAATGCTTCATTAATGCTATTTTGCATTCGAAATGCTTATTACAGACTTAAGGCATTTAAATAGCATTTGAAATTTATCTCTAAAACAGATAGCATTCAAAATGCTGATATAATGCCAATATAATATTTGTAGCATCTGAAATGCAGATTCAAGGTTGATTTACTGCATATGCTACTGTTTACCTGGGAGCTTTGTTGGGTTAAGCGTTGCATAGCTCGAGTGCCTAAATGTTGTTCTTTTTGAATAATATATTCAGTAGGGTATTTTATAAAATGGAATTTGTTGAAACCTAGCAGCCAAACGCAGATGAAAAAATGAACTTACTTGCCTTGAGTAGTTGACAAATTTTCTAAATAATATACAATATAGAACTTTTCGCAAAACCATGCTTAAAGTATGGAATGTAATAGCTTAGAAGTCCAAAAAACCATTCTATTTGAAGTGATGTGAAAAATGTTATGACATTCGAGTTTCAAAGAAGAATCTGATTTGAAACATTTAAAAAAAATGAAGAATTTTCTTCATATTCAAAAGACGATAATTTGATCAGTCTCATGTATTTTTACGTCAGTTGGCTTCGAGAAACAAATTTCGATTTTTGATTTTCCCTTTGCCCTTTACCCTTCCACATGACCGCTCCATTTGACTAAATATTATGTCGTTGCCAACACACTTCTGCAAAAACTGGGATCACCCAAATTTCAGTAAATGTTACTGGTGTTGGCAAATAGACAAAACAAAACGTCCATCTGATTCAAGGCTATATTTTAACTGATTATTTGACTAGTCAACCTCAATAAAATTTACTCAAATTTAAAGGAGTCCACCTTTGGCGAAAGTGAGTCAAATAACGGTTCGAAATTAATGGTCATGAAAATAGTAGATGAGAAAACAAAATTGAGGAAAGAGGAGGAAGAGTGGGTTATAAGTCATAGTAACACACAATGGGCCAAAAATTTGTATTATTCGGTTAAAAAAACAAAAAAAAGAAGATGTTTGCATCATCTGAGAACCCTTTAATTCTCCTAAGTTCTGATCATTTTAATAACAATTTATTTCTGTTGTTTATTATACAAAATTGCATGATTAGAGTTATATGAAAAAAAAGTAATATTAACAGGCGTGTAAAATTTTCCCTCGTTTAATTCCAAGCCAAAGGAAATTGTTTGCAATCTTGCGTGCGTCATACAACAATGTTTGCAATGTTTCATACAATAGGCTGGATTCAGGCGTTATCTGACTTAAATTTTCATGAAATATCCTATTATTTTCTGCCAAATCTAGCAATCCCTTTACGTATATTTAATGACGTAGAAAATTCAATGTTTCTTTTTATCTGTGTTGGTTCTAAGATGCAAAGATCAGCATAGGCAATTTTCAAAGCTCAGTATTTCCTCAGTTCCGGTAAAAAGGCATTGGTAAGGAATGCTGTCAATCTACATCATCAATTAAATATTGAGCTATTATCCTCACAAGACTGCATTTACTACAAGTTTGTGTTAACATCAGTTTTTGATCTTTAAATTCATGATTTTAAAACTACGCCTGTGAGTCATATGATTTATTTAGTCACATTTAAGTGAACAAATCAAGTCAAATTTCCTTATCATGGAAATTAACCACCTTAGAATCACGCGGAGTATATTCAGACTTTGTTTTATTTGACTTAAGATTTTCACAGTAGTAAATAATTCGTGAGACCATTTCTGATTCGGTTCAACGAGTAAGCAGCTACGTTTAGAATATCGGAATCAGAAATATTTATCATTTCTCAATTTCTTTTACTGAAAAGCATTGACATTTTTTAAAGTAAAAGTATGGACACATACCACCAAATAAGTAACCGATGCTTGCTGATGAATGAGGTAGTCATGTGTTTGATTAAGTTCAAAAATGTAAAATGTAACCGAAAAAATGTGAAAATCCTGCACTCTTGCCACCAGAATCTTGCGCATGATTCCCCCATAGTCATTTGAAGTATTCTCTTTTACAGTTTTACAGTATTTAGACTTGTATTTTCAGCCAGTTTCAGATACAAGAAAAGGCGTAAAAAAACACGTCTCGTAGAATTAAGCCTTCCAAGACTAAAAAGTTCATCACTTTTCGGAAAATACGTTTGTTTGTTATTAGTTTTGCTTCTATTATGACTTTCTTGTCTGGATTATTTTAATTTAACCCACTTCTTTGGCAATATAGTTACTCAAGTTGCAATTTTTGTTCTCTAAAGGTAATGCAGACCATTATTTAGGCTTTTTACAACCACAATTTTTATTTGAGTATTGAAAAAATAAAACCAAGTATGGTACTCCGTGGCATGTTGAAACTTTTTTTATGAGGTTGAACTTTAATGCTCTCTTGAAAAAAGATACATCAACATTATTGAGATGATTTAATATATTTTGTAGCAGTGTCTTCTATCATGAAAACACATAGATTCACAATTTAAAAAATAAAGTCATTTAATACTGCATCACTTGTGCTTGTACAACGTTAGAACGTTTCAAAGTTAAAAAATATTTATAAGTTCAGTTTTTCTTAAAAATGTCATCGTCTATGCTTTGAAAAAAAAAGCTATAGAATGTATGAATAACGGACGAATTCCAGCATAACTAAATCTCGTGGAAAGAAGGGGGGGGGGGAGGGGGGTATATGTTACGATACGTACACATTTTTGAATAAACAGCCCCTAATGATTAACCCGTCCTGGTGAAATTGTATTGAATCCGAAGCAACTAAAGACACGTTCTTTCTTCAATTTTTAAGAAAGGGGATAACACAGAAAAAAAATTATTTTCAACAAGCGCGTAAAATTTCTCCTCGTTTAATTCCAAGCAAAAAATAGCTCAAACAACGCAATTGGTTGTAGTCTTTGATGTGCCATACAACAATGTTTGCAATCTTTCATACAAAAGGCTTGATTTAGGCGATTTCTGGCTTAAATTTATATAAAATATTCCATTATTTTCTGCCAAATCTAGCATTCCCTTTATGTGCATTTGATAACGCAGAAAATTCAATGTTTCTTTTTATCTGTGCATTGAACACCGAGATAAAGGGAAGGCCAACGATCATGTTCCAATGATTAAGCTAAACCGTCGCACAGTAAACCATGGATCGTATATTATTCTTTACCAAGCTCAGTTTGAAGAAGACATCAATTTACCATTTCTATGGTTTTTTTTTTCATTAGGGCGAATCTGCAATTGAGAGACTCTCTTTGATTACTTTCTCTTTCATTCGTATTCCATTCAGCGTGATGTTTTTCATTCAACTATTTGTAGAGTATGGTAGCCAGAATTGTTGTGTTTCTATCTGTCCTAAAGAATCCCTCAAAAGATTTATAATGGCGCTGTAATAAATGAAAGAGAGCGAGAGAGGAGAGAGCCTCTCATTGTTAGATTCGCCCTTTTGAAAAAAAAATCCTAGATTTGTATGAAATCAATCAGTTTGAAAAAATATAAACACACTTGTGAGTGGCCCCAACAGCATTCTTCCTGTTGGTTAAAATCGGTCGTCAAACTGGATATTTCAACAATTCTTGTATTCCATTGAAATAAACCACCAACACTTGTAAATAGCTCCAACAGCGTCCTTACTGTTGGTTTAAATCGGTGCCAAAATTACTTTAATGTGCATCTCTGTACAGAGAGAAAATCGGGAACATAGTTGAATATCTTATTCGCTACTGACGTCAGTTGAATTCAGCACACCGTTTACCAAACCGGATCCCGCTGCAAGCCTTATCATTTTATCCAACATCCCAGTGATTTCTCGTGGAAGTACAGAGGTGTTCTCGGCTTCCAATAAAGCGAGTATCACGTCAACATATTCCTACCCGTTCCTTACATGACCTGCGTTCGGGTGAGGCTGGCGCTGGTATTGCCTTAGTTTGTGATTACCAGTTTTTACACATTGAGGATGTATTTTGGTCCCAAGCATCATCTCTTGATTCTTTGTGTAATAACAGCTGATCTGGCCAAAACGGAGTAGCAACCTCGGGCGGTCAATCATGCTCATGCTCTTGCCTCTTTTCCCGACTTATCCTTTTTAATGGACTTATTAACATACCAGTTATAATGCTGAACAAAACACTGTTATAAATTGAGATATAATGCTTAGAAAAATTAGCTAAGAACCGTCTAATACTCGTGTTACAACCAGAAGGAATGTATACGAAGCTGAGTGAAAATTTCGCAGAGTCTCAAGTGAAATTCTTTTCAAACTTGAAGCAGGTGTTAAGTTCACTCTACTTCAAAGCGCTAGAAAAATCCATGTTTTTAATACTGTGAGGAGTGTGTTTTGCCTATGCAAGAAAGATTTCTCCATTAATTTTGAGAATGATTCAATTCAATTTAATTGAGGCTGCCGGGCAAGTGCTGCTAAGTTCGGCTTACCATTACTGTTTTATTTATGAATCACAGATCACAAAACGAAAAGTTAACAAGAATTTTGTTACATTTTATGCAATTTACGTTATCTAACGCGTAACCTATGATTTATTTTGAATAATTAGAAGATATGCTCAAACTTCCTATGAAAATTTGAGTTGCATTATAGAATGACATAAACGACCACAAAGGACACGTTCAAAATCCCAAGCACGATACGCTTATCATCCTGAACAGTGCCGGATGAAATTAATTCATTAACACTCAAATAGTACCATTTACAGGGTGGCAAAGGTTGAATGTCAGTGTTTTTTTTGTCTCATTGTATCTTTTGTAATATTTTCTTTACCAAAAGATGCATATTTTTCGTTGTACGTGTGATCATCTAGCATATGACGGCTGTGATACGTTTTAAAAGATTGTATGTTTTAGTTACGCTATAAACATGGACGCAAAACGAGAGCTGATAGTAGATTGATTGATTGATTATTCTTTATTTTAAAGACTTTCAGCCGTTGGCTGGTTCGTCTCTTCTGATAGTAGATTTTAGACCGTGTCAAGAAATTTAGACCGTGTGGATCTTGAGACGGTTTAAACACATCGGTTTGAAGGAGAGATTTGTCTTCCGCGTCTTAAAAATATATAGAACGAGACGGGTACGCACTAAATCAACCAAAGGGTTCGACGTCACCTAACGGTTAGGACCAAAATGATGGTGAAATGCCTATGGGAGTGAATTTGCCGGAGTCCAACACAATCAGGGTGAGCGATGGTCAAGGATTTGAATGTTTCCCATACTTTGATCCAGAATATCATGACTCATGATTTGAAACTCAAAGCGTAGAAAAAACAGCGAATTCACGGATTAACAGAAAAATCAGCGAATTCACGGTTTATGAACAGAAAAAAGAAGAAGATTCGAGTTTATACTTCGATACAGTTGCTCCTGCTGATTATGATATGCCCTTTTTCGAGTTAAAAATGATTGTTTTTTTTGCGAGATACTTAAAACCAACAAAATAATTGAGTATATGCAGCGAAGTTTGCAGATGTTGCAAAAGATAAATTGGCTGTGCAGCAGTTCCAAAATATGTCGAGAGCAATGGTATGAGGTGGTATTTCAGAAAACATCAAGTTTCTATTGTTTTTCATTCAGTTAGGAGTAAAAACCAACACAAATTACTACCTCGAACATGATTTGGAGAAGTTTTTGTTATAAATGCTTCTAAATTGATTCTAGTCGATCAGGGACGAACCAGCTACAGGCTGAAAGTATATTTAATAAAGAAGCGAAAACCAACCATGATTCCAGATGGAAATTACTGAATACCAAAATAACAATCATAATATAGATAGACCATAATAGAGAATTCCATTAAACCATACTGCTGGGGAGCAGTATTTACAACACTTTACCGTCTATCCTCTCCGAGGTCTCTAAGTAAAAGTACGACGAGATGGATTTGTCAGGTAAATGCTGTTTTTATGCTAAAAATAAACCCAAGGTTTGAGATAGTCTCTCCGCTCTCCCATGGAATTTGGCAGTGTGAACAGATATTACGTTAGAACCACTTCAAAACAGCTATTAGTAGTATGTGGGCAAGATCAAATACACATTCTTTTGCCAGTCAAGGTGGCAGATGACCTACCCACCATTAAGGATGTGTGACAAAGGATTGTGTGCTTGCTTCGCAATACTGCTTTACAAATGCCCTTCGCTCGATTTCAAAACTACTTCTATTAGTACGAGACACTGAAGAAGTCTGCACATTGTAGACGAAATACGCGTATTTGTCAAGATAGGCAAAGGTGGTGAGAATCAAATGTAAATTACTAATTTTTCTTCTCATTTATAGCTACTTCTATTCATTTTTCATAACCTGCCGTGCTCTAACGGAACTATCGACACCTTTTCTTCACATCTTTGTTCTAACAAAAAAATTCTGTTCACTCTTGAAGTCTCAAGGTAATGAGAAATTATTTCCTTCCTAAACAACTTCATCATAGATCGTTACTCCGAGAATGGAAGAATACCAAAATAACAATAATAGTGTGGAATTAATTGTTTTCAATACGTGTCTGCCCGCTCTTATCAATGAAAATCAACACAAGAGTGCCAAAATTTGCCCCATTTCATATCATCATTAGAATGCCCAAGCAACACAGCTTGTATTAAACACGTTGCAAGTACTGTTAAATGACAAATGTAGATATTCTATATAAGTGTATAACACTTTACTCTTTTACTTATTTTTAAAAACTTTTTTCAAACTTTAATATGACGTAAAAAGCACAGAAAGTGATGTCTTATAACAACATTAACATAAAAAATATCCTCATACAAAAATATATCATCGCCATGTGTAGGATTTGAACAGATTTATAGCTTCTTTGCTGTTAAGCCAACTCCGATTGTTGAAAAGCCAACTCTGAGTACCTATGATTTGCTTCCCGTTGGCAGTGAAACCACAATCTTGTTGAACAAATCATCGTTATGAAAAAATAAACATGTGTGGCAAAACGGTCGGTGTAATGTAATTTCAACAGTATTTGGAAGTATCCATAATCTTTTCCTATTTATGGTTTCTACATGTATGTAACTATGTTTTTAACAACAATAATAAAGTATTCATCACTTGCATGCAGCGGTTAAAAAAGTTTTTATAGCTCGATTGTTATTTATAGTGATATTTAGAATACGAGAGATGCAAATCGCTCCAAACGTGACATATTTTGCTAAACGTTTATAATACATTTATAAAACGATTAGTTATAAATCATTCGAAAAATTAGTTTTGTGTGCTACTTGGGTGGCCTGAGGCCACAAATGGTCACACGAATGAATCCTTAAGGAAACTATTGATCGATATTTGTGACAATATGCCTCACGAAACACTGTGTGCCTGTTGTGAAGCTTTTAAGGAACGTCTACAGCTGGTCATAAAAAGAAGTTAGTAGAGAAATTCATACTCATCGCGTCATGTGTGCCAGTGATAATATCTGAGTTTTATTGGAAATAAAGCGTTTATGGATTTTAAGCCGTTATGTTTTTTAGAGACGCATATATTTCTACTGACAGGCAGCAACCGTTGTCTCCCAGTATGGATGCGTGTTTTGGGCTTTCCTCTTCAGTTTGCTGCTAAAATATAATAAATCGTTTTGTCTGGCAGCTTTGGGATGATCTCTAACAACTGTGCAATATGGTTCCAGATTTTTCCACTTGGTATCATGTATAAGACCAATTTTCGAGAGATTCTTCGAGAATGTTCTTTATAACATTGAATCATGCTAAAGTTTTTGTGATACTGACGCATCAAGTTTGAATTCATATAGTTAGGCCTCAATGTGCCTCCAAAACATTATGTCAGTTTATATGAAGAGCAAACTAGAAAAGATGTTCAAAATGAACATTTGTAAGTAATTCAAAAATATTAAAAAAAAAAACTTGGAACATTTTGTGAAGCTGTTTCTTTATAAAAATAGCTTTTCAGTCGATCAGTATCAGCAATTATTTAGACTGAAGCGTTAATTTTACATATTTCAAAACATTTTCCCAATCAGTTTTGTTTTAAACTGATGATTTTAACTCTAGGTATTTCTAGCTAGGAATAATCAAGATCCTTTTTTTCATGTTACTCAAATGGAACTGTAAGGTTCGACTCTAAGGGTCTTGCACGGAGTTAAAACATTGCAATCTTTATTGAACTTTATTTAGTTCTAATTAAAAACTAGGCTGCAAAGCTAAAACTCACTGAATAGCTTTAAACTAATGGAAAATGAGATTTTAACGGTTTGCTTCTCCATCGTTGGCTGAAGCATTCTTTCAATCAGATTGAAAAAATGTAAATCCACTATATATTGGAAATTGAGAAAAAATACTTGAGACTAGAAGTTCTATTATATTTTAGAAACCAAGAATTGTCAGATTTGTATGAACTTCACTGTGCTTTTATCATTGACCGCACCCTACGACCATGACTCCGGCATTGAAAATGTTATGTTCTTAACAAAAATCAGAACTTATCCATAAACAGAAAGAATTCTTCTTGTCCCTTTAACCTCGCACTGCTCTGTTTTTAGCGTTTCAGCAACACAAAAACATCCCCGAAAAGCTTTCATTAATAAACTACATCGTTAAATGATACTACCATTGTTAATGATCTCGCACATTCGTTCGCGCATATCTTCAATGGCCTTTTGGTCTCAATCGAGGCTGAATAATGTGGTACAATTGAAAAATTCATTCGCCGAGATTACGCTCCCCTCCCTCCCTCACCTCCCAGTTCCAGTCCTCGTGGGACATTTCCATTCGATTAAAAACATCACAGCAATCACAACAACTTACCTCGCACGCTTGGATGCATCCTGCAGAGAATATCATGCCCACCAAGAGCAGCTCAATTAAAGAATTAAATCCGTTCGGACCTGCTCTCAGGTGTGCGAGTGTGTGGGTGTGGGTGTGTGGATGATGTATTTTCCCCATCCTCAGGAGTTGTTCGCGTCGCCGCCGATGAAAGAGTGAACGAGAAACCGAGTGAGTAAACACAAAAAAGCTGCTGCCCCTTTTTTCGGTCAGTACGTTGTCGTTGTTCCATAAAACATTAATTCGTTATTCCTTACCTGTGAATTTATATGGTACAATTTTGATTCAATTAAACTGCGCTTGCTGCAGCCCGGGACTGGAACTGTCATCAATGCGTTTTTTATTGTAGTTTTTTTTCGTTCAGTTCAGCCCAGTTGGTTTATTCCATTTTGTTCGATAGCATGCATTGAACCGGACAATTTGTTATTTTCACTTGCAGGTTTTTTTGGTCGTTGTTTTTTCGTATTAGGTGTTACAGTTGTCGATTTTTCTTACGTTGTTTGCTCACAGTAGTGATTAAATATTTATAAATCTGGTTGATATTGGATTGCATACATACGCTTTCCTTCCGCAGAGCGTCACGACCAATCACTGCCCGTTTGGCTACCGAATTTTTTTCCTGCTCCCATTCGGAGGTCGCTACGAGGTCAAGGCTTCTGCATTTTTTGAAGGTGCCGAAAAACACACCGACGAAAGCGCACATGGAAGACTTCATTGTCACTTGTGATAAATGCTTAAACACTCTTCGCTTTCTGTTTGTTTTTGACTTCACATCACCCTCTTCATCGACATCGGTCGATTCATTTTCGCTCGTAAATTTCCTGTATGCACGCTTTTCGCTGCATTTTAGCTATTTCTCTTCTAATGTGTGGGATCTTTTCCTGCTGGAGTGCGCGTAAAATTCCTGTAAAAAATTCAGCAAACACGCAGACACAGACGCGCGCACACACAGACAATTTGCTGACGACGAAAACGGACTTTACGGCCACGCGCTGCGGTGTCGCACACGCACAATTCCCGCATCGATTAGACAGCACAATACACGGCTTACTAAGGTAATGATTTCTCACCTTGGCCCGAGGATTGGCTGCAGATCATGATGGCGACCGTGCGGATTTTGGCTGTCGCTCAAAGTTGCCGAATGTTGCCTTGCCCAGTCGAAGAGAAGAAAGAAATCCGTTCCCTAATTGATTAGCGCCTGTCAAAATCGTGGACACGCGTCACCGTGATTTCAGCGTCAATTTTCCGGCTTAATTTGGAAGGCTATGTCTGCTGGCCGGTTGTTGTGACGGTATTGGTCTGCCGACAACGGATGGTACACGCGGTTTCCCGCACAGACACACGCGCGCTAATGCGGTCTCCCACGTGCCCCACCATTGAGTGGCGCCTGTGTCTGGCGTGGTGTACCTCCGTGATAGCACTACAGTTGTTGGTACGTTTTTTGTTGCATGCCCCAGGCTCTTACGCTTTATTCACTAAGGTGTACTCCCTCCCTCCCCGCCCGCCTCTACGTTCTTGCTCGCAGTGACACTCAGCGCGATTCTCTCCTCTGATTTTCTCTCATGGCATAACTCCTCTCGCTGCCGTTGCGGAAGTTCTTCTCGAAACTCTCGCTCTATCACTTTGGATGATCGGTCGATTGCGGTACGCTAGTCATTCAAGAATACTGAGGTGTATCTAACCAATATGTAAGTATTTATATTTGTATACTTTTTCTTTCTTTCTTCACTGCGCTGAGCTTGTGTGTTTGTGTTCTCGCTCTCGTGTCGGTGAACCTATCCATTTCGCATGAAAATTTTGTTCTTTTTTCTTCACCGCCGCTGCTGCTGCTGCTGACTGGGGCTACTTGAAGATCTAATCGGAACTTTTTCTTACGCACTTCTCCTTTGCGCCCATTTTCACAACATATGAACATCAAAGAAGCCCGATTCGTCGGTCTGATCGATTTCCTGGCGCATTCTTCGAAAGGGTATAGCACTTGCACAACCTTTAAAATTTGACGTTTGCAGATCTTGTTTAAATTTGTCGAACACACACGTTTGCTCTGCTAGTGGTAGTGGCGAATATGCGATTTTTTCCGCCACTATCAACTTCTCCTACGGGCACGCTACTCTTCGGTTGAATTTTGCCTCTTCATCAATCTAATAAAATTCCACCATTTTAAAGGACAACAAAGCACTTCAAACTGAGAACGACACGTTTTCTTTCCGCTGAACCGCCTCGGAATCGCATCCAACATAAACCGCTTAATCCTGGTGCAGAGACCGATTCAGTTAATCCCCCGACACCATTCAGCATTCCCGAAGAAGCCAAAACAACACTTGCTGGGACGGTTCGCTCGCTGGCCAGAGGAATCCACACTGTACGGTAGAGCCGCGCGTGATATCTTCCCAATGCGGTTCCGGGTCTGCGTAACTGTCGCATCCAACGGACCCGGTCTGGAACTAGGAAGCGAACAATCCCGACAGAACCGCTATGTACGGCCCCATTGAACGGACCGCCACCATTGTCGCCAGGTCCAACATTTTGCCGCGCTCACTTCGTCCCGCTGTGCCCGGATCGAGCTGGGTTACATGCCTATGTGGTGCCGTTGACCAGGCTTCGATTCACCCCGCACGGGGATCATAACATAGGCATTCCCCCTGCTCACGCTACCCGTCCCACCGGAGCAACTCACTCAACCCACCCGCCAACTCCTCGAACTCACTCCGGCACTGCTCCCTGGTAAGAATGAAGGAGGTAGACTCGAGCACTGCTGGTTTTATTGATCAATATTTACGTTAGAACTTTCCGTTCAATGAACGCACTGCCGGACACCGTCATAGACGGACACGACGACGACGACGACTCAGAAACGTCGCTCACTCAGCGCGAGGCAGTGTTTGTTGAATGCGACGCTCTCGCGAGCTCGCCGCGTGCATGTCGTCATCGGTTAAGTCGTGGGTTGAGGTGAGAATGCTCTAGCCGCAGAGGTATGCCATTGCGTTCGTTCAGCTGATGAGGTTGGATGGTGCGTATGCTGTGTGTATAGAGGAAGGCGAGGATCGCGGGGACGTCGTGGGTTCAGCTGATTGTAATCGGTTATTCAGTGTTCTATTAAAACGTGTAGAATATTGCAGGACAAATCCCGACTGACGGATTGTTGTCCACCTGGTTTGCGGTAGGTGGAAAGTTTGTCATGGTGTGAAAGGACAGTTTAGCGGTCGGTGCTTTGGCGAGATAGGCTCAGTGTAGGTCAAAAGTGATGATTGATTTGAAGTACCACGATGGTGTGGTATGCAGGATGAGTGGTGGGTTTGCTGTGAATTCCTATATACTTATACTTCTACTAAAGACTCATATTTTGGATTGAGCAGTGATAAAATTACTGTATTATGGTTGCTTTCACCATCTGGAAGGATGCATCACTCTACTTTTCACTCATTAACACATAATTCGAACTTGCCACCTTACTGAAGGCTGAGGACCAAGTTTTTCACCCCTACAACAATGCGGTAAGTGCAAAGTAGCAGTGACGCTTTCCCACTACACTACTGACGTCGGCGATTGAAATAATTGCCGAAAATTATCCAATCAATAATTTACTTTTGAAAAGCGGTTGTCAACATTCTTTAAAAGCAATGTACTTTAATAGGTATTTGATTTTCAGGCGATGATGAATGATGATTTTACATAAAACTTCTTCAATATTTTTAAACATTTACTTCTGCTCTAGAGATCAAAACAATCTATTAGGTCCCATACCATTAACATCAAACACCAAGATGCAATGCATCCTTAATTCTGCTCTGAGTTTCCAAAAGCTTGAATCTGCTTTTAAACATTCAAACGTTGGTTTGTCGATGCTGTTATGTAACTCTCTAACTCTCACACAATCGGACAATACTATCTTGTTGGAAGACATTAATACTACAACCACTGTTGAATTATTTCCACGTCGTTCAATCATATCGAGGAAACGACAAATTACAAAGCACAAATCGGTATTTTGAAAAATCATAGCTGAATTTATAATTGGCAGATTCAATTTTTTTCCGTTATTTCATGTTATGCTTTTTTGTTAATTGTTATGTTATGTCCAACAAACCTTATACTTGACGAACTGCCGCTCATGGTGAGGGCATAATTCGACACAAATTAACACGGCTGAACACTACATCGATCTGTTTCTTTATACATTGATACAATGAGTTTGGAGTGTTTTTTTTTAAATTAAGTAATCCAAACTACCGCGAATCGCATATTTCTTACATGTTTGCTTTGATTTTTGATGCAAATGTTGTTGAGTTAAGAGTAGCGAGAATTATGCACAGTGCACAGTTTTAAAGAATTATGTTATATTCTGAATTATCTGATGCACATATGTGGAATGTATTGGAAAATTGCCTAAATCAGATCTGTTGATTGTAAAATCGTTGTTTATGCGTGCATTAGCTGGAAAAAGAAGGATGGAAAATTGTTAGGATTAGTTAAAACTCAACATTTTGTTGTGTGTATTGTTAGTGCAAAATCAACTTCCAAAAACACAAGAGAATGAGAAAAAAGATTAAGTGTTTCCATTTTCTCCATCTATCTTTATTTTTTATCTTTACAGATACGTGTATTTCCTCTGCAATATCCATACTTCTTCAATGTCGTGTACTAATACTCAACTAAGTCAATTTAAAACGTTTATGCATGTGAATTGATCAACTCTACTTAGTCTTTTTGAAGTGGTTCATTGTAAACGTGGAACTTATTCCTTGTGTAAAAAAAGACTTTAGTGTATAGCAGATCGCAGAGGAACATCAACAAACATGAACTGGGAGAGCAACTGTTAAGGATCACCAAAAGATTTTGCATTCAATGTTGCGTTCCTAAAATCATTGTGATATAATTGTTATATAATAATCTAACAATCTGTGATGATGTTGTTTTTAAGAAGGAAAAAAAATTCTCATCACCATGAGGCTCTAGAAGTAGACAGCAATTTTTTTGCTAGAAAAAAATTGTTAAGAGAAAGTATTGATAGTTCCGTTAGCTCACGGCAGGCGGTGAAAATTGAATAGAACTAGTTTGAAATTGAGCGGAGGGCATTGTGAGGTAGTTACCTCGCGTATGGGAGAATACAAGGAAAGACTATATCAGTATAACAATCTGGATTAAACGCTTGTTTTTAATTGTCAAACGTGTGGTTTTAATACATATGCAATGAGAAACATTAGAAAGCTACAAATAATTTGGAAATAATATGCACGTCCAATTATAGCGTACCATATTTTAAACACTTTCCGGAAGTTTGGCAACACCATATCAGCACAACATCAGATCAGCTCTGACAGCACTGAGTAAGCAAACAAGAAACCAAAAAGAAAAATTCTGATTAGGTGATTACGGTGACTTTTTCCATTCCGTTCTTTTCCAAATAATCGGATTTGCATCGCTGGTGAAAACAGTGCAAATCAGGATGTGAACAACAGTATCGATTTCGTGCACATAAAACAAGACGACACCGATTTTTGATTTTTACATCGAGGATCATGAACGTGAACCTTAAGCGCAAACGAAGGATGAACCGGTGGACGTACTTCACGACCAAGCAAACGACCAGGACAAATTTTAACAACAGTTGATGGCGTACAGATCGGTTCTTAGGCGAAAAATATTGTACAAACGTGCCTTAAAAGTATGTAAAGAGCCAACTTGTAAGGAAAAGGTTCAGCTTTTTCTGCTACTGTACACCGATTTTTTTTTGCGTTATCTAATGCACATAAAGGTATTTCTGAATTTTGCAGAAATTAATAAGATATTTCATGTAAATTTAAGCCTCATAACGTCTGAATCTAGCCTGTAGTATAAAAGATTTCAAACATTATTGTATGGCGCATGAAATATTTCAAACAATTTCATCGTTTACGCCTCCATTGACTTGAAATTAAACGAGGGGGTTAAAAATTTTTTTTTCTGTGTACAAATTCGTAAGACTTTCTTTTCCGAGTGATGACTTTTTGAATGGATTGGCGGTCAAAATGTCTGTTCAGGTTTATTACGAGGTGTTGGCGCTTGGGGAACTTGCTGGTGGCTTGAATGATAGATTCGGAGCAGATGCTAATGAAAGCCTGATAAGTGTCCCAACTGAAAACAGCAAACAAGAATAAATATCTGAATCCTTTGGATAACAGTTTCGTTTTGTCGGCGAATCCGATACAATATTCTATTGCACATCTTTATTTTGGGAAGAATAAATGGTTCCCGCTCATCCCAGCATTAACACCAATATGCATGAGTACGATGAAAGAGAACCAGCGATTGGCTGGTGAACACGAAATCCTTCTCGTGCATTTTACAAAAAGGTTTTATGACATTATTTCACTGGATAAGAAGCTAGATGAATGTTATATACGATATACGAGACATTTGTTCAAAATCCATGTTTGCAAAACGAGTGAGAGCTTATTTACGAAAATAAATTTTCAGTGCAGTATCCGGGAAAAAATACGAATACTATTCCCAATGATCGGAAGAATTGCAACATATTTTGGTCAATGTGAATTTTCGCACCATCTAGAATCCATATAGAATTTTAACTCGGGTACCGATTCAACGGACCACTCAAAGCGAGATCTCAACAATCTTCAAATAAAATCCACCAGGAGAATGTTCCGTTAGTTAAAAATGTTTTCAGCAAGCCTTCAACTCCCATGAAGCAAATAAGTGAAATCCGCGTTCATCGAACAAGGATTGATTTTCTAACTGGACCTATGCTTCGATGCAAGTCACGGTTGTCAAATGACACTTTTTGCAAGAAGACAATATTGATTTTGTTCCACTTTAATGATAGAAGTTAACAATAAACATTGATTTTACTTTTTTTTCCAATACCTTCCGGAAAAATCCTATAATTTGCAAAATGTGAGAAGTGCTGTTGGAAACGATGGTGAGCCTCGTCAAGATAGAATCAGCGAAATAAAAAAGTTCAACCTAATTTTCTCCGAATTTTTCTGTCATACGGAGAGCGGCTGAAGTTCTAGTTCACTTCCAATGCGAGGACTCATTTGTAGATCGTCGAAGATTTTCTTCAATGCAGCGTGGCTAGTTCTCTTACTGGCTTTTCCTAGACCCATGTGGTGCTTGATGTTTTTCGAAGCTTGTCGTCGTTGATTTAGGTCAATAAGACTTATCCTTTTTTCACGTTTTTCGGGAATTATTCTGAAATCAGGTGGAACTTTACAATCATTTTTAAAATATATGGCACTGGGTTACACACATTATATGCAAGAACGAAAGAAATGATTTTTTAGACGAAAACAAGCATTCCTGCTAGCACAAAATTGGCAGTGTCGGCACTCGGAAACCAAGTGACAGTTTGACAGCTGGCAATGATGAAATTTTGGCAAGAAACAGCTGACAGCTTGTTGCTGGGAGTTTTCTTACAAACTGTTTGCAAGTTTCTTGCAGTTGGCGCTTAGACAAACAATTGCAGTAATATTAAATCCGGTTCCAATACCATTCTAGTTGATTAACCACTTGAATAATTTACAATTAACGTTCAAAATACCGAATATTATTGTTAAATTCCTAGGGAGGAAGCAGATGTAACTGCGAGGCACAACGAAACAAAAGTGTGAACTCTCCAGTTCCCAAACAACACACAACTGTCATATTTAATTGGTTGTAACAACTAATTAAATGACTTAAATGAGTCATATTGACGTTTTTTCAACCAATTTTGCAACATCTGTGCTCCTAGGGTAGTTCCTCATCTTCCATACTGACTTTCGAACAGCTATTGCTTTCGAACGCTCTACACATATTTTCTAGACGAGAATGACAAATCGATGATGTTTGCTTCGTTTCGTTAAGAACTTACCGATCCTGATTAGTAGGCCATCACAAACAGAAACCATTGCAAAAGTATCAAACTTGAGAACTCGTTCCGAAACCGCAGAATATGGGGTCAATTATAGAAGGCGAGTCGAGCAACTCGACTCGACAGTTCAACCTGAACAATGCATTAGATACTAAGTAACATTGAGAGATTCTCTTCTTCGACTTTTCCTTTTGTCTATTAAACGATTTGCTGATGAAATTTGTCAGAAGCAGATAATTTCCCATCTCCATGCGAGGCTCTAGGATTTGCTGTTGTTTTTGACGTGTTGGATCCTTAATAATACTCTATATTACCGTATTGTGTGTTGGAAGTACTTGAACATAGCCGTAGGAACTCAAAGAGAAAAGTCTTGCCACTATCGATTGGAGCAAAATTGAATATTTAACTCGACTTTCAACTGTAATGTTGAAAGATTTCAAAAAGTCATTGAAATATTACACCACGCCATAATTCAGAACTTCCATCAGCTTAGTTGTTTTTTTTCACTCTTGTTTTGTCAATTTTATAAATGCTTTTGTTACTCTCAAAACCTCATTGGAAATCTGTCTCAAAGTTACAAGTTTGAATTTTTTTTTGAAGAAATTTCATTATCAAAATGTGGACAGTAATCGATCTCGTGTCATTGATTTTAGCTCGAAATTTTCTGACCTTCTGGTATAATTTTTGAATTTTTTTCTGAACTTCTGGTACTCTAAATAGGAAGTTTTCCTAAATTGAGGATTATTGTTTTAAATTTTTGGAGAATTTTCTGAACTTTGAAAGAATTCTCGAAAACTTCTTTTATATTTTTCTGAACTTCATAAAACTTCTTTCTTTTAATTCTCTGAACTTATTAAAAAATGTTTATTTTTCTTTTATGCTTAACTTCAGGAAGTTTTTCTTACCGACGAACCAACATGCCATAGAAGGTCATTGAATCGATCGCCTGAATGTGCAATCATATCTGTCAAACAAGGTGAGATAGGAACCAAAAAATTGTATTTTTTTATATGAATTTATGCCTAAGCTCATAGTTAGATGACGATGAACGGTTGAGGATATGGTGGAGTTCTTTACTATATTTTGACATGCCGTCGTAGGCAATGAATATTAATTATTACGGTCATTTGAATAAATTTTGTATAGGTTGCTTCTACAGGTCTTCAATGATTATCTCTTGATTTTCAGGGAAGTTCTGTTTTTTAGCAAAACTCCAAGACTTTTGGAATGATCCCTACTGAACTTTTGACAAGTTTCGCCATAAACTTCTAAGCAGTCACTCCTAATATTTTTGGAAAGGCACTCTTAATTTTTGGAATAGTTTCTTCCAGACTTTCTGAGAAGTCTAAGCAGGGGCATTTCTTTCGGAACTTCTTATAAGCAAACATCGAGGAAAAACTTTTCAAAACCTTTATTACTTTTAACTTAAGGGTTGTTTGCTCTTGAACTTCGAAGATATTCATGCTAGAACTACTAAGAAGTGCTCCCTATACTCAAGTGAAGTACCTTCCTGATATTTGGTGTAGTTTTTTTTTGAGGAATTATTTTTCTGATCTTCTGGAGAGCTTTCAGAGCTCCAGAATATTCCTCTCTGAATATTTCGAGAATTCCTTAAATTAGGGAGTTTTCATGATTTGATTGAAGCTTACAGAAGTTCTTGGTAGCTTTTTACCAAAGAAATTTTTACCTGAATTTCTGAGAAATTTCAGATTGAATCACTATTCTTCTATACTTCTGGAAAGTTTTTTCCAGAACTTTTGGCTATTTATGAACTCTTGGGAGGTTTCAACTAATCTTTAGGGAAGTTTCTCCGGGAAAATCTGTGAAATACTCTCATGAACTTCAGGACAGCTCTTTCTGGTACTTTTGAAAAGCATGATCTTGAACTTCGGGAATGCTAGTTCCTGAATTTTTGAGATATTTCAGCTCGAAGTGCCCATTATAGAAGAAGTTTTTTTCACAGAAGTCTTTTCTTACATTTCTGTGAAGTCTCCTTCTGAATTTCGAGGAAGCTCTCCTCGAATGTCTATGAAGTGCCTCTAAACATCTGGGATGTTTCTATCTGAACTTCAAAAAAATGTCTTACTGATGGTTTAGAAAGTCTCAATCTGAGTTTATGGAAAAAAAATTGTCCTAAACTTAAAAAAATGATGAGAATTCCCCTTTTAAAACTTCTCCCTAAAATTTCTCCCTAAAATTTTAAAATGTTTTTTTCCTGAAATTTCCAGAAAACTCCCTACTTATGGAAATTAATGGAAATTTCCATGATTTTTGACAAGCAAACAGAAGTTCTGGATAACTATGCCAATCTATTGGAATTTTGTCGAAATTTTGAAAAACTCATGACATTTATGACTTGGCTGTCAATAGAAAGTTTGGTGGGAATAATTGATGTGAGGAAGACTGCAGATCTTCCTACAAGCTTAGAGCATTATTGGCATCTCGAGATGTATTTCTAGATTTATTTTGCTTAAGTTTCTACATTTATGTACTACTTCCAATAAATGCAAGTGAAATGTCGAAAAGTTTATATGCTAAAGACAAGGTGATATTAGTTGTTTGAAAAAGACGCACACAACTTCCGAAATGATCTCAATACTCTTTTTTAAATTCAGAAAATAAATCAGATAATAAAGTTATTAAACAATAATAACTTCCAACATTTTAATATTTTTTCTCTGTATATTGCAATCTCTATAGAAATTACAATTTGTCCGTAAAACTTCCAGGACGCTTGAAACTTGATAAGTTCGTATAACGTGCTTGAAGTTCTTAGTTCATGTATTCAACAATGCATTTCGACTTTTATGCCATTTTTCAAGTTCATGATGTATTTAAACTTTTGAGGAGATGATGAATTTCTAAAAAATAAGTGTTGCGCTCATTTAATGGAAAACGCCAATTGAAAGTCATGAGCAGCATTTCAACAACAAACACAGCCAGTAGTATAGATAGTGATTGGCATACTGAAGGCTTGTTCTGACATTCACACATCTACACAAGCAAGCTAACTCACCACACCACACACATTCTAAACTCTTGTTAATTTGTTTAGGTTCAATTTTTTTTGTTTAAGCTGAAGTTCCTATTTGTGAAACTTTCAAAAGTTTATTTTTTATCGTTGTTCGAATAATCGGTGACTACCGGATAACTAGCCAATTTTAGAATCAAGTGCAACAGATTGCTGGTTCTTTTGCACTCCACCACTTCTGCTTAAAACCCTGTTCGACTACAACCTATATTAGGCTATAGATATCTTGATATCAAATGACATGCACATTATTTCAGTGAAAACTAGATGGTAGATGCTGATTTCGACGATAATCTATGTCACGTAACACAAGCTGTCGTGGAAAGTACTATAACATTTCGCTCGGTTCCAACTCTACAATATTCTCTGGCGATGTCCACAATCATTTTCAACAATTTCAATAGAAATAACTTGTTTTTCTGTTGATTCACCTGAAAAATGTAATCCTATAATGGTTAGGTGTCTTTCTCCCTTTCGTATGTAATTTACACTTTCCGACAAAGAAAGCGTGTCAAAATAAGCTCTGCCTGAGCTATCCCACTAGACAACATTTTCTCGACATCTGTAATAGCAAAATAGACGTGTCGAGTACAATGACGGTTGGCTCGACTTCTATAATTGTCTCCTATGTTAGTTTTACAAATTGGAGTAATTGGACATTGTGGGATACTAGTGATTCGTGGAATATCAAGGTTTAAAGCTCTTGTTTACAATTGAATTTTAGGCCCTTATCATGAATTATTCGAGAACTGTACTAGCAAAATAAACTTGTCAATGTGACAGCGATATTTATAGGGGTCGATCATCGTCGAATGTGGGTCTGTGAAATAATGGCTGACGACGATCACCGAGGGTCATCCAGAATTACGAGTCATGCGAAGGGTTCATCTGATTGGTAAAGTAGGTCTGTGACTAAGGACCGATAAAGCATATATTTGATAACGCAAAAGGAACTATGAGAATCAACTAACAGAGATGTATTTGTGACCTACTGCACACTTTTGAAATGACGGATTACAATGAAAGCAGTCCTCAGACTAGAGTGATTCGAAAATTGAGATATGGCCAACTGTAGCTGTGAACTGTATCGTAAAGATGGTACTTGGCTCTTGCATCGAGGTCCAGTAAGCCTAGTAGCACGCTTGTTATAAATCAATTAAAATAACTGCATTACAACCTAGTTCAGTTGTAAACCAGTTGCTGCAACTTACTTCAAACTAAGTCTGCGGTTCCATAGATTAAGATCTTTTTCACCGATACCAATCCTGCAGATACAAGAGAGGACTGGAGTCATGGTAAATACATTTCCTGGTACCCTGAACGCTAGTAACGACGCGAATTGTCGTGGAAAAATCTCAGAAAGCGTCTTTCAAGTGTACACAGGTAAAAAAAACATTGAATTATCAGTGTTGTCTAATGCACATAAAGGGATGCTAGATGCTAGATTTGGCAAAAAATAATTGGATATTTCAAGTTTACTTCAGTGAGATAACGCCTGAATCTAGCCTGTTGTCTGAAAGATTGCAAACATTGTTGTATGGCGCATGAAAGATTGCAAACAATTTCGGTGTTTATGCCTTCCTTGGCTTATACTAAATTGAAGGGAAATTATATGCGCTTATTAAAATCCCTCATTTTTCTCTGTGTACCATGGGATAGTTTTCTTTTGTTCATCGGAAAACTCCGGTCTATTCGAGATTCTAAGGATCATATTTAGATTATTGTGTTTAAAAAGGGCGTTTGGTAGAAAAAGAAGTATGATACGAAGAGTAAAAAGAGTATATTTTGTATATTGACTAGTTCTTTATTCAGTTTGTTCCGATACTGGAAGCTCTGAAAGTAATTAATAATCAAATCGGAGCATGATTTTCAATACTACTTGATTTCAACATATCAGAATATCAATTTAAAATGTTTTCTGAAAAAATGCTGTTTTCTTTTCAGATTGATTCTGGAATGGATGATACTTTTTAACAGCGAAAAGATTAATTGCAGTTTCATATGTTTCGTACGACTCCAAGGAAACCTTTGATTATCAGCCATTGACATTGATTAAAAAGTGATAGAAAATTCGAGCCCCGTTATTCATTCTATTACTCTGCAGGATTCATTGATTGCAGTTCATTGCGAATCGAGCCGTGAAAAACACGGTATGGAACCAACAAAGTTGAACAAAGGTTAAAAAGTAATTTCCCTCACGCGTCTCCATGTCCACCTCTTATCAATCCGGCTGTTAGAATGGAGAAGCATGGTTCATAATTACCTTAGCACCTGCCGGTCTTTGTTCCTGCTCATTTCCCTTTGTTCCCAACAAAACAAACTTCCAACGCAATTCTCACTCCAGTGCGTTACCACGAGCAATAACCTGTGCCCCCGTCAAGGAAACGCACTGATTTATATCCCGCTATAGATGATTCCGAGAACAACAGAGAAAACAACCCTCTCACCCTCCGATACCAGAAAGGACCTGGTGGTGGGAGGATTAATATACTACCGGTGTTGTAGGTGGTGATTAATGTCCATGTTGTACATAATTTTATGTCCACCTTGCCAAACTCAACCTCGCTTCATCCATCACCGGAAATATCAACGTCGATTGGGTTGTGCGTGTTTCCGTGTTCCGCGGCGGTCAATGATCGGTCCTAGCTTAGTTCACTGATTTAGGGTTCAGCACCCCGGGAAATTCTGAACAATCATAAAGCAGACGTAATTCTTTCGGCAAACATTGATTCGATGATACCGCGTCGAGCTGCGTTCTTCCCCAAACGAACGGGCTGAGTCATTTCCAGTGGGTTGTACTTACTTGATCTGATCCTGATTATTCATGATATGCGGAGATATGATTTTGGAGATGTGCTTACCTGTAATCGAAAGAAAACAAGAAAACAAGCAATCGTTAATATTTATGAGATAACAACTGATTTGCAAAAGAGCGTGGATTCGGAGACGTGTCGGATTGCGACCATTGCCGTGTTACGATTATTGGGTTTTGCTCGAACGTTTTCCGTTGGTTGCCAAGAAGGAACTCCACAATATTTCACCATTAATGAGAGCGTGCGGCGTGTCACGCGAATAAACAAACGTCGGTCAGAAGAAGCCGGTGTTTGAATGATTATTTTTAATGGGTTCCTGAGTTTGGTTTCGAATTCGCTGACATTGGGGAAGCGGGGGTTAACGGATAGTGGGATTCTGATTGGTTTATCGTCAATAAATTCAAAATTTCGCTAGTAACTTTGCTAGTTATGTACTGAAATAAAAGTCGCATACTCGCAAGAGCAAGTAGGAAAGGGCTTAGGTTCTTTAAAAAATCTATAAAATGCGAAGTCTTCATCAATCTCTTAACACATCGAAAGCCCAAGAACCTTTGGAGCCGTCAAGCAATGAACAGCCCAACTTCCCTTAAATCCTTCATACACCCACAGCAATTGATTGCACACAATTTCTGCAGCTCTTGCCTAGAGTTGGTTGGCGGCTCGTCGTTGTTTCGTGATTGTTTGGTGACAGTCCTTCGGAGTGTTTGTGGGTTTTTTTGAGAACTAAAAATAACTTCTTTTTTTGCTCTCTATCTCTATGGAATAGAGAGGCATGACTTTTTGAAAGATGACATTAATCAGCCTTTCACTCAATCGTGGGGTTCACTGTGTCTTTCTCTCACCCTGCTGTGCTTTGGCGATAGCTGTGAACTCGTAATTGTGTGATAAGCGGTTGGGAGAAGCTCTGCTGATTGGGCTTGTGTGTGATTTGTTTGCCATATACGGAATGCTTTCTTCGTGGAATGACGTAGGTTATTTGATTTGTGGAGATTAATTCGAAGCTCCGTCGGGCTTAGGCAGCGGTGCCATCTCCTTCGATGGAAGATGTTGGGTTCCTTCTTAAGGGTGTGCTAATCGAAAACCATTTCACTATTTTTCCATTTCAAATACTTGCATTAATCCAATTTGTACCACAGCTTTTGCCTTTCGTGCGGCCACATTCAACTAGAGATTTTTCAATTCGAGCTCATTTGTGTTTATTTGAGGATTCTTACGAAGTGCTTTTGTAGCAGTTGTAGTGTTTAGTAGCATGAGGCAAGATCAGGCCAAAATAAAGCAGAGCCCTTGTGATTCTTCAGAAATGGTGCGAGTTGCTTTTGGAGACACTTTTACTTCCATATTTCACCATTTGTAGTTCAAGAAATGATGAAGAGAGCCCAACTCCACGGTAATCGCAAATCGCCTGTCATATTTTGACGTTTTCTTCTTCCATGCATCATCTGAACCGTCGAACTTGGACTTGGTGATGCAATATTTCAGTCCAGAGTAGTTGGTGGAAGTGTTTCTTAAGGTAGGTTTCGTCGTCCATTTTTCGAGCAACTTTCGGACACGGGTTTTGAGAGGGGTATTTTGTTTGTCTTTTTTGTTTGAGGCGTTCTACACTTTACTGGCATGAAGAAATAAATTTTGATTGTTTTGAAAATTTCAGATGTTAAAATCAAGGGCGATGCAAAAATCAACTCATTATACTTCTATGACTACTCGTTTCTTGATACTCATTAGAATTTGAGTTTCCAGGGCAGCTTTGTTAAAATCGCAAATGATCATCAAATATTAAAAAACAAAACGATTATTTTGAATAGTGTCAATCGCGGAGTCTTACTGCCCTCTATTATCATAATTATAACTTATACACAGATAAAAAGAAACATTGAACTTTCTGCGTTATCTAATGAACGTAAGGGAAATGCTAGATTTGGCAGAAAATAATGAAATGTTTTATGTAAATTTAAGCCAGATAACGCCTGAATCTGGCCGATAAGATGAAAGATTGCAAACATTGTTGTATGGCGCGTGAAAGATTGCAAACACTTTCGTTGTTTACGCCTCCTTTGGCTTGGAATTGAACGATGGGAAATTTTACGCGGTTTTAAATTTTTTTTTGCTTAGTAGTTGCTGTGTGTAAGAGAGTATTGTTATTTCCAAATTCACGATGATAGTTGGTCTGTTCGTTAGTTTTTTCTTCATTTTCAGCTCTTTTGAGAGCAGATGAATTGATTTTTACCGGCACGGATTTGCCCTGTCTCCGTTTAGGCACTTACACTGCCCACTGTTTTAGGTTTTCACAGTGCCCACTATATTTTAACCATGCATCACGCTCACACAATTTTACTCAACTTGATTTGCGTACTATCCCATATACCCCCTATTTATCTCATTGACTCATAACATTTTTTGGCGGCCCAGAAAAGGACAGTTTGAATCGTCTGCTCACATCTTTTCCTGTTGTTAGCTGTCTTCCTATTCTTTGACTTATCCCATGAAAAAAAAATTTATCCTAGTAGCATCCCAACCAAAAGGAAACAACAAAATTATTTCAAGTCTTGTTATTCAGTTACGCTGTTTTTAGAACAGAGGTTGCTGGTATTTTTATATTGCGGATGTAGTTAAAATAACAGAAATTGTAACAAAAAGTCCTCAAGAGGTAACAAAATTATAGTAAACTATGATATAGATATAACATAAAGGAAAAAGTTCGTAACATTTTTGTTATAATGTAGCAAAATCGCATCAGCTAATGTTAGAATTAATTTATTTCTCTACGCAAATTGTGCCTCGCGGGGCATTATATCTTAATTTGTTATAAGTATGTTATCCAATCATCCAGACGTAAACATATTCAACAAATTTATATCATAATCAGTTAGTTGTAACAAGGTTTGTTATGATTTTATTATTTTCATGTTATGCTCTTCTGGTCGGGATCTCTTCATACGTGATGTGCTGGCTCTAAAAGTTTCAAATTTGCTCTGCTGGCCATCAATGAAAAGTGGTACAGAATGCAAATTTAGTCGGAAAGATACGTTTTCAGCCTAACTTTGATATTTTGGAGAACAATTGTCTTGTACAAAGTTGTTTTTAATAGCAAGACGCATCTTTTGGTGTAAATGAAAACTAGGGTGGTCCTTATTTTCAGAGAAATCAGAAAATCTAACTTTTTTATTTACAGAAATAAAGGCATACATTCTTCGTTTAAGTTGTAGATTAAATAATTGGAAGCATTTTTGATTGTATAAATTGTTTATATCTTTTGATATGACTGAATTAGAACATTTTTTCCTACGTGGCTTAGGGTGCCCTTATTAAAATCAGGTATTTCGCAGTATCTTTTTTATTTTGAAGTTTTCAGCAAAGCTGTTTTTTCATTGATTCTAGAACAATAAAACTTGCAACTTTTGGAGTGCTGTCTCAATCGCATGTCAAGCAAAAGCGAATATGGTTTTTGTAAACAAAATAGGCTTTTTAAAAATGTTTATTTTTCTAGCTGGGGCAAACCAAAGAAATTTTTCTCAACAGCATTTGAAAGAATTTTTATTATTGCATATCATATCTGAAACCAAGAGATTGTTTCTTATTTTAAATTGAGTAAAACACATTTGAAAAGGACGTAGTTGTAAGTAAATCGTTAATTACTCGCTAACGGTTAAAGATATCGGCAAGGTTTTTCAAAACTTCAATCTTTTATCTTTTTAAGTTATAAAAATCATCTGATCATTTGTTTGCAAATTTAAAATAAAAAAGTTCGAGCAAAAAATTGTTTTTTGTTTTTGTAGGGGCACTAGTAGAAGAAGGTGAAATTGAGTGGAGGGCCTGTTTGAAAGGCGGCATCCGAGCTAGGTAAGACATTGTCTGCTCCTATTTAATTTCACAACCTGCCGTGCTCTTATCGACCTATCAATACGTTCTCTTCACATCCTTGGTTCTAGCAGAAATTGCTGTCCACTCTTAGAGTTGCATGTTGATAAGAAGGATATATCCAATTTTCAAACATTATAATTTATTACGTGCTTCATCCAAAAAAAAAAGAAAACCTAATTAGTTAAGTGTATTTGTATAATATGTATATATTGAAAGTATCGTCACGCCAATAATTCGTAATTCTGCGAAAACCAAGCTTACCAAATTATTCTGGTTTAGTTATCGAGCAGAATGATTTCAATTTCTTATGAGGCTGGCATTTTATCGACAGAAAGCTAAGCTTACTTAAATATAATATCGATCCAATTTTTTGGAAGGATCAGATAAAAATTTATCAATACATACGAATGCTCATGAATTACATTAACCATAAGATTTTACATAAAATCAAACATTCTTGATATCTATTCAATGATATATCTTTCCCACTTTTTTTATTCCATGGTCCTTCCTATTTCTTTATGGGGCCACAAAGCGAATTCGGTAAATGTCTCGGTTGAATTTCGGTGCTTCCAAGAACACTTATTTCAGTGGTAGGAAATTCAAGAAAGGCGTTAAAAGCCAAGTAGTAGTAGCAGTTTTTCCAATCATTCAACATATAGTCTTTTGGCCTAGCCATCTTACAGCGCTAACAACTTTAGCCATTTAGTCGCTCTTTGAGCTGACCATTCTTCGTCATGTGCTAATCTTTGTGCTAATCGTCCTTTGTCCTAATAATCATTTTTCCTAATCATTTTTCATACTTACCGAGTTTCATTCTAGAATTTTTTTGTTCTAAATACCTTTCGTCCTAATTGTACTTCGTCCTTACATCTCTTTGTTCTAACTGTACTTCATCCTAACACTCCTTCATTGCAACCTTTCTTCATTTTAATTGTCCTTCATTCAAACCATGCTTAATTCTAACCATCCTTCATTGTAACGGTCCTCCGTCTTTACTATCCTTTGCCCTAACCGTCCTTCGTCCAAACCTTCGTCCCAATCAGCTTTCTTCCCAACCACCCTTGGTCCTAACCATCCTTCGTCCTAACCGTCCTTCGTCCTAACCGTCCTTCGTCCTAACCGTCCTTCGTCCTAACCGTCCTTCGTCCTAACCGTCCTTCGTCCTAACCGTCCTTCGTCCTAACCGTCCTTCGTCCTAACCGTCCTTCGTCCTAACCGTCCTTCGTCCTAACCGTCCTTCGTCCTAACCGTCCTTCGTCCTAACCGTCCTTCGTCCTAACCGTCCTTCGTCCTAACCGTCCTTTAACCAAACCGTTCTTTGTCCTAAACGTCCTTCGTTATATCCGTCTCTTTCGTTCTAACCATCTTTTGCCCTAACCGTCCTTCCCCATAACGTCCTTCGTCCTAGCCATACTTTGACCTAACCGTCCTTCATTTCAACCTTTCTTCATTCTAATTGTCCCTAATGCCTACCGTCCTTCATTCTAACGATCCTTTGTCTTTTGCAGCTTTCGCCCTAACCGTTGTTCGTCCAAATCTTTGTCCCAATCATCTGTTGTCCCAACCACCCTTGGTCTTAAACGTCCTCCATCTTAATCGTTCTTCGTCCTAACCGGCCATCGTCCTAATCGTCCTTCGTTTTAACCATCCTTTGTCCTAACAGCTGTTTATTCTAACCGTGTTTCGTCCTGACTTTTTTTCATCTTTACCGTCTTTTGCCCTAACAGCCCTTTATCTTATCCGTCCTTTGTCCTAACCGTCTCTTTCGTCCTAAACATCTTACGTCTTAACCGTCCTTCGCCCTAAACGTACTACGTCCTAAACGTGCTTCGTCCAACCGTTCTTCGTCTTAAGCGTCCTTCGTCCAACCGTCCTTCTTCCTAACCGTCCTGCGCTCTAACTGACTATCGTTCTAACCGTGCTTCGTCTTAACTACCTTCGTCTTGTCCGTCCTGCGTCCTATCCGTCCTTCGTCCTGTCCGTCCTTCGTCCTGTCCGTCCTTCGTCCTGTCCGTCCTTCGTCCTAACAGCTCTGTGTTCTAACCGTGCTTCTCCTTCGTCTTTACCGTCCTTCACTCTAACAGTGCTTTATCCTAACCATCCTTCGTCCTAAACGTCCTTCGTCCAACTGTCTTTCGTCCAAATTGTCCAGAACCATCCATTGTTCTGACCCTCCTTCTTTCTAACCGCCCTTCATTCTAACCGTCCTACATTCAAACGGTTCTTTGCCCTAATCTCGTCGTAAACTCCTTCATCAGAACAGTCCTTCGTCGTAACCGTCCATCGTCCTAATTACTTTTCTTCCTTCTTCCTTACTCTAGTTTATCCTAATCTTCTTTCGTTCAAACAGTTCTTCGTTATAACCGTCCTTCGTCCTAAACATCCTTCGCTTTAAACATCCTTCGTCCTGAACGTCCTGTTTCGTCCTAACCGTCCTTCGTCCTAACTGTTCTTCATTATAACCGTCCTTTTTCCTAACCGTCCTTTGTCCTAACCGTCCTTTGTTTAAACAGTTTTTTGTCCTAACCGTCCATCACAATAACCGTCCTTCGTCCTAACCGTCTTTCGTTCTCACCGTTCTTCGTCCTTGGTCCTAACCGTCCTTAGTCCTAATCGTTCTTCTTTCTAACCGTCGTTAATTTAAACCATCCATCATTCTAACCGTGTTTCACCCCAACAGTTTTTCATGCTAACCGTCCTTCGTTCTAGCCATCCTCCGTCCTAATAGTTCTTCGTCCAAGCCGTCCTTCGCCCCAACTCTCCATCGACCTAACCGTCCTTCTCAGTAAAGGTCCTTAAACCTTGTCGTATTTTGTCTTAACGTATAATACCCAAGTAGCACACTACGGTCATAATTAGTTGTAGTAACTTGATCTTGACTTAGCAAGTTATATTTATGTTATCTCAACCGAATGGCAACAAGTGTGCTACTAGGGTAAAATAATGCTTTTCTGGAATATTTTGTATCTGGGGAGCTAACCAGGCAGAAGAAGTTTAAATTTCTGTAATGGCTTGCAAGCTTCTGTGGTTTTTATACAACCATGTACACTTTTGAGAAACGTATTGTAGTAGAGATTTGAACCTCAGTGAAATACTGCGAATTCTATTATGGCTACACAGTTTCAAGAAACCTCATGAACCATTATAAGACATAATTGGAAAACTAGGAAAATTTAAATTGACACTTCACTTGATATTTTTTTCAAAAACAAAATGGAACAAAAAAAATAAGCTATCCCTAGTGGAAGTTCACGGGATTTGCTAGCGTTTATTTGTGATAATTTAAAAAAAGCTTTCAGTTTATTTATTTTTTTGAAAAAGTGATCAAGTGAAGTGTTAATTTGAATTTTCCAAATTTTCCAATTACAATCGTTCTGCTAATAAGCTCGCAAAAGTCTTTTGGAAAACAGTGTTTTTTTTAAATAAAAAAGAGATATTTTGTCCATCTTACAGAATTCCATACAGATTTTTCTGTCAAAAATTCGAGTTCTTCGAAATGTAGAACATTATTTAAAATCTTTCAATTAGTATTACGTTTTTGATTCTTTGTCGAATATTGTGTCGATATTAAGTTATTTTTATTGTTCATTGTTTCAATTACAGGTCTCATAACTACATTTTTTTTTGGTGTTTGACAGTTATTTAGCCGCGTCCCATAAAAAATAGAAAACTTCCAGAAAAAATCTTAAATTAACCGTAACTAAATAACGGCTGTTGTTATGTAGAATTTTTGTCTCACAGTTAAACTAGAATTCTCATAATTAATTTCAATTTTTATTTATTTAATGAGGCAGTAATAACCAAAACTGCAACAGAAACTTTAACAAGCTTCTTAAAAATATCGAATCTACTATAGAAAAAAACAAAAATTAACAAAATAGTCATGAAACTCAAATAAAAAATTTAAAAGAAAATAAAGAAATTTAGGAACAAATATTTCAAAATCAGAAATAAATAGAAAATTTTTATAAAATAAACTATCCTTGAAACAATAAAATGAAAATTAAAAAAAAAGATTTCAATACGAGATAAAAAAAATTCAAAAAGTAAAAAAAAATTGTAAAAAACCATAAATTTGCCTATGAAAAAACATTTTCTTTTAAAAAATTTCAATAAAAGAATTGAATAAACAATAAGAAATTGTTAATATTCACGAAAAAAGGCAAAAATAAAATTCTTATATGTAATGTTTCGAATAGTAGGCTATTCGGTAGCATAATATAGTGTTTTCGGCACAGTTATAATCGAGTAAGGTCAAATTACAAAAACACAGCAGTGAATTGAAGAGGGGCTCTTTTTTTTTAATGAAAAGTTATGTTTTAGTCAATGATGTATTGGTGCGACTTTAAATGAGTTAAAGTTCAATGTGCACTTGTTTTTGACGTTGTGAACTAGAACACGCTAATATGGTGGCCTAACAAATGCATGATATCATATGATAGCGAATATAACTACACAAAATGAGTGATTTTGCCTCCTCTTTGTCCTCATATTTGGTATCATGTACGATTTAAGGTTCGCTAGGCGATACATGAATGTTTATTGTTAGTAAGGGATTGTTAGTGACATTTAAGAATACTCTTTCAACCTCTGGTGACCATACATTACTGGAACTCATTAGATTTGGACTCGGTGAACTTCATATTCAAAAATCTCAAATAAAAAAATGTTCATGTGTCTAAATGGATGAATGTTTTATTTTTGTTTTTCCAGCATTCTAATCGTTCTATACAATTGCAACCATCATTTAGGCAATAAGCAAGATTCGTAGTCCTAATATTCATTTATTCATGTTTTTGTTAAAGTGGAAATTAAGTATTTTTGGTCCAATGCAGCTTTGAAGAATACTTTTTTTTCTAATTGTAGAATAACCAACGGATATTCATTAAAATTCCTCATTTGTATTGTAACAGTTGAGTTGTTAACATTTTACCCATACAGAATTTCTCCTATAGGAGTCAGCAGGTTTTGGTATATACAATGAAATTCATAGCGCCAATCGTAAACTTCAAGCTCCTTGTTCCGTCCAAGTCACTGAATGAGCGGCAATACACTTTACGCTAGAAATGTTTGCCTCACTAACACCGGATCAGTATTTTATTTTCCCGGATAGTCGCAGTTTTATAGAGGCTATTCGTTCCTTGGGGCCGGTAAAACACTCCTCGTATTTTCTCATGAAAATACAGGAGCTTCTAAGTGCTTTATCTTCGCGTTATTTTATCATCACCTTTGTATGAGTCCCATCTCATTGTTTAATTTTGGGCAATGAGAAAGTGGACTTGCTAAAGGTGGCGCTATGGAAGGCGATATTCAATTATTTTTTTTTCTATTTTTCGTTAAAAGTCACTCGTCAGCTGGCAGTATAAATGGAGTAAAGGAGATTTGCCGCGATGGCAACATTCAATTATCTCAAAGGTATCGAAGAAATCAGGGTTTGGGGGATGGATGTGGGTCTAGACTTCATTCGTGTGATGTCTCGCCTTATTCTCAATCATTATTCTTTGAACGCTCATTTATACCGAGTTGGGCTGAGCGACAGCAACCTATATGAATGTGGACAAGGTTACCAGAACACAGATCATGTTATTTGGTCATGTGCTGAGCATCGTGGAGTCAGATATGAGTTTTATGATTCCCCTCGGGTTCGAGTTAGACAACCCAATGTAGTACCGGTTCGATATTTTTGGCTGTACGTGATCTGAAGTATATGAAACTCATTTATCTGTTTACTATTAGTTTTTTTTTTCAAATTTATATCTGTGTTTGTGAGTTTTTTTTTTTTCAAAAGAAGTCAAACGAAAATCAAAACTTCTGTAGTTATAAGTTGTTTGACAATTAAGAATTTAAAATAAATGTGTTATGTAAACCATCCTTAAAATTCTCGCTCATCTTCCCATCCGTTATCGGTTCCATCCGCCTAACTTTAGTTTTAACATAATTGATGTATATAAATATGAAAACTTGGCTCTGTAAAGTTAATTCGATTGAGCCTGTACAAATAAATGATTTAAAAAAAAGGTTGTCCTCTATTTGCACGCCTACTTAAACCCTCAAGAACACATAGATCACCACTGAAACAATTCCTCAAAAATGACCAATTCCCATTTAAATTTAACGTGAAAGCAAGCTTTTGTTTCTTTCACTGCTTCCCGCCACGCAGTTCGCTGAAAAAAAGAAAACTAAAACCCAAACGAATTAATCAGCACATTATTACACAAATTCACGGTGCGTATCACTGATTATATTGAAACAACAGCAACACGACCGGCGACGACTATCGATAGTACCACTGCATAAACCGCACAGATAGAGAGGCAAATGCCGCCCATTACGAGCGCCTCTAGGTGATGGCTATTTACTCAACACATTCACATGGCACATCGGTCAATTTTCGGGTTGCAGTCTCTACGCACTGGTAGAGATCTTTGACATTTCATAAGCGTGTGTCCGTCGCCTTCGTCCGTTCGGTGTCGGCCGGTCGTTCACGCAATCGTGGGACTCACGCACCGCTTCGAACCGCATTCTAGAGGAACCAAGAGTGGGACGCTGTGCGCGGTTTTACTCACAATTATTTTTGTTTGATAATAATTATATTGTTATCTTTGTCACGCTGAGCCGGTCGTTGACCCTGCCGAGAGGGGTAACTCACGACGAAATGCGCGCGTCA
The DNA here is from genome assembly GCA_034211315.2 of Aedes japonicus. Classification (NCBI taxonomy): domain Eukaryota; kingdom Metazoa; phylum Arthropoda; class Insecta; order Diptera; family Culicidae; genus Aedes; species Aedes japonicus. The sequence goes on along the minus strand of JASCZW010000784.1, from coordinate 132,633 downwards.
CGTTGGTGAGTGGCTGACTTTGGTGTGTGTGAGTGTGTGTGTGAGAGAGTGGTCCTCCCCTTTTCGGTGTTTGTTTTTGGGTGGTAAGTTTGACCACTGCTTACTCCACACCATTAGCAGCAATAGCAACAGCAGCAGCAGCCGATCTGAATAACGGTGGGAGTATAACGCTTCGTTCCCCTCAATATACTAAGGCAGTGCACTGCTGGTAGTATTACATCTATCTACTGGTGGTAGTCGCTTACAGCGAGGAGTGACCGGCCACAGTTTGTTTGTTGTATTTTTCGTTTGCTCTTTTTTTTTTGCAATCATATCATACACTTGCATGCTTAATGGGTTCGAAACAAGTATGGCACTTTAGTTGCACCGACGAAACACGAGTAGTGTCAACGTCAACAAAGTGCGCGTGAACAAACGGTTTGCCGGTGGTCATGAATCTGGACGATATTGCTGATTTTCGGTGACTTTGATCGATGATGGGAGGGAGCTTTGGTATTGGTTTTGGGAAAATCTGATTCAGCTAATCTCTTGTTATCTCAATGCTATGATTTATACAGCATGGTTTTGATTGTGAGCTTTTCGTGTTTTCAAAATAGTGATTATACTCTTGTTACATGACAAATTTTCACTAAGATTAAACTAAGATTTACCAAAAACAAACATTCTCCAGATTTGTTTTTTGAATTTATCAGAAGGACAGCAGCAATACGCAAAAGATGACTTACACAAATGAGGCACGTACAATGATAGCGATAAGATTTCAGATTGTTTTTGGCGAAATCGGCTTGCATTAGTTTAATACATTTGTGGTATCTTTCTCGTCACGATTGATTGTAATACTTCCTTTATATCGATCATTAATAAGAACAGGCATGTTTGACAGTGCTGCTTTACCGACTCAAAACGAACCTCAATAAATAAAAAGCGCAACCGTGGGAGGGAAAGGTTTCCTTTTGATTTATTTTGATTGTTTCTGATTTGGGGATTGAACCTGTCCAATTGAGAAGAACTGCTACTGAATCCGTTCATCTCGCTACGGTAGGGGCCTGAAGATAACTTCATTGATGAGAGCACGATTTACAAAGCCGAAGGCGGTGGGTTCGTATCCTGGTCCGATCGAGGAAATCTTTCGGGTTGGGACTTTGTTTGACTCTCCTGGGTATATCATTGTGCTTGTCACACATTTTACAAATCCACGCATTGGTTTATCTCTGAGGTTGTTAATGTAAAAGACGACGAGAGAAAACATATACGTGTAGCATAAGTAGTTGTGTTTTAAAAACACCTCTAATTGGAAATTGATTTCTGTCACATATAGCTTGTGGGAATTGTTAAACAGAGATTTTAGCTGGAAAGATACATTTTCAGCATAAGTTTGAAGTTTTGGAACAAAATTGTCTTGCACAAAGTTGTTTTTAATAACAAAGCGCTTCTTTTGGTATGAATGAAAGCTAGGGTGGTTCTTATTTTCAGAGAAATCGAAAATCTATTTTTTTTTATTTGCAGAAATAAAAGCACACATTACCGGGATAAGTTGTAGAATAAATAATTTAAAGCAACTTTGATGGTGTAATTTTTTTCTGTACCTTTTGAAATGACCGAATTAGAGCATTTTTTTCTATCTAGCTTAGGGTGCCCCTATAAAATCAGTTATTTAGCTCTTACTTTTTTATTTCTAATTTTTCAGAAAAGTTATGTTCCCATTGATCCTTGAACAATAAAAGTTACAACTTTTGGTTCGCTGAAATTGTCTCTATAGTATGTCAAACAAAAGTTAGTGATGTTTGTGAACAAAATAGGCCTTTTTCAAATGTTGGTTTTTCTAGTTGGGGCAAACCAAAAAATTATGTCTTAACAGCATTTTAATTGATTTTTATTATTTCATATCATGTCTGAAAACTGAAGATAGATTATATTTTTAAATTGAGTAAAGCACGTTTTAAAAGGGCGTAATATTATAAGAAAATCGTTAATTACTCGCTAACGGTAGGAGACATCGGCAAGATTTATACGTCATAACTTCCATTTTAAAATATCGAGGATCAATAGCTTTAACTAATACTGGGAATTTCTTTGAAGAGATACAAAATCCTCTTCGGAAAATAGTTAAACATTGATTTTCGAATAAAACAAAAACAAACATATTTTAAAATATTAGCTGTGTAAAACGCTGTTAATCTCGTACATTGTATTTGACATTCTTGATTAAATTCTGCACAGTTGCTTTTGTGACATTCCTGGTGGCTGCTGTGCAGTTTTTCTGGAACTCCTGCATGTTTTGTGACCCTCCTTCCAAAAGTGCCGTTTGAAAATCGCCCAATACCGTTCAATTAGCCGGAGATCTGGACAGTTTGGCCGATTGATGTCCTTTCTCACGAGTTGTACATTATTGTTTGCCAACCACCGTAGAAGCTATTTTCAACACTGCCACTTATGCTTTCAGTACAGAGGCAGCGATCTTTTCCTCAAACATTCTTCCCCGTACACTTTGGCGTTAGTTGTATCGTAAGAGAAGAAAATCCACGACCGCAAACCACAGGTACAAAGCACTTGCCACACCTGTACCTTTTCTCCAAACTTTTCAATCGCCACCTTGGTGTCAGCGCCGGCCAGTTCCTGATCCAACGATGTCGTATAATACTGCGGTCAGGCAGCGCTCGCGAATCTTCCTAGGCGTAGATTTCGTCGTCGATCAGGTTGCATCCGTCTTTGTTCTCCAGAATCCTGTTTTACAGTATACAATCGCACTATTGTTTTGCCCCGAGCTTGCTGCTCCTGTGACTTTTTCGGCACCATCTGTTTCTGTTTCTGTTTTTTGTACGTTTTCAGGGAGTTTCGAGCTTTGATCTGTTGAATCATACCGATGCTGGTGTTGAGTTTCTTGATGGGGTTTTCCTTAAGTACTCAACCACTTTCGAGTCCCGGCTGGGCTGGCTGGGATCCGGTTCCCTGCCACATCAGGACAAACGTTTCAGGGAAAGGGTTTCACTGAATTTTTTAATTACATTTTTGGCACTGGTGTGGCTCATTTTCACCTGTTTAGTAATGTGGTTGTACGGGATACATTTTTTCGAGCACCGAATTTGCAGAACTTTCTTTCGCGATCATTGTAGATCAAATCGACTCATCTTTGAAACGATCCACTGTACCAAAAGCAATCAACTGTTATTGACATGTAAACAAATATGTCAAAACACACTAAAATTAATTAAGCCATTTTAGAATAATTACTGTTACTCCGACATAAAAATAACTATATTTAAAACTTTAGTTGCTGAAAATTGTCATCCTTTTTGAATGTATGTGGACTCATTAGCGTTTCATATGTTTTTGAAAATAAATAAAACAATGCACATTAGCAAGCAAATTCATTTAAATAGCACTAGAAAAATGCTTTTCTTTTGACGGATAGGCTCGACTATGCTTCTGCTTGACTTGTCAAGCACTCGACACTGAAGATGTCTTTATGTTGCAGAGTAATTAGGCCTATCGATGAGGATGATGATATTAATCTATCACTCATCACTATCACTCTTCCCTATTAGATTTGATCAAATTTAACAGCCTCTGATTGTCCTCACATGTCACTGTATGGAGGGCCAAAACGGATTGAGTAGGCAAAGTCACCTAAGAACATCCTCGGGGTGGAAAATAATATCAAGATGATTTCTTAGGCTTTCAGTCTTTGCGAGTAATGAAAACATATGATTTTCTATTCTAGGGTAAAAAATAATACGCCGAAACGTCGGAAAATAGAAATTCATCTGCTTTCATTACCCACAAAAATTGAAAGCCAAGGAAATCATCTTAGAACTACTAAGTTACAGTCGATAATCAGTTACAATACGAAAATAATATCCTTCCAATAATTTGGTCAATCAATTAGCCAAAAAGCAAGCCGTTCAATAGAGAGAAGCCCTAATAAGCGGGGAGAATAGCCCGCCCGTCATCTACAAAATGTTAATTATAGGGAGATGGCATTCCAACAAACTCATCTAAATCGTTTCAATCGGGTGCTCTGATGGTCCCTCCCAATCTCCAGCATTTTTTTTAAATAATCATTAGCAAAATTCACTATGCAATGCGGTTATAAGAGTTAAGTAAAAAAGCATGTAGTATGACTTCTGGACCTGGCTTCCAATCTTAAATTCAAAAATTCAAAAGGAACCGACTTACTTAACCAAAGTAACAATTTCAGTTCTATTTCAGCCGTATAGCACTCCTCCCGGCTTTGTTGATGAAACTACATTCAAAACTGTTTTGTCCACCAACACCTCCTCTATGCATCTTTAAAGCCGAAATGTGTACAAAGTGGCCCACTCTATAGACGGTTGTGAAAACAAATTAATAAAACCTTTCCAAGACCATACAGATTTTGAAAATGTTCTAGTTAAAGACGTTATGACCACTTGAGAACCATCATAAAACCTATTGGCCGCCATCAAAACCAGTATAGGGCCGAATGGCCGCAGCTGTCAAACTTCACGGCGATATCGTGGTTGGTTTTTGTTTTTCTGCTTTGTTCGATTCTCTGCTCTTCTGATTCATTCAACAGTAAATAATGGCTAGGATAAAAGCACAAGTGTTGCGGGAAATTATGTTTGATAGCAAAATATATAAAACAAATTGAGTTTTTTTTATAGAGAATCATGCTCCAAATCATATGCGCATTTAATTTTATGGTAAATATTGGCACGATAAAAGCTGAAAATTAATGCGTCTCGGAAATTATGCGAGTTTACAACAACAAAAACAAAATTGAATGAAATATATTCGATAAATTAATCAAGAAACTTTTGAAAATTGATGGATTTCAATAAGGTTATCTAAACGAATACCGAAATTTGTCTCAGATCTACAGCTCAATTGTATTACATTTAAAATTTGGTGTATTTATTTTTCCACATTTCAATTATTTCATATTTTTCAATATGGCGATTGCAAGAAATCACAGTTTTGCCAAAAAGCCAATTTGTCTTAGCAATGGCTACTATAAAACTATCTGGTCGCTTGTTAGCTTTCCTCAATGGCAATTAGCCGTTTAATGCATTTACTGGAAGCAAAATGGTTTTAAAATGCTTTTTCAACCGACCATAATAAGATAATATGAATGAGTCCTAAAACGGCATTTCAAAACAGCATTTTATGAGTTTATAAAGTCAAAATAAAACCTTTGATAGGAGTAAAAAGAATTTTAGAAGTCAAGGTTTTAAGATTGTTGTGAAGGAGCTGTGTAGGTTCTTATAAACCTGACTAAAATTTGAAACCTATTGGCATCTCTTGCTGCCATAGTAAAATAAATTCACACTAAAAGATTGGAAATTTGAATTTTATAATAACACGCGAAGCACTTCTGTCATAATATGTTTCAGAAGCTGTTTATGACTCAATTGAGTTGTAGAGCACTTAATGCAACTAATTTCAAGCTAGAGTGCTTCAACGGTCTACTGCTGTTGGATTCAAAAATGATAATAATGTAAATTTTTGAAGAAGGAATGATTTTTATTGAGTAGAATTTGTTGTATATGATCCTTTCTCAAAAAACGTAATAAACTATTCAATATTTTGAAATTCATGACATTTAATTTAATTACATAACAGTTTTAAATTGTTGTCGAATATTAATGAAATGAAATACTTATCGTCCAGAAGAAACCCGCACTTTAGTGCGCTTGAAGAACGATTAAATTTCCTTGCACTTTGAACGTTGGATTGAATGGCACTGTGGGCGTGAATGAAAACAAAAATAAGAAGAAAAAAAATCGGAAAGTAATATCGGTTACTTTAATCATCCGAAAATGAACTCTCCTCTCCTAATACTGCTTTGTAAATACCACGACTAGAACATCTCCTAGAAATTATTCTGCCTTAGCCATTAGCCTTCAAATTTTATAGCTTCCTTTACCTTGCTTTTCACTCCATCTAAAATTTCACTTTCCTCGTTTTCATACATCTCTTCTGCTTTCCTGTTTAGTTTTTCCGCGTCTTTAGGTAGTTTTCAATCTTTTACGTCAATTCATTAATATTTACCAAAATCTCGACTTAGTAATTTCCTACAAGTTATGCGTTATCGAGTGCACATGAAGGAAATGCTTGATTTGGCATAAATTAATGGGATCTTTCGTGTAAATTTAAGCCAGATACCGCTGGAACCAGGTATGTTGTATGGAAGATTGCAAACAACGTTGTATGTTGCATGAAAGATTGCAATTAATTATGTTGCTCATGCTTATTTGGGCTTGCTATTATAGGAAGGGAAATTTTACCCTTCTGTTTAAATTCATTATATGTTTCTGTGTACCTTTTTTTTTGTTTTCACATGACATGCTCAACGTTACGTGTTTTTATTTAATCATAATACATTATTCTACAAACCCTAACTTGTCTTAGTATTTTCCTTTCTTCTTATAATTTCCGTGCATATACACTGAAAGTTTATTTTAGTTTATATTACAAAATCGAAAGTAATACTCACTAATCCATTCGTTGTTTTCAGCAACGAAACTGATTTGTTCTTTTTATGAAGATACATTCGTAATTAATTGCACTCGCAACTGTCAAAAGCACGAAGCTTTGTTGACACAGAAAGAACATTCGTACATTGTACGGAAACAATGCAAAAAGCTACAAATATTTGGTCACAAATTAAAAGAAACGTCTCTCTGGTGGTTGCATGAAGCACTGACAGATCCTACTTTATCGACTCAAAATGTAATTGACAAAAACAAGCGCAACCACGTGGAATTGTCAAGCGTTGTTTTTATTGTTTCTGACATGGGATTCGAACCTGAATAATTGGAAAGTGCTGATTCTAAATCCGTGGTTGATCTCACTAGGCCACGCTGACACGTGAGAATAATTTTGATTAATGAGCATGAAGTTCACAGCACGACAGCGCTGTGATTTTTATTTTGGGATAGATAATTCATTTCCGCCCATACCAGCAGCAACACCATCATGCATGAGTACGGTATAAAAGAGAAACAGCGATTGGCTGGTCATCACGAAGTTCATTTCGTGCATTTTACAAAAAGGTAATGATAGCATTTCACCAGATAATAAGCATTATGAATGTTTCATACAATATACGAGACATTTGTTCTATGTACAAAATCCATGTTTACGAAACGCGTGAAAGCTACTTCACGAAAATAAATTTTCAGTGTAGTTTCATATCACTAGGTTTCTTGCAACCGTTATAAATGTTTCTTAGTATATTTTTTTCGTAGTTTGCTAATAGCAATATACATTTGTTTTTAAGCACTGCTACTTTGGTTCCTTATTAAAAAAGTTGGTGTCAATAGTTTTGTACAGATAAGTTTTTCTCCCCAACTTGGAGCGGAGATGATGCCAATAGGTATTGTCATAAAAGAGGACGTAGAGTGCTTCGGACAACGTGGAACAAGAGGTATTCGGAAGACCACTTGAGCCGCAGCCATGGGTAAGTGGCAAAGGGAATGGAACAACTCCACCATAGGCCGGTGGACCCATCGACCTATCCCGGAATTAACCGGGTGGGTTGGTTGGGGACACGGTGACGTGAACTTCTGCCTTACGCAGATATTGTCTGGCCACGGCGTTGGCACCCTCATCCCTTCATCCTGAATTCTTCAGGAGTTGCAGATTTTTCATCCCGTCTAAAAAAATTAAAAAAAAACCCAACTTTGTTGAAATCTTATCGCAGACTTGTTAGGCGTATTTGTCGCGATTACTTATAATAAAAAAAATTAATGAATTGTTCTGTTTTAGATAATCTTTTTTTTACGCTGGCAATAACGGAGAAGCATCCGTGGGCGGTCAATCATGCTCATGCTCATGCTCTTGCTCATATTTAATTTTCTTTTTACTTAAAAAACGTGAACGAGTGAAGCGACAATAATTTTTTTTTCGTTTTTTAATAACAACCGTTCTACTAATACGCTTAAAGTGTTGTTGTTTTAAAGTAAAGTTCAAAAAGTTGACTTCATGTATGCAAAGGAAATTGTCTTCGCTACCGTTTTGTATAAATATCTAGGATTGTTTGTAGATCCGGATACTTTTCAAAGTTAAAAAAATTTCTCTCGATCCATGTTGATTTTGATACAAACCCATAGTTTGAAAAAGTTAATTTAGACATGAATGTTGAACTAAATACCAGAATTGATGACTAATTGAAACTTTTAAACAAAGCTGTTCATAAAAACATGTTCTTCATTCTTGATCTTTTGGGAAAAAAGAAACCAACGGAAAACGGAAATGCAAAATGTACTGCACATTTATCACGTTCCTTGCTCTCCGACGTTACGCCAGTCTGCCTGAATCTGATGTCTTAAGCAGAAAAGCAACGTTCAACAACAATACTCCATCTCTGTAATCTGTTTGCCAAATTATACTACTTCAGTTAGGCATGAAGATGAATCAATGTAGCAGAAACTGGACGTTGGGTACAGGTGACTCGTGAGGTAGTAACCCGATCAGAAAGACATAACAAAAGTATAACGTAATTATAACAATGGTTAATATTTATATCTACGTATGTTATTTTTAGATATATTAGAAAAAAGTGAACTGTGAACAGGTTGGTGTTGTATCAACATTCTTACAAAAACTGTTATAATAAATATCCGAGCATAAAACAGATATCATTATTTTCGTTTTGTCTCAAAACTGGACTGTATTCGACGTTATGTTTATTCTCAATACTTAACTATTGTCCTCAGGTGATACTCTTTTTGTAGCTGTGAATTGAACGTTGCAAGTACTTTCGGCTGGTTGTTCATATAAGGCTTAATTTTTATTAACAAAAAGTGAAATTACAGCTTTCAGTTTGTTTGCGTTTTAGTTTTGCAAATAGAAATAAAGTTTTTGATAACGGAATCTTCATCTTTTTGTTTTACTATTACGCTCACACATTGTTTTAATGTATTTGTGATTGGACAAAGTATTTTACGGTCAGAATATTCATAAGTTAACATATTACCATATATCTTTGTAGTAATTAATTGTTCTCCCAAAATTTGCACGTTGTTTTGATTATTCATCAGGATTCTTAAAATGTGAAAGAATTTTTTGTTTACATTTATAAACGTATCGTCATACGAAAATTTCGCACAAGAAGACTTGGTACATATTTTAAACCCGTTACAATACCACTTTCCGACATCGTTAAACTCGCATCGGGTTACGTCTTCTTCGTACTCGACGCCATCTGGGAGAAGAGATCTATTTTTACGGTCAAATTTAGGGTTTTGTCGTGACGAAGACCAAAGGTTTTCAATCCATACTTTCGTAGGATTGTTGCTTGTTATTTGTGCATGATGACAGATACGGTTCAGAATAAACTTCGACGTTACTTGTAGGACTGGGTGGTTATTTGATGTGTGGAACTCAATAAGCATGCCATTCCCATTTTCATACGGAAAAAGGGAAGAATTCCATAGCGCTCCAAGATTCTTCACAGACTCTACCAAATGAGTAGCAAGATGAATGTTGTAAACAACGTTTTCTTTTCCGAATGTTTTCTGAAATTCTTTGACGAACTTAATCAAACTTTTTTCGCAAGTTGACAACGTACGTTCAGAGATCTGGAATTGCAGGAGGTCAAATATACTTGTTGAAAACAACATGATCATATCAAGGTGTTCTTTTGGCATAAGATCATACATGCATGGATAAATGCAATGGAACAACAACGTTTCCCATTCACTAGCTTTGAATTTTGGAGGTAACTCTCTTGTTTTGTTCATTAATTTGTTCATAATTACAAACTTTTCATCGCCTAGATCGTTTATTGGAACATCGCATTTATCGAGGAGATTCGCCAGCAGTTGCGAAAGCATTGGCTGATGAAGCGCCAAGTCTTATGAGACGAATCCTGGCGTATTATGGAATGAAAAATCCTTAAGGGGCCAGGAGAATAAATGCTTACATAAATTATTAAGACTTCAAAAGAACCAGCAGTTACTTCACACATTGTACGTTGTCATGAAATGTAATCAAATAATCCTCAACCTCGAAATTGACAAACCTAAGAAAATAAATCAGAAGAGATATTAATCATGTTGTTATTTAATTTGAAAAACAAAAATGGTGCAATGAGAATTTCTGGCGAAAATGGTTATATCTCATATATAACAATGATTGTTATTAATTTATATTCTGGGACTCGGTTGATTATATCTCGTTTAGTAAAAAATGTGATAAAACCTTATCAACATCTGTTACAATCTTGATAGCACTAGACAACTTTTTGTTATACTTTTTGATATTTTAACAACTTACCAGCTGAATTTATAACAGGCACTGTTACATTTTTTTCGTTGAAATAAATAACTCCAGTTGTTATAATTTTGATATTCCCTTCTGATCGGGAAGTGCTCTCAAAGACATAGATCAAGGCAGGTAATTGTTACTGATTGTATTTATATTAATAAAATTTATTTTTATAAGTTTTGCGTCGACCATCTGTTGAATCGGTTATGTCAATACTTTAGTATTGAGTGTGAGTGTTTAGTGTGAGTGGCCCCAGTAGCATCCTTACTGTTGGTTTGAATCGGTCCAAATCGGCATTCCAGCATTATAAAACATCTCCTAGTTTCCCAACGATAAACCACTATCACATTTTGTGAGTGGCCCCAATGGCATCCTTACTGTTGGTTTAAACCGGTCAAAATCGGCTTTTCAGCATTATTAAAAATCATTTTATTTTCTCAATGAAAACCACAATCACACTCTGTGAGTGGCCCCACCAGCATCCTTACTGTTGATTTGAATCGGTTCAAATCGGATATCGGTACTAATTTTCAAATACTTCACTTGAGAGCTTATTGTTAACCAAAACGAACCCTGCTGCTAACCAATCCTGTTATCCAAAATTCCAGGCATCCCAAGCATCATCTGTTGGTTCTCTGTGTGATAACAGCTGATCTGGCAACAACGGAGTAGCAACTTCGGGCGGTCAATCATGCTCATGGTCATGCTCAAGAACATTCTTGATCATTTGGTGGGGATGCATCTGTTATTTTGTGAATTAAAGACTGCATGAAAGAATGACAACTATGCTTTGTAAAACGCTTGTAAAGAATGTTTCTTCCTTATCACAGACAGCAACTGTCAAAATGTAAAGATATACTACGATTTATTTTTCAAGCAAAAACTCACCCCTGGTCTAGATGAAATTTTCAAGCCGTTTTCGATCAATCTTCACATCAGTAGCTATGCTGACATTTTTGCATGTAACAGTTAAAAAAATTATGATTCGGATACTTTTTGCAACAAATACAAAAAAAATTAAACCCTTTCAAACACTTTTAGTGATTTTTCATGCAATAAATCTGCCACATGGTGGTGAAGTCACCTATACATTGTACATTGCCGATCGTAGCAACCCTGTTGTGTACAGAAACAAAATGAAAGCATTATCAGATGATTAGCAGCAGTCATAGTCAAAACAGTCAGGCAAATACGCTCTATGGTTTGTTCGTACTGCCAACTTTGGAACAAAAAATTAGGGCTTCGTTAGGCACTTCGTGTCCACCGCGATCGGTGATTTGGCATAAACAACATTATTTGTTATAGTTAAACTGAAGCCTGGTAATGGACGCCTGACAGTGCTGCGCGACCGTAAAGTGCAACAGAAGCTAAAGATGAAGACAGAGGCCAAGGTGGCCTCGTCGTTCCACGCCTTGGGCCAAGAGGTTGGTGGAACTGGCCAAACAGTGAAGAAGTTCCTGAGCAAGATGGACACTGCTATGCAAAAGCGGTAGTCGAGGTAGGCGTGTTATAATGGGTGACTTAACGCTAGACGGCAACGACTGACGCGCGTTGACGTCAAATACATGTCTGAGTAACAGTCACAACAAAAATTGGCTAACCGAAAACAAAACTTGCGTAGCCGTCAAAGGATAAGTAATGTTTACTAGGATTTTTACATTTTAACAAGTATAAGCAATGTTTACAAGGATAAGTGTATTACAAGGATTTTGTTTTCCATTCCTTGATTATCGAGATTTTCAGCCATTGGCTGGTTCATCTCCCGTCGTAGTCACTCAAATACCCTTTGGATATTCTCGTAACTTTTTGGGGGAGAGATTCAAACTTGTGACTTTGGCACGAGAGGTATGAATGTTAACCACTACGTCGGAGTCGCCCCCAGTATTAAAAGGTAATACCTTAACTCACTTAGAAGTTCGTCATAACAGATTACACCTGTTGACATTTTTAAGCAGATTTCCTTTAAAGTAGTTCTGCGATATGATGATAGAAATATGCTTTCTTAAGGATAATTTTAAATCAGAATTTCGTATTCTCATCATGCTTAGATTAATTCACTTGTCAAGAAAATAAATATTTCTTCTGTTTTTTCAACTCTAAGTCGTGATGTTTAGTTCTAACCGTTCTCAATGTAAAAGTGTGTTGTTGAATACAATGAATTATTAATCAAAGCTCTTAAATGACTAAACAATTTTATCCTTTTCAGCACTACCTTCGAAAATAGGTCATCCGAAACCGGTTCCGCCTAATTCAATTTGCAATATAAAATCCATTACATTTATGGCAACACGCGTTTTAATCATCCCATGAACCCGAAACAACCGTTAGGCAATAAACTTTCCTTACGATGTCGAAAACCACGACGCGTATACACCTGACGCCCACATGTTCAATCCAAAATAACAAATGGACATTGAATGTCGTTTGACACTTTTCGCCCCCCGAAGAGCGGAAAACAACAACAACAGCGAACTGCGTGCGAGCGCGAGAGTGAAAGGTTAATCGGTTACGGTATAATTACCTCCCATAGTGGAGGCTTATTCATTTAGAGCCACCCGCAATTTACGGTTCTATACCAACGTGCGGACGAGGTGAGAGGATGCGGATGACGTAGTGTAAATGCCAACGACACCACTGACTAAAAGGATTAGATTTACGAGCCTATACGGAACGGACGTTCAGTCAGGTTTCACTTTCAAACCTGTCCGAGATCAATACACCCACAAATGCCTCTCATCGATGGCGATTGGGATGGGACCCGAGGGAGCGAGAACGCCAAAAGGGCATCCACCGATAATTGTGTTAATTGCTGGAGTCGTTCAAGATTTCCTTTCCGTCGTTTCGGCCATTCTTTCAGTTGAATGTTTTGTTGGAATTATTCTAATGCGATCATTTTGTGGTGCTTTCAACACGCACTTGTAGGCGAAGTGAACTCGTTGACCCGGTTTGTTTTTAATATGATTTGTTTCCAAGCGCGCCTGTGTTGGTATTTGGTGAATTCACAAAAACAAAAGCGGCTTCGACGTGCTGAAAATCCGCGAAACAAAAAAAAAGTGAAAGCAGGTGAGAGATCAAAGCAAATGTAGGTATAGCTTAAACTGGTTCTCACATTTAGACCGTTAGAAAAAGGAAAAGAAAATTCCGCATCATGCATTTTTTAAACGCATTATTCTTAAATGATTTTATAATAAGTTTCTAATTTTGACACAACAGAATTCATCCTGCATGAAAAAATAAACACTTATTTGTTAAGTGCACTTATCTCACCGAATGACGCTTTACATAAGATAATTCGATCGTGTATTCAAACCCAATATCGCACCTGCCAAAAACTCAGTTTCGTACTGCAATTGGATCCAACTCAAGTAGGAAAAAATATTAAGCAATGTGATTGACAGTTGTTGAGCAGTAAGTTCTCACTTTCAGAAAATCAAAACATGTTTTCGCACTGACCGCCCATCGATGATCATTGGAGTTTGAATTCTCATACAACGAAGAAACATGCAAAACTCTCTCCCCTTATACCGACCGAAAACCTTCCGGTGAAATCCGTTTCCTTTAGCAAGGCTAAGGCCAACCTTGCTTTGAAGGGGTGAAACCCTCATTAAAGTTCAATACCTCGTTTGCGGAAAGTGCACCTCCGTGGTCGGGTCCTTGGGCTAACCTTACGCGCAGTGCATTTTCCCATATCGAACCCCAGTAGAGGGTGGATGTTAATTTTTTTTTGTTGAGTTCTCAACAGTACAACCCGCCCATCGTTTAACACTGAAAGAATCGCCGAAGCGGAACCATTGTTCACGCAAATTAGTGGTTCTCGGAACAAAGGCCAGGTTGGTTAGAATTCCTACCGTGCGGAACTGCTGAGGATAATGGCGGTGTTAGAATGAGAGAGATTTTTTCGTTGTCATGAGTCAGTTTTACTGAGTTGTATATTGACGAAGATTTTTCGTTTGAATTATTTTCTTTTTTATTACACACGTGAACAGTAAAATTTAATTAGAAAGTCAGATTAAAATTTGGTGTAGGTCGGTCGTTTATCTTGGTTTATCCTAGGCTAGTTGGTCTTATTTCTGCATTTTCAATATACTGAGTACCCAAGTAGCCATTTTGATTTTATCAGGATCCCAATGACCATGGTTTGGACTTCAAGAATGCTATAAAACCTTGATAAAACCAACAATGCTACTTGGGTATATTACTGCGATACATATTCCAAACGTTGCTGGCAACTTCCTTACAATGTTTCCTTGTTTGTTCTGGAGAATAATAAAATGAGAAAATTTGTTGTAAGTACAGAGATCAACCGTGTTATAACGGCGTGGATGATGAAAAAGTTGGTTTACACCATTTTAATTCCATTTCATTATTTCAGTTTTCAGCGCAGAACGATTTCACAACCAAACCGACTAAATGTATGAAAAAGCAAAAGGACCTGATAAGAAATCTATTTATGAAGGTAATCCCACCCCACCTGCACCGACAAATGCAGAATCAATCATAGTAACCTATGAGTCAGCAGACAAAATTTGACAGCTCTATCAATCGAACTCTAACCGAAACAGTGAAGCAACTTCGTTCAGAAGTGTGTGCGTTCAAAGAACGGCACCTCGCTGCGTCGAAAACGGACATCGTGCGGCACTTTGTGGACGCCGGATACACCCGGTCTAGCATCTATAACATCTTGATACTATTAGACATCGGACGGCCGACGCCCATGAGCGACAAGAAGCTCCAAAGGATGCTGAAGAGGAAGACCGAGGGAAAACCGGCCAAACAGTGAAAAAGTACCTGGCGAACATGAACAAGCATATCAGGAAGCGGAAGTCACATCCACTGGTTTCGGAGCTGCAGGCAATGACGCAGTGGCCGCGGCTGAATAAGATGGTCAACTCGATTTTCCCGGCGAATTGCGACGTGGCGGTGGAGATGGACGATGAGACTTATCTCACCCTGGATGGCAAGGACTGGCAGAGCACTTCGTATTTTACTTTCCCCACGAAGGAAGTGAGCTCCGAGGTGAAGTTCATTTCACACACCAAGTTTCCCAAGAAGGTGCAGCTGTGACTGACAATCAGCGAGAAGGGGATGTCAAAGCCGATCGTCTTTCGCTCCGGACTGGCCGTGAACGGGGAAATTAATATTACGAAATGCCTGCCGGACGTTGCGTCGTTCATCAAGAAATACTATAAGGGCAAAGACGCTGTGTTCTGGCCCACTACTCAAAGCGATCGTTGGAGGCGACCCAAGTCGGTGACAACAATTTTGTCGCGAAAACTGAGGAGGAATTGATAAATAAATCGAAGAAAAAACTCAAAAACATGCCTACACGTATGTTTTCGCCCGCCATGGCGAATACTCCGGGTAACTGGAAGATGGCCACTCGCAAGGGCGTAGAATTTTGTTGAATTTTAAAAACTGCCTTCCATGAAAAATTTATCACCATCCGAAAAACGTCAATTTTTTCCAAATCTATTGTGAAAGGTGTTCTCAAAACATTGAGTTCGCGGCCGAATCAAGCGTCGTATTGCAACATATCATATAAGTCAGAGAGAATTTTTTTGACAGCTGTCCGAAAGATCCTTCTACGAGAAGGATTATTTTCGTGTCATTGCCAAGAGCTCTAGGACGACTAAAAGACATTAGAAAGCACTCAAAACACTTTGACCCAAAATTTTTTTTATTATTTTAAAATTAATCTTCCTAAGATATTGAGGTCAATTCTGACCCATGGCGCAACTTCGACGTACGTTATCTCTTTTATTTTTAAACCAATCGACTGAAATTTTCAAAATTTCAATGTTTTATGAAATTCTTCCTGTTTTTCATGAAAATATTTCTTCTAAAATTAGTTTAAGGTGATTGTACAAACAAAGTGACACATAAGACATCAGGATCAATATTGACTCGGATCTCAACCCTTCGTAGAATGTCGAAATTTTAACTTAGAATCAATGTTAACACACTATTTGAATGGTTCTTGTTCTAAAAATGCATTGGAACAAAAAAAAAACTGATTCCGGTAAAATTGTCTCCCGGGAATCTGCTACAAAGAGCAGTAAGTTTTAGTTTGGCTGTTTTTTATCTCTTTCGCAAACTTACCCTGCTATTTCAAATTGATAAATCTCGATTGTTAGTGAATGAACATCGAATCAAAGTTCATCAGATTGCGATAAATGACATACTGAGAAGCTTTGCCTAAATCGACAACTCTCTGGAGCTTAATTTGGCATAGGTAGACTGCAGCACCATCTCTGCGGAAATATCTGGAACTAATATGATAATGTTAAAAGACGACTACTGACATACTGAAAAACTTTGCCGAAAACGGCAACTATCTACCGCTTCGTTTGAAAAATATAGGCTGCAGCCCCATCTCTGTGGCAAGATGTGGAACTAATATAATGATGACAAACGACGAAAAATGACATACTGAGAAACTTTGTCCAGTACGGCAACTCACTACAACTAGTCTGGTATGATTTGCATGCAATTCTGTTTACACATTGAAATCAAAACCTCTTTCCCTTGTAGAAGATTCCCGGTGGCCAATGTTACTGGAACCAGGTTTTCTACCATCAATGCATTTTTAAGTCCATAACCTTTCAAATGGAGTTTAAAAATTGTGTCTAGGTTGAATTTTCATAATTCTAAAAAGGGTTGAAATCCAGGTCAATATTGACCCTAATGTCCTATGTTTCAGGTTTTTTTTTATACCCGAGGAAGGTTACATTTAAATTTGAATTCTTAACTGCTTAATATCTTTGAGTATGCAACAGAAGAATTGATTAGGTACCATGTTATCAGAGCAGGATCATATTGGATAACCGCCCGATGACATAGGACGAGAGTTTTTTTTTTATGGCAAGGCTAAGGCCCACTGTCACAGTGGTCAAATTATGATTCCAACAGAATCTAGTTCCTATTTCATAGGAAATTCCTCAGAAACTCTATCGATGATCAATTTGTCTCGAATGAATTGAAATTGCATACAGCAGACAAATAGTTTAAAAAGACGTCAGTAAAAGATACCTATCAATGGTCGGTCAAGAGAGCCACGATACATGATCTGTGATCTAGGATCCATGATCCATGTTTAAAAGAAATTTATTATATCAGGCGAACATTGGTTTTGCAGTCGCCAAAAAATGTTTTCTATAAAAACTAGCTCAACTCAACTCAACTAACTCAACAAACTGCGTATGATCTGTAAATATGTTTTTCACAAATGTTTGCTGCTTAGCTATGGTTTCTAATGTATTGTCTATTGTATTCAACACTAATTTTTTGGTGGCGTATAACTAGGTTCTGTTGAAATCATAATTTGGCCGGTTTTACAAGGCATCTAAACCTAACTTCTTGAATCTTTGGATGTTCAATATGATTCTGACCTGATTACATCTGATCAGTAAGCAGAACGGATATCTACTGAGCTATCCAGCCACGCCTCATAAACATTTGAAACATTATTGATCTTAAACTGGAGTATCTTATCTCAGCGTGTATTCATATAAAGCCTACCCGTGCTAAATTTTGGTCACTTTTCTTTAAGCGTAGATTTTGAATTATTTCACGGATCGCTAAAACGATTCATTTACATGATAGCTGAAGGTTTTCACTTTATTTCGAGGTACAACATGTTTACATTCTTGTTACATTCAGTAAAATGGCGTCGAGTCAAGTGGAAGTGCACAAACGCATTTTGTACGAACGGCAGCAAAATCCGAATATCTCGGTACGCGATCTTGCCAATAAATCAAAAAGTACCGTATTTTGTGTTTGAAAATCATTTGACCAGCGATTGACTGTGGGTCGAAAAGTTAGAAGTGAAACAAATCAAAAAGTATGCTCCCGAAAAATGGGCAAGAAGGTGGTAGCCATTATTGAGAAAAATCTCAATCTCTCTGTGAAAATTGAGTCTCGCAAAGCTGGGAAGTCAATATCATACGTACAAAAACTAAAGCCGAGGCAAGGACTGAAGGCAAATAAAGTGAAAAAGGTGCCCAACCGTGATGACAAGCAAAATTTCACTGCAAAATCCCATTTTTTTGCAAAAAATTTCATGTATCAATGGACCTTGTAATGGACGACGAAACACACGTAATTGAAGACTTGAAACAGCCTCCGGGTCTGGCATTTTATAGCGCATTGCAAAGAAAATCGCTGAGCATTTCCGGACAAAGAAGGAGTCCAGAAGAAGTATTTGATTTAGCAGGCCATATGTAGTTGTGGTCAAAAATTCAAAAGGGTCGTCTCTACCGGCACTATCAATAAGGATGCGTAAGAGAAAGAAAGTCTGCAAAAGCGGTGTCCCTGTTTTTTGGAGTGATTTGGCCTCTTGTCACTATGTGAAATCCATCCTGGAATGGTATAAGGAACAAGAGGTCAAATACGTGCCAAAAACAGCCAATCCACCAAACTGTCCAGAACTTCACGCAATAGAGAAGTACTGGGCTCAAGTTCAGCGGAACTCTTCAAAACTAAGAAGAAAGGAAATAGTACTGTTGATTACAAGAAAAGATGGAGAATCGTCACGGCGGGCGTATCTGAGGATACCATACCGAACCTGATGGGGTTGTACCACAGAAAAATCAAGAATTTTACAAAAAGAAAAATTAACATCTTGAACAACTGTTTCTAAAGTAGATAAAACCCAATTATTGAGAAATAAACAATCTGTTTTGTTGAATAATGTGTAAATGTTTTTTTGCTGCTTTTATTTTGGTGTCCGAATTTAAGGGGGACAGGCCTTACATGTCCAACAACCTATTTCGGTTCGTTTCTTTTCATTATCACAGTTTTTCGCAAAATGTCGCAGATTTAACTTCGAAAGAAAATTCTGCATGCTCTTTGTACTGTAAAGCACACAGCGAACAATTAGATTGTGTAAAAAGTTTAAGTGCATCCAGCAAGTATCAAACGAGTTTTCGAAGAGAATGGTGAGTATTACACCCGGCAGGATTTGCCGAGTACTCGACCAATACTCGGTTCTAGCAATCCCAAATTTGACCAAAAAGTCGTCGATTCCCGACCAGAAGGAAATATCAAAATTTGTTGGTAACACTGACAGCAAGGTGCACGTTCTCAGCCGATAGCAGGTGCTATCGGGCCTAGATTTGAGTTTTTTCTAGCCTTCCTGGCAACCGCACCCGATCAGCTGATTACGTGTTGCCCAAAAGAAAATTTAACCCACCCGAACTGGAATCAGTCATCATCATCGCCAGTCAGTCGAACTTTAAACTGTATTGAGAACAGTCGAAAAATACAAAAAGTTAACCGGTGTCTTGTGAATATTTATTTCGGGTGCTTGTGCTGCTATTACCGTCTTCGCTGTGCTGCTGTTGCGGTCGTTGCCACTGCCCATCGTTCAGCCTTATAAAAGAAACACAACGTAGGACCTTTTTGCTTTCGGTAAGCGCCAACAAAATTACTTCATGTTTTGTTATTCAGTTACGCTGTTTTTAAAACAGTGATTGTAAGAATTTAGATAGCAGATGTAGTTAAAATAACAGAAATTGTAACAAAAAATCCTGAAAAGGTTTCATAATTATAACAAACTATGATATAAATATAACATAAACGAAACAAATTTTTTACCATTTTTCTTACGATGTAGCAAAATCATATCAGCTATTGTTAGAATTGATCTATTTATTCACAAATATTGTGCCTCTTATGATATTATATCTTAATCTGTTATAAGTATGTTATATAATTATCCAGATGAAAACGATTTCAACAAATTTTAATCATAAAAAGTTAGCCATATCAAGGTTTTGTTTGCTTTATGTTATACCCTTCTGATCGGGTTATACCCATTCAGCAAAACGAATCATCTTCTACTCGTGACTTGGCCAAGAAATACAGGATCACCATCATGATGGTCCATCGAATTAAAAAGAGAAATGATTTGAAGATATACAGGGTGCTGCAAGTATAAAAGCAATCTCC
Source organism: Aedes japonicus (assembly GCA_034211315.2). Classification (NCBI taxonomy): domain Eukaryota; kingdom Metazoa; phylum Arthropoda; class Insecta; order Diptera; family Culicidae; genus Aedes; species Aedes japonicus. The sequence goes on along the minus strand of JASCZW010000784.1, from coordinate 112,434 downwards.
TAAGCACAAGTGTTGTGCCAAATAGAGGGTTAAAAAGATATTCTACCATGTTTTCGACCACCCGTCCGAGTGTGTTTTGATGGATGACAATACGTACGTAAAGAAAATACTGCCGGTACCTCAATTCTACACTGCATCGGCTCAAAACAGTGTCCTAATTGCAGATAAGGCTGCTGCGATGGATAAATTCGATGAGAGGGTGCTCGTTTGGGGTAATCAATTTGCACATAATTTTTCCCTTTTTATACAAAAGGAACAATAATTGCTGAAATTAATCAAAATGAGGGCTTGCAGAAGAGGTTACTTTCACTCTATCGGAAGCTTGAGTTTCTTCCTCTCGTCTGGCTCGTAATGCCAGGTCAACTCTACAGTGCTTTTCTGATAACAACGTTGATTTTGGTGAAAAATATATCAACCCATCAAACGGTCCTCAACTGTGACCGATCGAACGCTACAGGGAAATGGTTAAGCGGAACTTCAGAAAAGGAAGTGCAATGCTCTACAACTTATCAGACTTTAAGAAAACCTGGTACCTCCGAAGTGCACGAAACTGGAAGTCAATAAACTGATATTAAAAGATGATCCTTTTGATGAACCTGTTACCTGTATTAAACTTATCAATGCATGCTGCGTTTAATGCATAGACGACTAATTAAACACATTGACAAATGTTGATCATCTGTTAATTTTATGATATTTAATGAACGTTACTATTCTACCAGCATGCTAGTATGCTAGACCACTGATGTATGAAGAGTTCATTTAAGTGTACGAATTTGATATCATGTTGATAACATAATTAGAAATTATCTCAAGAAATTTGTTCATATCACACAATTTGTTATCAAAATGAACTCGATAATAATAAAACGAGAAAATATTATGGTATCCAACGAATATGAATTTGTTATTTCTTTTGTTATTTTGGCTGATTATGCAGCCTAAATGATAACATATTCAATGATCAAATTGTGATAAAGGGTGTTTCGACAACCGGAAGGGGAAAGGTGGCAGATATTTTCAAGCACATTAAACTGTAAAAGTTTGCGAAGAAATATCTGGTGTGGCAGACTACTTGTACCTATGGCATGAAGAGCAACGTTTAAATTGCGACCGGAACCGTAAACGAGAAAATTTATCTGAGCGAGTGCCTGCAAAAACGTCTACTGACTTTTCTGAAGCGACATAATTGTTCCGTTCTATTTTGGCCGGATTTGGCATCTTTCCATTACGGAAAAAAGGCCATGGAGTTGAATGCTGCCAACAACGTTCGAGTGGTGCCAAGGACAAAAACCCTCCCAACACGCTGGAGCTCCGCGCAATCGAATAATATTGGGCCATCGTCAAGCGGAAGACTCAAAAAGCTGTTGTGAGCAAGAAACAGTTCAAGGCAAACTGGCGTTCTGTGGCGAATAAAGTTAACAAGAAGACTGTACAAAATCTTATGTCAGGTGTTCAACGAAAGAAATCGACAATTCAGTATTCGGTATAAGGGAAGCAACTGAATACTTCTCCTGTATTCTGTTTTAACTGAAGAAGAAAAAGAATTTGGCTTATTCATAAAAACTTTGATCGACTCTCACACAGAACTGTTTGAACCAATTTTGATCGGGAAACCCTTTATTTTGATGGACGATTGAAATTACTTTAAAATTGATTTTTGCTTAGCTCTACGAATGATTTAAGTAAAATAATGTCGTTTTTATCGATAAAAAATCCACCACCAAATTGTCAAAAATATCGATCAGACGAAAGTTATGGGCAATCATCGAGCGGAAGTTGTGGAAGAAATGTGGTAAAATAATCAAAACAACATCAAAGTTGAAGAAATTATGCGAAAATATGGCTGATTATGATGTTGAAGGAGATGTTCGCTCATTACCATGAGGCACCAAGAGTGAACAACAATGTTTTTGGCTAGAATTGAAAGATATGAAGAGAAAGTTTTTGATAGTTCCGCTAGTGTGCGGCAGGCTCGGAAACATAGACAGATGATGACTTCATGGCGGACTTAGTCCGTGCTTTAACCTACCCCGCAGTGGGATGTTAGGCAAAAATGTCGTTGGTTCGAGTACCACTGTACACATGCCCTTTTCGCTCAATTTTCCTAAAACATCTGCTATGTTTCCGAGCCTGCCGCACACTAGCGGAACTATCAAAAACTTTCTCTTCATATCTTTCAATTCTAGCCAAAAACATTGTTGTTCACTCTTGGTGCCTCATGGTAATGAGCGAACATCTCCTTCAACATCATAATCGTTACTCCTCGCACGGAGAATATATAAAATAACAATTAATGTATGGCTGATTAGTTTGAGGTTCAAGAAATGACGAGAGATGTGAAGCGACACTTTTTCCAAAAAGTTGATGGATAATTTTGAATATATTTTTCCTTAGAATTCCATAATTTGATAAGCTTCTTTATATGTTATTTTCTCTTGGCAAACGACTTTTTTTGTGCGTCCAACTTCTAAATTGAACAGACTTTATCACCCTGCATTAACTGAGGCACACATGATCGATCTGCTTACGATAAAGTAAATGTAATTGGACATAATATTTTTCTGATTTTTTAATGCTTCAACGATGTGTTTGGTTTTGTTCTTTGCATTCGATTTATTTTAATTTTTACTATGACAATCAGTAAGAACCCTTTGAAGCAACTGACATTCCACAAACGTGCATCCACTGCAGTAGCAACCACCAGTCCACCAAACGTAATGCGCTACTGGAATGCCCACCGTTGTCAATTAGCAATCAAGCAGTTAACTGCGTGAAGCACAATCGACAACAAGCGATCGAAACATGAAAACACAAAAAAAAAGAAACACCTCAAGCAAACTGCAAGGGGGTGCATCGAAAAGTGGCGTGCGAAAAAAAGGGAAAACATAATGAAAGCCAACAACAGGTGGATACGCCCCACTGCACTGCGCTGACTGGGAGGGGGGATACATGTTCTTTATGCACCGTGTCTCTAAAGTCAAGGTACCTCCTCCATCACCACCATTACCACGGGTGTTGAAAAATTCTAATGCCACAGCCGTAGCCACAGCGGTCGCCAAGTTCTTTGAAACTTTTCTAGGATAAGGTCATCGAGAATACATGCGGGGGTCGGTCGGTAGCTAATTTGCCCGATAGTTATCTCTTCAGCGCCATAAAGACGACAACGACGATACGCAAATCAAACGCTGCTGGTTGGTGGTAATTTCGATGGAGCTAACGAGACAATTGAGTGCACGGTTGCAATTATAGGTGCGAGGTGACAACCAGACAACGAACGTTGCGCAATCCTGCACTCGGCGGGGCTGGTACATGATGGCGACTAATAACCCCTCATCTCCGTCGTCGGCCGCAGAGCTGCGCTATCAGCCTCAGACGGGCAGCGAACGCACGTTAATAACGGCTATGGCAGGTTTTACAGGCACTTACAACCATTCATTTGACACATCGTCATCACATCCCACCGACGCGCGATGGAAGCTCGACCAGTTTCTTCGTCGCCTCTGATGGCGGGGATTATCTTCACGTTTCCGCTTACCTGAAAGGGGGGAAAGAGAGGAAAATATTACATGATTAATTGATCATCATTGGACAAGGCGATGGAGTTTGTAATTGAGTAGTAATGCTAACACGATTACGGTTATTATGTGATAGAGAGTTTTTGTAATGTTTCTCGAAATTGAGTCTTCTATACGGCCAGCCATTTTCACTCAGTTTTGAGTAGTTTTCGACTAACTTTCATCCAAAGTGGAGTCACACAAATTTGAGTAAATATAGCTGGGATTGACAAATCAACAAATCAGAAATATCGACTCAACTCAAATGGTTGTTTTTGACTTTGTCGACTTGTCAATCTCAGTTGCATTTACTAAAATTTGGGTGACTCCACTTTTAACGAAAGTGAGTCAGAAACGACTCAAAACTGAATTCAAATGGCTGACCGTGTACTAAATTTACTGTGAGATTTTCAACATGGGCTTCAACGTGAGCTGACAACTGCACACTACGAAAATATCATGTAAATGTTGGTGCCCTGAGATCAACACATGCAAGCGGCTCATAGACACAAGAATCAGTCAAATGGGACGAGAAAATAAATTTAAGCATATCTTTTGTCGAGTTTGAGTTGAAATCTATGAAATTTCTGTTTTGTTTTTGTTTGCTACGTTTCTTAACATAAATAAATAATTGAAAATGACGTCTCGTTGCTAAACAATTTTTTAAACCCTTCGCCGGTTTCCCTCTTTGGATTTTTCAGTCCAGGCCGAAGACTTTACAGAGAGTTAAATGTAGGAAATATGATTCTATATATTCAGCATCACAGTTTCATCTGCCTTTATATTTGAGAATTGTTGAAGCTAATTTTGAAATTGATTTTATAATGCTCTTTGGTCAGCAAACCATTGTTTATTTTCTAATGAAAATTGACTTCTTTGGTTTGATAGTTTGTGGTTTTCAATTGAACTTTTAGAATGAAACTAATCTCCAATCTTTTTTTTCAAAAATGAATTCATGATTGAATTGAAAATTAAGTCTCACGTGTTATAGAACGCGATAAAGTTTATATTGAGAATTCATTATCTTTTGAGTTATTTTATAAATTTTTTGGTTTAACGTTTTAAACACCAACTCTTAATGAATCTTAGATGCCCACGGTGTAATTGCATCATTTTTATAAAGATTTAGGATTATTGAAGTACGTTTAACTGTCAATTGCAAACACGTGAGTGTAAGAGGAGGTGTTCTGTGCATTTTAAAGATCACAAACGATAAAAAGCATGCATCGGAATTCCCCAAGAAATTAATAATTTCTCGATAATTTAATCAAAACGGCGTATCTTATTTTGTAAACAAAGAAGAGAAGAGAGACTTATAAGTTAAAGTCTTGCAACCCTTAGCACTTTTACGCAAACTAGGACCATAAACACAACGAATAACATTTAGCTAACATGGGGGTACAGAGAGTTTTGAGAAATTTACGTTTGTATCTTACTTCCCATCTTTGTTCACAAAATCAGATCGGTCTTTTTGAAAAAGTTGTCGAGATTTGGCAGGGTATTTGCTCATGCGGAAAACAAAGCTATCCTTTCCTAACAACTGCAACTGAAAATGGCAGAACTATAAGAATCTTAATCAGCCTTGATCATCTAACACCAATGAATTATTTAACGCCTTTAGGATCTTAAAAAATGGTCTCCAGTTCAAACATTACAACATATAAATATGTTATAGTTATATAATTATGTTTGTCCATAAATTCAGAAAATCCAGCAACAATGCCTTAAGTCCTAAGTAACATTGAGAGATTAAACGATTTGCTGATGTTTTTTGACGACTTGGATCCGTAATTACACTCTACATTACCGTACTGTATGTTTAAAATACTTGAATATGTTTTACATAGCCGTAGGATCGCAAAAAAAAGTCGACGAAGATGAGTTACATTAGGACTAATGCATTGTTCAGCGAAATATTTAAACAAACGTTCATAGACAAGGTCAACTGGGCCGGTATCTGGCCCGCTGATGGCAAGCATCTCGCTCCACAGATCTGAATCGTGGCTAGTCGAAGACCAACGCGCTTCGGTGTCTCTTGGACGCCTGCATACTTCGGACAGAAGGGTGACGCTGTTTGTCCGAATCGATGCAAGTATTGCCTGACACAACCATGGCCAGACAGAAACTGGGTAAGGTAGAAGTTCACCTCTCCATGTTTCCTTTTCATCCAGATCGACAGATCCGGGATGAGTTGGTGCGTCCATCGATTGCTCTTCTTCGTGTCTAATTCTTGCTGCCACTTTGTCATCGACTCCGCTCTCACCAGCTTCCAAATTTCTCTGATATTTCTCCGTTGATAACACTCACTGTCCTCCGCCTGAGTTATACCAATTGAAACCATTCCGGCAATGACGAATACTGCTTCCGATGAAATAGTTCTGCGACTCACAACTGGCATGGCCATGAGATGGAAAGTACTGTTCAACTTCGCCCAGTTTAGCGGTTGGTTCTCAGCGTTGTGACCCAGGGTGGACCTCCGAATCCCAGTATCGATGATGATACACTAGCCAGAACGCCGCTAACTACTGCGAGGTTCGTAGCTATTCGGCATGATTCGGCTACTACATTGGTGGTCTTTGCCGCTTTCCACAGGCATTATCTACGTGGCTGTTGAAGCCCAGCCGGCCACTTCGAGGCTATGGCATGCCCTCCGATGACGATTTCTGCTCGCTGCACCGCTTTGCAGTTGCTTGCTGACCAACAACACCTCCGTTTTATAAGGACCTATCTGCAGCTTTGACCCCTGTTTCCAGTTTTCAATTATTCCGATCGCTTCGGTCGTCAGCAATTCCACTTCTTTCAGTGTTTTGCCTGTCACTGACAATACGGTGTTGTTTGCAAAACCATCGATCACTACGCCTTTGGGAAGCCTCAGCGTCAGCACCCTGTTGTACATCCCGTTCCAAAGTGTTGGGCAAAGGATCAAACCTTGCAGAACACCCGTCGTGATGTTCACCGATTTCCTCCTTCGGTGAAGGTTTCTCAGATTAGCACCCGGTCATAAAAGCAACTCTTCAGAAATCTGCACAGGTAATCAGGGACCCGTACTCTGTGCAATGACTTGGCAAAAGCCTTTCTGCTGGCGCAATTGAAGACGTTCTTGATGCTTCTGTTTGGCCGAATATACGGCTGTTTCGACCACTGTCCGAATGGCATCCACCGGTGAGTTCTCGTTCCTGAAACCGAATTGCATCTTCGATAGCTGGTGGTTGCTCTCGGTAAATTTCGTCAACCTGTTGAGGATGATCCTCTCCAGGAGTTTCCCGAGCATATCCAACAGGCATATTGACCTATGCGATGCTGAATCCCGCGAAGGCTTTTCTGGCTTCGGTAGCAACATTTGCTTTTGTATTTCCCACCTGTTCGGGAAATTGCCTTTCTCTAGACATTTCTGCAGCGTGTCCGAAAGAGCCTGAATTGCCACTTTCAGAGATATGTTAGGGATTCCATCAACTCCTGGTGCCTTCCTCACCTCAATCCCTCTCACCGCTGCCACTAGCTTCTCGTCCGAGACTTGCGTGCCCTTAGCGTTATTTCTTTCTTCGTTACCGAACGTTATCCGTGGCCACGTCGTTGCAACGTTCGTCGGGAAAAGTCCATTCACGATTACTTCCAGTTTTTTTGGCCACAGTTTTGCAGCGATCGTTTGGCCTTTGATTTTCATCTTCATAATACGGTTTGTGTCGCCCCAGGGGTTAGCATCAGCATCTCAACCCAGCTCCTTGTAGTAGTTCGACTTGCTCAGTGTTATTGCTCGTTTTAATTCTGCCCTGGCCACTCGGTACTGCATCCTACGCACCTCTCTGTCTGATGCGGTTTTAGCTCTCTGGACACGTCTTTTGGGCCTGAGAAAACTAGAGTTGTAAACTCTAATACTGTTAAAATTATTCCAGGAGTTAAAAGGCTATAGCTCTGTTGGGATCCAGCGACCTATTTCTGAATGTCTGGTCACTCACGTTCATTCCGAGATCAGTGTCATGTACAGCAAGCCCCGCATAAACATAATACTAACGTAAATTGGATATTTGTATCCATTTGCATACATTTGTATTCAGTATTCAGGAACGTTGTTTGAATTTAATACTTATTTATAACTGCATTCATCTCACCACGAACACAATTGGTTTCTTCACTGGTTCATGTCACTGTTTTTTCCATTTTATTATTTTTTTGAAGCTTCTCTTATTTGTCCTGAATTCCAGCAGTTAGGTATTTCTCCTGGTGAGTGCATCCATTTGATCGGCAGCAAACTTGCATCAGCTTTATTTTTTAAGCGCTAGACTACACGGACAAATTCGTTTTTGAAACAATATTGACAAAACGTCGAATCCCTCAATCGCTTAGCAATTTTTCGGGGGAAGCTTCGACCAATTGTGAGGTTTAGTTTTGAAGCGGTCTTTAGCTTTTTCAATAAATCAAAATGCTTGTACATTTAAGCACTCTGAGGCTTAAGTTATTAGTGTTGATTTCGCCGAAAAACTTGAGGATTTTTTCAATTAAACGCACGTTTATTCGGATTATAACATTTCCAATCGCAAACACTAAATTTAAACCTTTTTTCATCCTTTAATTTGAATAAAAATCTTGGATTTCTTCACAGGCACAATTAGAAAAAATGATGTTTTTTTGCGATGGCTAACTTCAAATGATATTTCAAGTAAATTTATGTAAGATATCACTTGTACCAGGTCTGTTGTGTTGAAGACTGTTTACGTTTACTATGACTTTAAATTGATCGAAGGAAAATTTTACGCATCCATTTAAATTCATTATTTTTCTGTGTGTGATTGCCCTGGTCACAAAATTGAGGGAAGATTTTTATTTATTTTGATTTTTGAGAGCTGTTGATAAATCTTAATTTTCGGATGGTTCCATTGAGGATTTTTTCAATTGAGGTAGTCCGTGTAGCTATCGAAGCGAGGTTCTTCAAAGATCAAAATTTACTAGACGTAATTTTTTGACAAACCTAAACAAGCCTCATTTTGTAGGTTTGTGCAAGCAAAATGAAGCATCTATTTATAATTTTGACTTTTACTTTTCAGTTATCAAAATGGCGTCCAGACAAGAGAAGCAACGCATCACTCGCGCATCGTGAGATTCTGAATCACTGCCATGCCAAGTAAACGAAGTCGTTTAAAGAGGCCAAATAAACTATGTCCAAAGTAATAGGAGTGTTTGAGGAAGGTTTGCCGACAGTCAGGGATCGATGGAATTTTTTGATAACAAAAAAAAAAAACGATTCTAACGGAACTGCTACCTCTCTTTTCGTGATGTCGCAAGCATGCTGGGAGTGCATCGAACTATAGAACGAGTTGCGTTGTCGACTCCCAAGATAGGAGTACCTTCAAATATCGACGAAGAAGCAAGAGACGATCCACGAAGCTGTACACGACGACGTTGATTGACTTCAAACAGCTTCCTTGAAAAAATCATCTACTGCCTTTACTGAAGTTACACGATTGCTCCAAACTGTTTTGGGTTGATTTTGCATGCAGCCAAAATGCAAAAAAAAAAAATAAGACATGAAGTTCTCTTTGTTCTGTGAGGAACAAAATTAATGCGGTGGCTGAACTGAATCTTAAGACAGAAGTTAGTTAGTTAGTCAAGTTGAACTTTACTTTTCAAATTTCCATCGAACTTTTTTTCAACAAATATCTAATCAACTTGCCCATTAAATTTGCGAAATTTAACGGTCATTGTTGCACATTCCGTATTTTTTATTATTTTAACTCCAATTTTTCATGTTTTATACCAACAACAAAACTCATACAGCCATAATCGATTTTTGGTAACGCTACAAACCGCCCTCGATCCAAAACACGAAAATCTTTCACACCACAAATTTACTAGCCTTTCCGTAGAAAATGTAAAAAAAATCCTCAACAATACAAAATATGTCACTATCGATACACAGTCTACTGTGATCAATCGAACAGGACCTGCCAGCTGTTAGTGCAAAAACAAGACCATTTAGCTGTAAAAAAAGACCGTTTTTTATTGGTCGCTATGACAACCACCTCTACCGCCTCCTTTGAGTTACGTTACAAGCAGGCAGTTTGTTGTTGGTTTGGCGGTGTTGCTAGTCACTGCTTTTTCACTTTTTTCGTTTTTGACAACTGAACAAATGCGGAAATAAAAGTTCACTTTCGCAGTGGTTTATTTAAAAAAATTAAAATTTTAAATTAACAGATTTGAAAGTAACGCGTATTATTTATTTGAATTTTTAATATTATCCTTTTCTTCCCTGAAAGGCAGTTTTGTATTCGTAGAGCCTCAAATTCACGAACCTCTCCATTTAAAATATTGACAATTGTTGAACGTTTACTTTATTAAATATTACTAAGTATTAAAAGAATACCGACGAATTTTGAATATATTTTTAATTACATTATTTTCAATGGGATTACTGTGTAAACATATCTGGCAACATTGGAGCGACCCCCGTATCATAGCAATCATAAATTTATAAGAGGTCATCTCTCTCTGAGCTGGCAGGTCCTGTCCTAGGTTGACACAAAACGTCAACACAATTTGGCTCGTTTCATCATCAACATAATCATGAAAATTCATAAGGTGAAGATACAAGTTAAGAACTTAGCCGAGAGCACACGTATAATGTATTTCCGGCAAAAAAATTAGCAGATTTCGGTTAAATTTTACCGAAATCCGTTAAAAAGAATTACAGAACGTTCAACTGTTGGGAATTCGGTAAAATATAACAGATTTCTGTAAAAAAAATCTGAATGTGTAGCAACACAGCTTTTTATAAAAAAGTTGGAAATACTGTTCAGTAACAGATGAACAGATAAAATCAGATAAAGTCAATAAAACATATGCTTTGAAGCAAACATATCACCGTCAGCTGGGGATTCGAACACTTGTTCTTGGTTTTTTTGGTATTCCAATTCTTATTGTTGACAAGTCTTCTCTAAATAATTAATAAGTGCTTTTCTTTGGCAGTGCTTTCACAATATTTTACAGCAAATCCATTAACTTTGTTTGGTGTAATTTTATTAAAAAAGTATATTCAAAAAAAATTTTACAAACGTATGGAATCATGTTTTTGAAGACAGTTTACTAGTAGCAGCAGCAGCGATGGGAAAGTATTTTCAACTCAATTATTTTGCGTGGGTTTGCTTCATCTTCAAATCAAATTTGACCGTTACAAACCACTCAAAACGAGATATATTTTGCAAAGCTTTTATAATACATATATAAAACAAGCTATCTTAAATGATTCTGCAAAAGACGTTCGTTTTAACGTTCCCAACTAGGACTAGCAAATAACAAAACTTGTTATTTGGGATACCTGGAAATACCTGGGAGGTACTATTTGGTAATGTGGAAACACTTTTATGCTATTATCCTGAGGAATTTTACGTCTTATGCAGCTTTCTTTCATGCAGCCAGTTAAAAAGTTACTCACTCCTGCTCGACGATAGAGAGATCGAAATTTCTTGTATGAATTTAAAATATGTCCACTTTTTGTTTTTGAAAATTACATTTTTTTTAATGCTGGTATCCAACCCAGATACCTCTTGCTCGGTAGCTGTTCTATTTGCCATTGATCTGAGTAAGTTTCAGAAACAATGAACTGATACTCCTATAATACCACAGTACAACTTATATTACGTGATATAGACTCTCTTGATATCAGTATCTGTACATCTTGTTTTCACTGGAAATAATGTGCATGGCATTTGATATCAAGATCAGTGCTGTAAAAAATCATTTCGTGAAAATGGATAAATTGACCAATAACTTGGTTCAACAGCTGAATTTATGACTATAGTGTATGATAAAATTGTAGTTCTTGACAAATTCTACAACTTTTTCTGACAGTGCATTGCCCTAACTGGTATATAGAAAGTGTTATATTCACTGTTATATTCAAACGATTTTCAACGCTGAATATCATTTGAATATTCAGATATTGCACAACAATTTCTTTATACGTGTTATTGTGAAAATCGGTTTCAGGAACGACTTGTTGGCAAGTTTAGCGCATTGGGTTGAAATGACTATGTACAGCATTGATCAAGATACTTTCTATATAGATATATAGACTATAGATATATAGACTCTCTATATAGATATATAGACCGTCGATATTAATATTAATCGAAAGGTCCATGTCCGCTTAAATATGCTTCAGACGACTTTGGAGGCCGTTTTCCAACCCGTGGTGCCAATATTTGCCATTGTCCTGCATATCCATTATTTCCACGGACCTTGGTGTTCTCATTAGCGTGCGAGGATCTGTTGGTAAATCGGCATTCAAGTAAGTATTCAGAACACATATCAAGGATTTTAGAGCTGACTAGGTAATGTTGTGTTCAACAGTCCAATTCCGAATAGCTGATGACAGTGATCCTATTATATAAAAATCATAATTTGATGAAGTCTTTTAACAATGACAACCACTTATAATTACCTCCAAAACCATTCAATCTGTTGATATTTTCCGACAAATGACATGAAAATTCATCTTCTCTGGGATTTGTTTCTTCCACATTGATAGAATTTTCAGAAGGAGTAGCTGACAAATCTTGAGAAAATTCATCAGGTTGCTGGTATGAATCATAGTTTTCTTGAACTTCCAATTCAGAGGGAATCCGTTTTCTGTATTTTTGAAAAAAACCTACTGTAAGTACCACTTTTACGGATACGTGTTAGCTTATTTTTTAAAACAAAAGTGTTCATGTTTTGACGGTTTTTTTACGAGAAAATGTCTAAATTTCGTGATAGCAATGTTTGAACACTTGAGATCACATTGGTACAAAACTCGAACCTTATATTCAATTATAAATAGACTCATATACAACTGTCAAAGTTGATGTCTGATTTACGATTTTGTATGGTGATTACAAGGACACATAAACAATTTGAAGAAGCATTGCAAATGAATCGTAAGGTCACATTATTCTGAATAATCGCTATGCGATTCCGATTTTGTATGGATATATACACAATTTGAAATAGACATCCATATACGATTGCTGGTTTGCTGGGATCACATAGTGAGTTTGTTCCCGAAGTTTTCGGGTGATAATATGGATACAGAACCAATTAGGAGGAGTAGGCGGTGTTTGTAGCAATTTTGACGTGATTGTTTTTCCTCTTTGTTTTCCAATTTTATAAAACAATTATTATCGGAGTAATTCAAGTTTGACCCTTCACTGAACTGTGTCTACTGCAATATTATGTCGGTAATGGAACTGGTCCTTGGTGGAACTGGTTCATGACGAGAAGTTTGCCAAACATCGGTGTTTGTAGGATACCGGGTATCCGGAATGCCCGGAGAGATTTTCCCGAGTCATGGAGCTATGCCAAAAGTTGAGTTTGGTAGTCAGATGCATGCCGGTTGAGCCAAAAATGGCTATAACTCGCCAAAAATGGCTATAACTAATTTTGATCACACATTCGCCGGAGCAGGTGAATATTCTGAAGATCGAGATATGATACTATTTTCCTTCACCTGCAATGTCATATGGGGCAAGCATAGTGGGTTTGGATAGGCATAATTTAGATACCTTGGAAGAAGCAGAACGCCAACTAGTGGGACCCCGAAAAGGATTTTCGCACAATGGAAAGGTTGTAAGTGCTCTCAAAAACGCGGAGCAAAACAGGTAATTGTTATCCTTTTTGTTCCCTGAATAATATGAACCATCTACTCTAATTGTTGTGTTTTGTATTCTCCGTGCGTGGAGAAACGATTATGATGTAGAATTAGATGTTCGCTCATCACCATGAGGTACCAAGAGTGGACAGTAATGTTTGCTAGAATGCAAGATATGAAGAGAAAGTGTTGAAAGTTCCGTCAGTGTTGGGTAGGTTGGAAATAGAATAGAAGTATTGAAAATTGAGCGAAAGGGCATGGGTAAAGTAGTACTCACCGAAGCTTTCGGTAGTTTGTATGCATTCTGTTTTTGATGCGCATATGGGAGAGGAACTCTCTCCTTTTTGGGTTTTCTTTGATTCGCTATCAGTAAAGCTATCAGTAGTACATGAGCGCTTACCAACACGTTACTTTTGCCTGTTGAGGTGGTGGATTCGTCCGTGCCTCGACATACGTTGCAGTGGGATGTTAGGCAAAGGTAACGTCCTTGGTTCAAGTACTACTTTACCCTTGCCCTTTGGCTATATTTTTAATACTTCTATTCTATTTCCAATGTACCGTAAACTGACGGAACTTTCGACACTTTCTCTTCATATCTTTCATTCCAGCAAACACTACTGTCCACTCTTGGTGCCTCATGGCAATGAGCGAACATCTTCTTCTACATAACAATATGAACTCTATTATATGATCACATCACTTATCAAGGTGAATGCTGATACATCGAGGTAAACACGGTCCCTAATCAGCAAAGGTCACACTAATTTTCCTTCCCTATTCCTACCTGATTTCAAGGACGTAGCCGGCACCGTTATTGATTATAAAAAAAATTGAATCACTGAAACGTGTACAGTGAAAATGGCCGGTTACTCCCAGCCCCATTCAATTGATTCATAGTTCAATTTCACTGATATTGATCAATACGTGCAGTCAATCAAGCTAAACTAAGTTAAGTTAAAATCTTTAAGTGATAATATGTCTAACGTCGAATTTGTATGATAAAAGAACTACATCCCACTTTACCTCTAAAATCTCGTGTGGAACCTTCGAAACAGGTAAACGATTAACATATTCTATGTAACTATCATTTGCTATGCATGTATGGGTAGGTATTTGAATATTTAAGATGCTTTCGTCGATTATCATCGAAAACGTGTACAACAAATAACTGTTTGTTGCAAAAAACGCCTACGGGCAATTAAACTTTGAAATTGATTTATTAAGTAATAAAAACGTGCACTGAGATCTTAAGCAAATCATCAAGATGGACGTGCATTCATTTCTTTAAAGGGTGGCAGCACAAACTAAGACCTAAAAAACTAGATGTGCAACTAGTTTGCTATGAACTACCCCGAGAAGGAGGCGGGCTAGAAGAAGTAAACGAAGTCATTTAGCTTGCAGCTCGTAGCCCATAGATATCCATCCACTCCGCAGGAACTTGCCAGCCGGACACTAGTCAAAGTGAAAAAGGCAAAAACGCACCACAGTGAAACACTGACATACCTACCTACACACCGACTAGCTAGTTAGTAAGCAGCACATGCGTAAATCAGCAATGTTGCGCAACATTTTCGCAGTCTCCTCCATTGGCCCACCACCCACCCCCCTCTGACTCAGCCCAGCTCGATCAACGGACGGACGCACGATAGACCTCATCAGTTTGCAAATGCTAAAGTCGGTTGTTTTTGCTATTCGACTGTCCATCTTGGAATGTTCGCATGTATTCGCATGTGGGGCGTCGCGATAAACCTACGGCGTCGTCTTTTTGCTACAAAAATTTGCATTGGGCTATGAAACGCATCGAAGGTGGGAGAATCAGCGCGAACCGGTCAAGCCGATTGAGTCAATTTGCGTAGGAGTCATCGATCACCTTGTAGGCCACGGAAAGTGCGAGTTTGTGATTGCGAAAGGGGGGGTTGAGTTTTGTTTTTCAGGGCTCTTTACGATTTTAGACCAATTCTTCATTGTGAAGATTCGTTTGTTAGTTTAAAGTAGGGCTTCAATAACTGAAAGTACAGAACGTTGCATCTTATTGTTCACATGTATAATAGAAGAGTAGGCTGTGCGATATTAAAATGACAACCATTGATTCGAAAGACATCCCCCCAGTCACCGATCACTATTTGTCACTTACAATCAGCGAGATTCGACAACAATGAACGAGCCGCAACGGATCAGTTTCATATGCTCTCGAAAAATTGCTTCCTATCCCTCTCCATCCACATCTTCTATAGTCCCGCTACTAAAATGTAACAATCTTCACAATACACTGTGCTGCAAATGCATTTCTACCACCACCGGCTCATCGTGTAGACACACATCGTTAGCGCGTGCCATCATCATCCTCTTCCATTCCCTCGATCCACTTCCATCTATCCATCCATCCAGTTCCATCTCACTATCGCCAGAGTCTTGGAGAGTACAGTTATGTTTGCTTTATGCAATATGAGCATAGGATTGGCCCCAAAGAGCGGCAAACACCATCGCCATCATCGTCATCATCACCGTCATGTTGTAGGTATATGTAAAACGGTAACAACAGTGGAAGTTTGCAGTCGGTTCGCTCTCGGGAAAATTCGGGAGAATTGTGACTGCAGTCGAGAGGAAAAGAACGAAAATGGAGCGCATATTTCGTGAGAGCCGCTGTGAGAACAAGAACTTTGCTCGCTCACTCTCCCTTGCTATTCTCTTCTGCTCGACGGTGTGTGCATTTGTGTGCGGAGCAAGGCGAATCTGCTTATGGGTTCCTGCAAGTGCATTGACCCAGCGTTAACGGTGACCCACTTTTGCGATCCTCGGCGTTTCTCTCGTTCGTTCTGTACCGTTGTTCGGGGTATGAGGCGGAACGGATGGCATGGTCGGGAGGGGTGCTGTGAATGATGTAAGGGGATGTGCACTGCACAGGCCAGGCAGAGTAGTACGGTACACGAACGCCGAAGAAGACGTGAGGTGTGTAGCGGTACGTTGCGATGCACATGGCGATGATGCGATGGTATGTGCATCGTTTCCTCGGGTACGGTTGTTGGGTTTTGTTTTTCTTGAACAAAAAAAAAAATCTCGATGTTGGGTGATCTCAGAAATAAAGCGCGATGATTTGGTTTATAATGTAGGAGTGCAATTTGGTTACATCTGCACAATTTTTTTTTATCATAAAAATTTCACCCTGATACCCAATTATAAAAAAAATGGAGGAAAACAACAATCGATACATGTTCGCCATCACGTCCCCCAGGAATTCATCATAGTAACGGACTAGTTCTATGTACAACGTAATGTTATCATACTTTTTTTTTTCGTTTATGTTGTTATTTTTGTCGTAACCATAGGAGCCGGCTTTCGTGGGTTGTGGTGTGTAGCTTTTCGAAGAGGGTGGGGGAGGTGTGTTGTGGATCAAAATCCAAACACGACTCGGGCTCATCCGAAAAAGGGACGGAACGTGGGCTGGCTGAGCTCTGCCCCGTACGGTTATGATGTCATACAATTAATTCATGGTGAAGAGAAACAGCAAGGAGGAGACATAGATCATAGCCTGTGTTGGTGAGAAGAATGAGTTTGGTTGTGTAGCGCGAAATGAATGCTGAATTGTATGTTGGGATTGATTGATATACTGTTCGGCGCATATTGCTTGTCAAATCTCCAGGGCGTCAAATGTCAATTCAGACTCACTTTGAAATGTATAGCAGTGGAACCCAAGTGTGCATTTTGCTTGAAGCAAATAGAAAGGTGACTCGCACTGTCGAATGTACTTTGAATCGAATCGAGTTAACCTGATTGGAGATGCAAAGGGATTTGTGCATATCTGATAGTCATGAAATAAATTTGGGTAATTGCGTAATTTTGGTAACTCCAAAATCTTTGAGAATATGAAATACTGCACTAGCAGAGTACTTCATGCTGAGTTACAAATAAGGTCATTCAAATTAGGTTTGATTTACCTGTGACAAATTTTTGCACAATTATAAATTTGCAAATTTGCATGAAATATTACATATATTTTGTTTGTTCGAACTCTGCTTTAGAGTATTAATTTGAAAAAACCAAGCGTTGTGTTAGCAAGTAGTTGCCAGATTGGAAGCAGGTACAATTTGCAGCTGATATTCGGCTGTTATCGCATCAGCAATAGAACTGCCAATATTGGTGGTATTAAGCACAATCAAAGTTTGATTATTTAGCAAAAATGATGATGGTGTGGTTCAAACATTGAAACTTTCCATAGAAAACATCTTTAACATGTTTGATGACCGTATAACTCATAGTTTCATCTCAGTTACCGATCAGAACTTGTTTAATTGCACAGGGAACTCTGAAACGAAGATTAATATGAAGCTAAAGATGAGGATTTGGATTACCAATACACAAAAATGTCTATCATAAGTCTCGATTGAGACGGCATTTGAATTCTTCTACAATTTCCCCCTCTTTAACAGGTCCATATTTCACACAAATGCGACAGATGTTTTCAAAATAATTATGCTGTATGAACCCGCTTGCGCTGAGCTGGCCGGCTTGATATGCCACAAGGGCTCAGTAGGGATTCTCTGTTAAGACTCGAAGCGACTCGAAGAGTTAGTTCCATTATAGTTATGTCACATTAATTAGTTTTGTAGTGTTATTAGTTTTTCTACTGTAGTTATCTAAACATTTTTTCATCATTTCAGCATTTAAAAGCTGGTTGGCGTAGCCTGGGTAAGTTTGTCAACTTGACAATAGAGAAGTAAGCGGCTGCGACCGAAGATCGTGTTCAAGAAGGGTATATTTTCCATTCTCTTTTAATTATTGATTTTAGCACGCTTTGCAACATATTTGCATTCCAGAGCATGGATCAGTATGATAATTTAATGCTTACAATGCTCAAATTGTTTTTCAGAATTTCAGCATAACATTTTCATTAAAATTCTATTTCTGCACTTCAACTAGTATTCCATTAAAGACTGGCATGTGATTATAAGTAGCATAGGATTGTATTTGAATATACGTATTCAGTGATATTATGATGGGATATCACATTTAATTCATAAATCATCGAACCCGGCTCTTTTATCACATTAAAGTGCTTTCGTCTACCTATAAAACAGTTTCTCAAAGAATTGATCTTCTCTGCTTTTCAGCTTTTTCAGAGCTATTTAGATATTAATACATATTCAATTTTTACTTCGCAGTAACGATCCAGTGGCTGCCAGTTTTATTTTATCTATGAATGTATTACTATTACGTACATTACATACATATATTCCAAATTGTAAGGGGAGATACAGGATGCCAGACAATGCGTAGGCTGGATGAGGGATTCGTGGTCATCTGGTACAAGTTATGGATGACAATTATGCTTTTCTTGATGAAAATCGTCCGATCGAGATCACCGAAGGTCTTATTATCGTCCAACAGTCTACAATATGTTTGCTGACCCTATTTTTAACGAATCACCAGACGGAAATCCTAATGTATATTGGTTACTGTTCATTTTCTGTAATAATTGCGTTTCGTTGGAAGGAGATTCTCTATCCTTTCCGTGGGTTTCGTGTAAGTGATTCTGCTTATTGGTTCACACCCTCGTCTTTGGCCCTTCACACACCGGAAAAGTGAGGATTACAGGTATGTACAGTTCGGTCTTGTCATTAGGAGGAATTGAACGCCATGGCAAGTCATGCACTGGTGGTGGCTTCCTTTCACATCACACATTACATCACATAATAATATTAGGCTGTATGAATGAAATATATGGCGCTAAGAACTGGTTCTTCACAACTACTCCTCAGTTATATTCTCATTACAATCAACGGCTTCTCAGTCAAGGAGAAAAAGCTGTGACATCAAGAAACTTTGATGTTTCGAACTCTTAAAAATGGTTTTTTTTTCAGAGGGTCATACTTGTTAGAAATGTTTCGATTATTCACATTATACGAGCTTACGGCTTGAAATGAGCTGATGATTATTCACATTATACGAGCTTACGGCTTGAAATGAGCTTTGGTTGAAAATGGACAAAAACTGTTATAAATTCATCGAAATTCTCTCGTTTGTAGTGATCGAACCGTTTACTCTTCAATGGATTTCTTCAAGTACAGGTTCTGAAAAAAAAGATCATCGGTATCAATTGTGCTCACAAGATGGGGAATCAGTTAAGTTCCTGGATACATCAATCACAGACCATACGAAGTGTCCATCCTGCATGTATTCGACTTTCATTGATTTGCACCAAACTTGGAGGATTTCTTCATCTACCATCTACCAAATGAATATTAATTAATTTGAAAATCTCAAATGCAAAATCGTATTCCTCAAACTTTTCTACGCAAACATCACTTAAACCTTAATCTATTATGAGTCTCTTAGCAGATTATTCTCGGACATAATGCTTTCAGAGACTTCGACCAAAGAAAATAATAGCTTTTTACAAATACCATGTTTATAGGACTCATTTGATCAAAATTTCTCTATCTTGGAAACGGCTCAGAATACCATGAGGTTTTGAGTTAGAAGTTTCGGAGATTGAAGTAATTAAAAAAACTTTTCTTAAAAAACTTGAAAAAAGGGTGTGGTCCAAGGGGCGAGTCCCTTAGAACAGTGTGTCAGGAACGCCGTAGTAGAGAATCTCACACCACAACGGAACATGGAAGGCACTCTTTGGCAAACTTTTGACATTTGTACTTTCGTAAGATACAACCCTGGAAATTCTGAAAAATTGACGTTGTAAATTGTTGTGGTGTTGTTTTAATTTATTTGTTTTATCACGCAACAGACATAAGTATTAGAAAAAAATGATCATAAGTGAATATTTGAGCTACAAATTTGTTGAGGCAAAATCTTGAGTGGAACAACTTATCCATTGGTGAGAAAATAAATAAGCCGTGACATAATACCACTTTCAAACTTCAATTAAAGGCACATATTTGGAGCAAGTCGCCAATTTGGAACCATCACATCAAAATCATAAACATTGTGAAAAAGAAAAACTTCTAGCAGTTAGTATCTGGGTCAGCTAACCATCGAGAGGATCTGAGTGATCGAGGACGACGTGCGGATCATGACTAAGAACCTTGACGAAAAAGTTTCAGCTGGTGAAACTCCATTAAAAAATATCAATGGAGCAATGAGAATCCAGAGCAGAAAACCCAGATAAATTTTGGATTCTTAGCGGAGAAGTGATGTGCCTTTTTCTACTCACCAATATCTTGCACAAAAACTATAAGGGACAGCCCAATGGGGTTGTACACAAAGTTGACGTAGGACTACGAACTATTTCGAAATAATCTACATATATATCTATGCATATACATCATATCGTGATATGACTACCAACTGGATCGTACATATTTCCCTCCAGATTGGCACGACTGCATTAAAAAGCTACCTGCTTGCGACAGCCGCTGAGTCATCATTCCAGCTGGTTGCTCGCCCGCGTACTTTTCGGTAGGGTACTTGCAACCGTCAGCTGTCAGAGCAGTACTGGCCCATTGCCGCTCTGCACAGCTCCATGGCTGCCGAGCGAATGAAGAAAATTTGAAAGTGTCCCTGTTTTATATCGTGCACTGCTGCATGTGAGACGTTCCTTACTTAAATTTGAAGTCTGTGATAGCAAAGTACTATGTATTTGGTAAATTTACTCTGAAAAAGTGGCATTATAAGACATCACCTTATATTTGCGTTAATGTCAATAGTTGAATGTTAAAAATCAATAGTTTTTAATATTTAAATCAAAGCGTAGAAAATGTCCGGTCGATTGATGCAAACATTTTGAAAATCAATCGTGGAATGACTTAGTTATTAACGTTCAAAACCTATATATTTTTCGTGACGCTCCAAATTTTCGCAATTCGAACGTGTACCCCAGTATTGAAAACACAGACGTAGTCCTACGTCAAAAATGTTTAAAGCATTTCTTAATATCAAAACTACCGCATCCAATAGCATCGCGTATTTTATGAGAAAGTTATGCTGCGTTTTCCTTCATAGTAAGAGTATTTGACATTAAATGATAACTTTATCACACAATAATTTTCTTTCCCCAGAGGTTATTGAGGACTCGGATTTTGATGCCTTATTGGAGCAGCTGATTTTTTTAAACATAAGTTTTTCTAAGAGCTGTGGAAAGTTCTGGGCGTTATGCCATATTTTTCAAACGGATGTGCAAATATCACTTTTATCGTTTTTGATAAACGAGAGATTAATAATTTCCCTTTAATTCCAACTACCATTATTGCTCTTGACAGATACGCGTATTTCGTCTACAATGTGCATACTTCTTCAGTGTCGTGTACTCGACTACTCTACGGGATAGTTTACATGCCATGACGCTAGAATAGGCTATATATCATTAATCTAGATTTTTTTAAATGCTTTCAAGGGTTTCGGCTTCTGATGCTTTTTTTATATTCAATGATTGAAACTACTTTTTTTTTGGTAATCGAGATTTTCAGCATCCCATCATACTTACTTTTGGGAATTTTGGTAACTTGTCCGCGGTTAGATTTGAACTCGTGACTCTTGCGATAGAGGTATAGATGTAAATCATTTAGCCGAGGTCACCCCCACCGGAACTACTTTTCTATCGATTGAAAAAGTCATGAGAAAGCACCTGCATATATTAAAACAGTATTTCAGCGAAACCCGTTTTGACAGACGGAAATTGAATACAGAGACGTTTGTTTTTTTTTTTTAAT
Source organism: Aedes japonicus (assembly GCA_034211315.2). Classification (NCBI taxonomy): domain Eukaryota; kingdom Metazoa; phylum Arthropoda; class Insecta; order Diptera; family Culicidae; genus Aedes; species Aedes japonicus. The sequence goes on along the minus strand of JASCZW010000784.1, from coordinate 90,598 downwards.
TTTCAAAAGAATAACAGGTTATTGTGATTTCATTGAACTAATATAATATGTTACAAAAATTAAGGTGAGTTTCTTTGACGCGGAACAGGAAGTATATTGAAGTTGTTTGTTTTAAAATATTTTTTAACCCTTTCAAAAAATACATTCCTGGAATGCTGGAGTGAAGCTAGAGGTTTGTTTGAATAAAAATATGGCAATCGACTGAACAATGACTGATTATAGCACAAAGAGTGCCATCAAAACAATTCGCAAACTCAATCGACGCAGAAAAAAATGATGAATTTTTGCAGACATGTTGCAGACAGACATGACATGCAGACATGATTTCCCCTCGCTATTTGTAAGCAAAAGCAATCGTGAACAACAAAATTGTTTGCAATTTTTCATAAGCCATTAAAAAATGTTTGCAGTCTTGCATACAACAGACCTGATTCAGGTGATACATCCGATGAATTAATGCCAACCATAGTAGCACACATGTTGCCATTATATCGAGAAATCATAGATGTGCCTTTGTTAGTCATAATCAAGTTGCTGCAACAAATTATTTTATTAGAACATTGCATTAGGTCCTGAATAACGTTGAGAGACTCTCTACGTCGAAATTCTCTTTGCGTTCTTACGGCTATGTAAACACATGTTCTAGTGTTTTCAACACACAGTACGGATTATCAAATGTAATTAAGGATCCAATACGTCAAAAACATCAGCAAATCGTTTAATAGACAAACTATTAACGAAAGAGAAAGTTGACGAAGAGAATCTCTCAATGTTACTCTCAATGGCCTAATGCAGCATTACTCAGCTTGATATCTTCACAGTTTTTCACTTCTTTCGAGTTCACACTTCCATCCGGTGGAGTTGTATACGCTTGATAGCAACTGCAATTTTCCACAGCAAAAGTTAACTCACATCCAGAACTTGAATCTAAAGAATTTAGTCGAACAAGCCTTCAAACATCACGTTGGAAACTAACTATTTTAACTGTTAAAAATTAATAAAAATCTGTTTGAAATTCGAGGAAAAAAGACAGCTCAAAAATCACGCCAGATCTTGTGCACGGTTTTCGTGTGCGTAGATCATAGTTGCCAATGAGCATAAATTTTCGTTTGCAGTTTTGCAGATATGTTGGAACCTTGGTTGAAACAAACTAACATCTTCCGGCACCCCGAAACACGATCAACGCAAACACAATGCGGTAGGGTGACTAACCTCTGACATAACCGAACATTTGGAACTGTTGTGCCTAAACACAATTCTCTTAATGTTTAAGGAAAGAAAGTTACTTAGGAGAGTTACTTAGGGCACAATCCTTAATTTGCCTCGATTTTTCAAGGCGACAAACTTTAAATTCACGTAGACTCTTTATCTCCTTGAATTTTCACTAATGTTAATTTACTTGGAGTAAAAAATAATAATAACAATAATCAATAATTCGGAACTACAGACAATTCCATTTGAAGCGGAATTTATAAAATAATCTTGGAAAATATTGTGTAAATTGAAACGAAAACAAACTCGTCAGTCAAAAGGTACGACCAACTGTGATCTCTGTACTTCTCCAGCGTTGAAAGTTAAGTTGGTTCATTTAACTTAGCTAACTTAATTGCATATTCATATTCACCTCTACTGGCATTTTTGAATAGATTATTTTCAACTAGTGCTATCTTTTCAAATTCATCCTAAAGAGAAGATATTAAGTCTGATAGCAGTTGTAAGAAAATGGACCCCAAACTCATCCAAAAACCCTACGTATCACAAATTATTCGATATGTCGAGCAAGGCCCGACTTGCTCCGATAACCCGTATTTACACCATGTTTTGAATGTTTTTTTCATCGACATGACGCTTCACCGCCTTTCTTTTCGTTTGTTATTATTATGCTGCGCTGTACCAACAGCGAAACCAACACTTGAGATATGATATAAGCACACTTGTACACTCACTGTTACAAAATCCAATTAAAAGAAAGTGCACCCGCTCGCGCTTCGTAATGCTGATCACCCACCATCACAGCTGTGATTTACGAGAAGCTCAGCGAGGCCAGTTCAGGGGGTGTGAGATGGTGATGCTTCCGTTCCATCCTTTTCCAGTCGAACTCCAACTGCAGCGGGCTTCCAAGTGTCAAAGCACGTTGCTTCATAAACAATGTAGATTTTTTTTTCTGTTCCTACTTGCTGAGTTGAGATTCTCATTAAACTCACCGAGTGACAATCGTGCGGCCAAAAATGTAAATTGGCGCTGTCGCATTTCCACGATTACCACTTTATTGTCTCCGAGCTTAATGCGCTTCCGCCAGCGCACCGGCTCGTATTAATGCGTATTCACTCTTGTTGGCACAACACTGGGTCGCCAGCCGAAACCTGTCCGGTGGTGGTGCATAAAAAAAAGGAGCTGCATAATTAGTACAGTTAAGATTTGACTCGAGCGCTGTCAGGCAGTACCGTACAATGAGGTTGCTTTGAGGCCATGTGTGTTTAAGATAAGCATCCTTGAAATATGGTTTGATTTCTTGCTAAGCTACCACTTAGAAATTAATCATTTTACTCGAGACGATAAGCAAATTTGATGTACTCCAAATAGTGTAAACCAACAAACTTAGAAATTTTACAGCACTCGGTAATTTTTTACCGAACTTTCAACAGCTGAACGTTTGGTAGTCCGATTTAACGGATTTCGGTAAAATTTGATTTAACGGATTTTGGTAATTTTTTTACCGGAATACTGTAAATTTTCACCGAAGTCCTGTAAATCGGATTTCCGAACGTTCACCTGTTGAAAGTTCGGTAGAAAATTACCGAACACTGTAAAATTTTCGAAGTGTGAATGTTTCATGTAAAATTAAGTTAAATTTCTGAATCCGGCACAGATGCATTTAGTCAAAAGGTGTGTTTTTAAAATTATTTTCTCGTCTGTTTTGACTGCTTATCGTGTCCTTATGGTCGCTCCTACGTGTCGGTCACAGGGCGCTTAAATTGTCGTGGCTTTTTGGAAGTGTGAATTTCCCAATTTTCGACAAGTGTTTATATTAGTCTGCAGTATTTTTTTCAAGGATGGATCCTTTGAAAATAAATTAAATAAATTAAGATGAAAGTAATCATTTGGGAGCCTTACAAAAAAGTGGTTATTTTCCAAATATTTGCTTCAATAGATTGTATATATTTCTAACAAAGCATCTCAAAACTTACAGATTTTGGTAAATTTGCATTAAACATTTGCAAAAACTATAATCAGGTCTCATAAGTGAGAAACTTCATGATCTCAATCGATTTGCCGTGAGTATTACTGATACAGACTTTCATATTAAACACCTATCGTGTTTGGGTCCGCTTTAAAAAATATAAATAATAGTGGCAATGTTGATATTTCCGTTGCCCGTAAATTTTTGTACTGAAATGTTTGGCTGCGCTGCTGCATAAATTGATACAATGGTATTATTCTGTTGGCAGCCACTTTTGAATCAAATCTTTTTAAAATAACCATTTTGACGCAGATCACGTCGTACGGAACATGTTCAGATAAATGTTTTAAAAAAAGCGGCCAACAGCCAAAAAGATGGAACAAAATTAACGCTTTTAACTTATTCTTTAGGTACACAGATTTTTTTTTCAAAGGCGCGTAAAATTTCCCCTCGTTTAATTTCAATCTAAAAGAGGTATAAACAACGATATTGTTTGCAATCTTTCATGCGCCATACAACAATGTTTGCAGTCTTTCATATAAAAGGCTAGATTCAGGCGTTATCTGGCTTAAATTTACCAGAAATATTCCACCAGTTTCTGCCAAATCTAGCATTCCCTCTGTGTGCATTAGATAAAGCATAAAATTCAATGTTTCTTTTTATCTGTGTAGTTAACCCAAACTTTTGTCTAACTTCAGCGTTCGCGTCTATCAATTCGTGCGAAATTTCAGTCAGTCGTTGTTTGTAATCTATAGAAACTTTACTGGTAAAACGTGGTAATACACAATAGACGGGCAACACACTCTTATCACTGAGTATAATATTAGATACCTAGACATCTTACTTGCAACAACACATATAGGGTAGAGTGGGGCAAGGTGACAATCTAAGTAAAGGATCATTTCTTATCACATGAAATATTCACGTTTTCTAGAAAATGAACGTAAGCACCTGTCATTAGTGAGTCAAAGCTGAACAATCCAAAAACGTCAGGCAGAAGTTCAGCAACTTTGAATAAAATAATGAAATTGTATCATTAAAAATACTCTCTGTTTGGTATAAGCATTCACTTGTACAAAATAAGCAATAAAGTCTTATAATAGATATTTTACGTTATCAACCATTTCATTATGACCAGCATGATAAATCATGAATTGAATATGTATGTCTAGTTGTTGTTTGAACGTGTTACAACGACTTTTTAAAGAAAAGATATATTTTTGAGGGAGATCAGCACAATATTTACACTAGAAAAAATAACATAATAAACTCATTAGACATTTAAATTATTTTTACGTCGTTTCTGAGCTTGATCAACTGCACTACACAAACTTAGTCTCTTTTGTCGCAAATTAACGTTTGAAATAATATTTTTTTCTCTTTTATTCTTTGTTAATGCTTTTTTTTTAAACCAGAATTGTAGCATTAAACTTAGTCCAACTCATTTTTGCATGTATGCGCTTCTTGGTGATTATTGGAAAGCAGGTTCTTGGAAATTAGTGAAACTAACTACATTTTCAATGCCATAATCAAAAGTTCAATTATCAATAACCTGACGCTTATATTCGCTGTGAAAAAGAGAAGATGAACCCAGCATAGCAGTTAATATCCATACCACTCACACCATAATCACGAGTTGAAATCTTACCACCGGACAGGTCCCAAAAAATGTCCTACAAAGTGTTTGGCGACTACGATGAGAAATGAACTGGCCTGAGACTCGATTAGAAATAAAAAAAGAAAAAGATTTGAAGAACTAGGGTGGACAATATATACGTATTTATCACGATTGAAACATAAAAATTATCTAAAAAATTATCCGATCTACCCTTTCATGATAGGAAAGGCCGAATTTTTGTTTTTTTAAAAGATTTGTTTTTTCCTGGTAAATCGAATTTTATGATAAATCGTTAAATTGAGAGAATTTGTAATGTTATTGTAAGAAAAATTACAAAACACTTGATTTTGTATGAAAACATTACCTAACAAATGTTTCTGCCTGATTTACACTGTGAAGATATTCAAACACTTCCAAGGGGCAAGACAGCTCCTCGTCGCGAGCAATTTAAGAGCTGCTTTTGAGGCACCTAGAGTAACCCTGAGTTGATCAGCAGGTGAGCATTGTCATTTGTTTTTTCTCAGTTTTCAGTCAAACCAACCGACGTTAGTATATCGAGTGTGCACAATTGGGCACTAGCAATTTTCAATGTATTTAATTTTCTCTGTTTTTGCACACAACCTACATTCACTCATAGTACATATCTGATATGCTCGTAGAACTTGATATCGTATTTACTATTATTCGCGAGAAGGGTCACCCACAATAGATACATTTGCGTTTCGTTGACGTAAATTTGACAGAAATTCTACACAGATAAAGAGAAACGTTAAAGTTTCTGCGTTATCTAATGCATATAAAGGGAATGCAAGATCTAGCAGAAAAATATAGACATTGTTGTATGGCGAAAAATACAGACATTGTTGTATGGCGCATGGATGATTGCATACAATTCCGTTATCTAGGTCTGCCTTGGCTTAGAATTTAACGAGGGGAAATTTTACGAGCTTGTTAAAATTAATTGTTTAAAATTAACACTTCATTTGATCACTTTTATTAAAAAAAAATTTCATAACTTTTCATTTAAATAAAAAATAAAACATAGAAAAACTTTTTTCAAATTATCACTAGTAAACTAGTTATTTACTATTCGTAGATTTCGTTCGTCACCGCTGCTGTTATTTGATGGAGATCAATTGTGAATTACCTAGCGTCTTTTACGTTTTCAAGCACGTAAATATTTATCACGGAACAAAGTTTTTTGTTTTTGAAAAACTGTGTGTCCATCACGACTCGTTCGTCATCTCTTATTTTGTCATTATATCTAATTTTATGCTGACTTAAATGATGTTCCAGTTAAAATTATAAAAAATAAGAAGCCATTGAAGACATTTGCAGTGGAAATTGAGAAAAAATAAATGTCACGTAATTTTTCAAGTTAAGTAAAATATTTCTGAATGTTTCGAAATACTCTTAAAAAAAAATAAAAAACTAAGCAGTGTAAAAGTAATTTATTTAAAAAGAAGGAATTTTTGAAAAAATAAAATATTTTGCGGACCACCCTATCACCTGAATGGTCCTTCTAATAAAAAAAAATCTTGGAATAAAAAACACAAATCCAATTTATTTTGAGAAAAACTTTTACCAAATTTGAAGAAGATTCTGAGACTTACTTTACCTTTTTATTATGGAATTGTTGTATAAGAAGTGTACCATCAGTGTAGCCTTATTCGTTCGTTTATCTTGAAACCAATGATAATGGTCTGCAAAGCTTAACCGGAATCCGTGTGCAGGCACGTATCGTCGGGAATATAGACAAGAAGAAGGCAATCAGCAAAATAAAACAGAAATTATTTTCCTTCGTCGCATACTTGAAGTATCCGAAGGTGTCACCATGAAACAAGCTGACGAAAAGGGAAGGGTTGCAATTTTTTTTTAAATTACGACTGACTTTGCACAGTGGTCCAGAATGCGCATCTAGCTGGAAAGATACATAGCGAATTCCACTGGAAAGATACAAGGCTGATGTTTTGGAGCAAAATTGTTTTGTACAAAGTTGTTTCTGCCCTTCCTGTGGTGTGAATGAAAACTAGGGTGGTTTTTATTTTCAGAGAAATCGAAAATGTAACTTTTCTATTTGCAGAAATAAAGGCATACATTTTTCCGAAAAGTCGTAGAATAAATAAATGGGGGTGACTCCGGCGTAGTGGTTAATATCTATGCCTCTCACGCCAAAGTCACGAGTTTGAATCTCAGCTCTGGAAAAGTTACAAAAATACCCAAATAGGAATTTGAGTGACTAAGACTGGAGATGCTCCAGGCCAGGACTGAAAATCTCGATAATCAAGGAATAAAATAAAAAAAGTATTTTTAAGCAACTTCGATGGGATACATATTTCTGTACCTTGTGAAATTACCGAGTTGGACCATTTTTTCCTACCTATCAAATCAATATTTGAAAGAGGCCTATTTTGTTCACAAAAATCATAATAACTTTTGTTTGATAGATACAATTTTACTACGTCAAAAGTTGTAGCTTTCATTTTTCTAGAATCAATGGGAAAGCAACTTTGCTGAAAAATTGGCAGTAAACAAGTTAAAGCAAAATAACAGATTGTTTTAGGGACACCCTAAACTACGTAGGAAAAAATGCTCTTACTCGGTCATTTCAAAAGGTACAAAAAACTTTTTCAATCAAAGTTGCTTAAAATTGTAAAATCTACAACATATTTGAAACATGTTCAATTGTACAACATGTACAACAATTATAAAATCTACAACTTTTTTGAAATGTGTATGCCTTTATAACTGCATATAAAATTGTTATGTTTTCGATTTCTCTGAAAACAAGCACTACTCTAGTTTTTATTCACACCAAATGAAGGGTCTTGCATTGTTAACAACTTTTAAGAAGACGATGTTGCACCAAAACATTAAACTTAGGCTGAAAATGTATCTCTCCAGCCTAATTCGCATTCTGGACTTCTGTGCATACGTTATTCGAAACAATGAACACTAACAACTCAATAAATTACGTCTAAAGTCATTGTTGATGTATTTAAATCCTAACCAAATTTACCACAACAATTCATAATCAGTTGTAGTAACTTGATTGTGCCTCAATCGAGTTTCATTGAAGTTACTTCAACCGGCATACACGTCAAATTTCCTTACAATACTGCCCTTAGTTTTGTTTTGACAGCTGATTGCTTTTGACGTGTTTGGCATCATGTTGAATATGGATAAAAACTATTTCCGTTGTCTCATAAAAAAATATTTTTTGAGAGGCAAAACGGCGAAGGAAACAAAAGAAACGTTGGATAAGTGGGGCAAATTCTCCGTCAGATTACACCGTTAAATATTGGTTTCGAAAGTTTCGTGGTGGCCGCAACTCCACTACCGATCAAATCCACAGCGTCAGTCCTTCTTTTGCGGTTACAGAGGACAATGTCGGAAAAGTTCATGAAATAGTGTTTGCTGACGGGAAGTACTTCGAAACAATGTTTAGACTTGCTGAAGTGTAATCGGAAGGACTTTTGGCGTCGATTGGCAGCTGTTGATGAAACCTGGATCCACTATTACACACCAGCGAACAGAATGAGTGCCCGGCTATGGATTGAAGCCGGCATGAGTGTTCCGAGGCTCAATGGGTCCGAAAGATTTTGAGGTCGGTTCTCTGGGATTGTCATCTCGTCATCTTGTCTCCTCGTGGAATACCTCGAAAAGAATAAAACCATCAACAGCGAGTATTACTGTGCATTATTGAAGCGATTGAAGGCCGAAATTGCAACCACGGAAATCAAGGACTTACGGCTTCGATTCACCGTATTCACCCGATTGGGCTCCCTCGGACTACTATCTCTTTCCAAGCCTCAAAAAAAGGCTTATCAATAAAAAAATCAGCTCACGTGAGGAAATCATCGACGCCGCGGAGGAGTATTTTGCAGACCTTCCGGAAAATTACTTGTCGGACGGGATCAAGAAGTTGAAAACTCGCTGAAATAAGTGTATCGAGCTATGAAACAAATGTTAACTGTAGGAAATAGCTTTTGCGATCTTAAACGGCAGTAGCTCAGTAATACCTAGGCATCTTATATTCAGCAACGTAGGGGCAAAAAAGGGTGTACCAGAAAGATCTGAAGACCGCCACCGAAAAGGCAGTTAGCGAGAAGAGAGCCGTCAAGAAGTCAGCCATAGAAAAGGTAGCAAACGGGAAGGGAACCAACGAGATGATAGCATACTCTAAGGCAGTCTGCGGGAAGAAAGTCACCGAGAATCCAGCCAGTAGAAAATCTCCCTATACGGCTCTGAAACTCAATGGCTCTTTCCAGCGCCTTCGTATTATTATTCAAGAGTTGTTTCAGGAGTTACATTTATTGACCATGGCACATGCTTACCGAAAGTCAGAAAAGGCATGTGCATGAGCATGAGAACCAACACTAACATACATTCTCAGTGTGTAAAAACGTGTGATTCTAACTTAGGACAATACCGGCATTGTCTCCGCCCAAATGCAGATCAATTAAAGAAAGTGTTGGAATGTGTTGATGAGACCCTCGCTATGTTGAAAGCCGAGGATTCCTTTCAATTTCCAATTGAAATAACTGGGATGGCGGACGAAAAGATAGGGTTGGCAGCATGGTTCATTTTGGTAAACGATACGCTGAATTCTTGTTTATCTCTGTTTTCATTTTTTTTTCCATTTACGTGGTTTTAAGGAGATGCACGTAAATGTATTTGTTATATGACATGGAAAGTTCTCAATTAATAACCGTGGAAGTGCATTTAGAACACTAAGTTGTGCTCACTTGCTTGAAGGAGAAACGCAATAAGCTTCAACTGCTAAAATACAAAAAAAATCTAAATATATATTTATACATTAGTACCGATTTGAACCAACGGTACGGATGCCATCACTCATAAAGTGTGATGGTGGATTTTTATTGCGAAGACATGTTTTTAGTAACGCCTGAGAGTCGATTTATACCAACAAAAAGGGCGCTGGTGCCACTCATAATATGTAATGGTGTTTTTTTTTATTTTTTATTTATTTGTCGTCAATCTGTAGTAGACCATTTGACTTTAATTTGTTTAAAGGGTGTCCACGATGAAATTGCCACACTATGAAATTGCTCTAACTTTTTAACCGTTGGGTACAATTAAATGAAAATTTGGGTGTTTAGTTCATAGTGCATTATTTACATCCTGCAAGTTTTAGAAGTCCTGTAGTCAAAACTCGTGGAAATGGAGTCGAAAGAACAAATGCCGTGCGTGATAAAATCNGCCTGAGAGTCGATTTATACCAACAAAAAGGGCGCCCACTGATAATATGTACTGGTGGTTTTTAATTGGAAATACGAGGTTTTTTTTTGTAACGGTCGAGTGCATATACAAATCGATTAAAACTAATAGTAAGGATGCTCAAGCTCTTAGAACACTTCATAAAGTTTTTTATATGATATCTTGGTATATAAACTTTAATTTGTTTACGTCTCAGACATTTGAGCCATCTCGTTATACCACATTTGTATTCAAGTAAATCATTCGCACTTAATGAAACTGATTTAGTATTGCTGATAATTTAACAATGGTAAAACTCGCAGTTTAAACGGAGTGATGGCCGAGAGAAACAGATGCTACTGGTTATAGAAACATAAATTTAAGAAGTTTGTTTTTGGTTTACAATGAAAACACCTTCAACTGTCATACATAATTTTGTCGATTTCAATTAATAGTGGAGCATTCAACAAACAAATGTAAACAAACTAAAAATAACAGATGTGTAAATGATGCTGATAAATTCTCATAAAAATGTATTAATCATGCAGATTGCCAAGTAGAATAGGTGAATTTTCTGCTAAATGAAGTGAATTTCATTTACGAAATTTTAATTGAATTACTGATATATTAGATTATTTTTGAAAGTTTTGAAACATATAAGACGTTTATGCTTGCCTACATTAAATAATTACAAACTTGGTTTATACAAACCATACGGGAACGTAGTGTCATCCCGTTACGGTACCTTGATTGTGTCACTTTGTTTTTGTCTCTGATTTTGGTCACATTGAATTGCTACGTTCTCAAGCTCCGGTTGAAAGCAGCACACTGCTGGCATCATGTGCAGTTTTAATTATGCACCCCCTGAGGGCTTCCCCCTTTCCGCACTGAATCAAACTTACTAAATGGCAAATGCGGTTCGTGATTGAGAGAAAAAGGTTAAAAAAAAACCGCTATGGAAATTATGTAATATGTGAACACCACTAATGTTGTTAAAAAACAAAGCACCATCTACACACGGGAAACAATAATGACAAAGTTGGAAATGACTGACATTTTTTTTGTCAGTGTTGAGGGGATGATAATATTTTGATGTTGTTAGTTTTCGAGTAACGTTCGATTGGCAATCACTTAAGTGAACAATAATGAATTGATTTAATCCAAACCAACAAGGCATTTTATACACTGAAAAGAATACCTTGTCCACTAACAGTTTGACAAATTGCTTTATTTACATTGACTCAGCACTTCATTGGGGTATAAATCTCCTTCAAGCAAGTGATCATTAATTAACGTGATTTCCTTCAACCACCCGATAGTGGTAATTAATTCTACCTTCCAAAGCTGCCAAGAATTTAACCGCGTGGTCCAGTCCGGACACCCAACTAGTAGCGGTTCTGAAATCCAATCTATGATCTTTTATTTTTGCGAAAACTCTACCAAGCAACCACCATCGGATACATTATAATGTGACTGCCAGTTACACCACCGTTGTTGTCCCAACAAACAGCATCTCGTATCTCATTCTAACGCTTCTTGGACGGACCGGACGGAGCGGAGCGAGCAGCGCACAAGTGGTTTGAGCCTTAAGACTTATGGCAAATGCAAAGGAACAAATCAACATTTTCTTCGTGCACACATGAGACTGTCGCTGCTGAGTGTGACCAAGGTTGCATTGCTCAAGACGAGAAGCCTGCCGGTCCCTGCTCGGGTGATGCTGGCTGGTTTGCCCATTGGACGCGTGTGCATTATTATGATGTGGTAAAATGCAAAAAAAAAGGCCGAGGGTTAATGGGTGAGCGCGCAAAAGCGAACCGTTCAATAGATTGGTATTGGTTGAATGGAAAGAACTTGTGTGGGACAGTGGTCAACTGAGCTTTTATCGATTAACGCAGGTTGACAATGACAGTCAGTGTGCATGTTATATGAGGTCGTACATAATACTTTCGATTGTTCAAGCATTGGAATTGTATTGACAATGCAATTTGTCTTCTAGAGATAGGGTTGATACACATTGAAATAAAATTTGCCAAGATTTGCTAACTTCCCACGTAACAATTCAAGTTTTATTGTGGTTTTAAAGCACACTTAAAGGCTAAATCATGGTTTTCAGAACCCTCATAAAACCAAAATTGTTACTTGGGTTGTAATATTAGTTTGGTAATCTTTACCGAAATCTGAGCAGCTAAACTGGTCAGTAAAAATACAGGCATCTCAAATTAGTTGTTTTTGCTGCTATTTACAAATTCATTCACAACAACTATTACAATCATTACACAACAACTATTACACTATTACAAGTTTTAGAGGTAAAAGTAAATAGGTCACACGTAGGCGGAACTTTCGAAGTGTTTTTTTTAAAGTAACAATTGAAGGTTAAAGAAGGCTTACCTGTATGTGTTTCTCTTTATAAAGTTAGCTTTAACCGCTGAAGAGAAATATTCATACTTCACATGGGAGGGGCCATCAGGGTACCCGACTGAAGCACTCGGGATAGGGGAGAGTGGAAATGCCAACTCCCCATTGCTAACAGTTTGTGAGTAGGGAGCGGTGAATTGGGACATCGTCATGTTTGATAGCTTTCTCTTATGACCAAGTGTTCAATCTTATTGTTGGAGGGAGATGTTTTATATCCCTTTGGATACGTATAACTGATGTTGCCTACCGATCCGCTCCATCTGTTTTGGCCCTTCATACAATGGCATGATTAGGACAATCAGTTGTTATTAAAACTTGTTCAAGTCAGTGTGAAGAGCCAATCGCTGTTGAACTTAGTTTCCGTGCTACAATGAGTGGTTGTGCATAGCATACATCATCAGAACTTACTTTCCAATTTAATAAACAATTATTTCTGATAAATGAATTCTAAATTTCGAATGTTTTCGCCGATTAAATGCACAAACTTTTTTGCTCAAGAAGTTCACATTTCATAAAGGAATTTGACAAATATGAGGTTCTGTTGCTGAATAGTATTTTGGCAAAAATCAGAATTGAACTAAGTAAGGCCAGTTTATTTTAAAAGTTGTCGAAAAATTGATAACATTTTCGTGAAAATAACGCAACTTTCAAAACATTTCATATGAATTTCATTAGAACAACGTTTATTTCACATTTTTTAAGAAGTAAACAACTGAACTATCCGTAGCAGTTATTTTAATAATCAGATTTGCTATGGAAAGTACGAATGCAACATATATTAATTTAGATAATTTTACATAGAAGAAATGTTTCATGTTATTGTATTAAATGTACTAACTTGATTTAAAAAATTCTCAAAGAGAGTCACCGATAAGTAAGAAGTGTATCGAAAATAAGCTATCCACAAACTTTCTTTCAAATTTTGTTTGAAAACCGATATTTTATTCATACAAAAATTGATCCTTTATTGTACGAGGTTAAACTTGGAACATAACGAAAACCGGATGAAATTTAAGTTATTCCTTCACGAATTTTCGAACTTTGCTGCTTCTTGTAGGTCTAAAGGTAGTTTCGCCTCTTGATACGCTGGATCATTCCGACACTGGTTCCTGCTTTAATGGCCAAATCACGTATTGACATTGATTTGTTCTTCATGATTAGAGATACCACTTTCTGCTCCAGTTTCGGGTTGGAAGAACCGGGTTGTTGAGTACCACTGACAGCAAGGTGCACGTTCTCAGCCGATAGCAGGTGCTATCGGGCGTAGATTTGAGTTTTTCTAGCCATCCTGGCAACCGCACCCGATCAGCTGATTACGTTGTTGCTCAAAAGAAGATATAACCCGAAGAATTTAACCCGAACTGGAATCAGTCATCATCATCGCCAGTCAGTTGCACTTAACCTGTAGTGAGAACAGTTGTAAAATAAAAGTTGTTTTGTGAGACCCCTTTTCTCGTGCCTGTGCTTGCCTGTGTTGTCACTGCTCACCGTTCAACCATCTCGAAACACAACGTAGGACCTTTTTTCTTTGGTAAGCGCCAACACGGGTTTTCTGCCTCTTCCTGGTAGCTCATCCAAAGAATAGTGTTCCCCAAACTTATTAATGATGGTTTTAATACTCGCATAATTCCAAACCGCTTCGCCAATTTTCGCATAGTAATACCCTTCTCACTTAGCCGTGTGTCCAGAACCTTAACTTTTCACTTCTTTTCAATACGCGACATTTTGAAAACGCAGAATTTGAACCGCACAAACAAGTAAACAAAAGAAAGCTGACAGTCAAACGCACAGCATGCAGTGTACAGAGCATAAAAAACCATCACAAATACATGCGTACAACGCAAGATGTATGTGGATAGCTTATATTCGATACACTCCTACACAGTTTGGAAAATATTTACTCGAATAAAAATAATTGACTTTGAGTGAACATTATTAGGATAGTTTAAGAGGTGCAAAAGCCTCCCTCAATTCAGTCGGCAAAGGTGCAGCTACAAAGCAACCCCATGCTGGAGGTGGTTGGGTTCGATTCTCGGCCTGGTTCCGGCCTACACAATCATACGAAAGCAACAATGGTCCCTGGCATCGAAAGCTCCCAATTATCCGTGGAAGTGCATTTAGAACACTACGTTTAGAGTAAGCAATAAGCAAACTGTGAAAACAATAAGCTTGAAATGCTTAGTAAGAAATAAGAAGAGAAAATTTAGGAATTATTTTTGAATTCCGTACGAAAACGGCAGTGTGAATTTTATATAGAGTACTTAAGTTTATATGCGAGCACATAGTAACTGGATGATGACAGCACAATCGAAAAAAACATTTATTTTGCCTGACTTTCGAGGCTGAGAGGACTTGGATACATGCGGTGTAAAGTGTAATGTGTAATTGTATACTATTCCTCGAAGAGTTCAGCAAAAATAATGGATTCAACATAATTCAATTAAATAAAACTTTGCCCCTGGTAATATCATAATAATGTTAACTTGAAGAGAAATACTGACATCAAGTAAACAGCATGAGCGTGATTGGCCACCCAAGAGAACCAACAGTTGGAGCTTTGGACTACACTTAAATCCGAGTTCTCTTTCACGAAATATCACTGGGGGATTGGATTAAAAGGTTGGTTTGGCAGCAGGGTTCGTTTGTTTTCTCCATTTGATCGTGTTAAAAGAAATGCATAAATCTATACTTCAATATTAGTACCGATTTAAACAAACGGTGGGGATGCCACTGGGGTCACTCACAAAGTGTATTGATGGTTTACTTCATTAGAAAAACAACATCTTCCAAAGTTTGAAAATGTATATAAATAAAGTTCGCGGAAGCATCTCCTGTTATTTGTTGCATAAACAAAAATAATTACCTATCTACCATTCTTATGACGAGAAGTATAAATGTTACCTGTGTGTGGCCAGATGGAAATGAATCAGTTTTTCAAATCAAACTTCAAGGGTTCAATTTCCAGTACAGTCGAATGTATTATCGGGTGGAAACATCGTTCGGCTGCCTTTAATTCAGAACTATGTAAGTGCTTCAAGGAAGAATACCCAAGAAACATTGCCAAAACCATCCGGCTTTATTAAGTTTTATTAAAGTTTTATGAAAGCCACTAGAAATCAATTTGGTTTAATTATGGCAGAAAGAGATTTATGAGAACCTTCATAGCTTCTTTACAACAATATTAAGTTATTGTCTTCTAAAATTCATTTTACTCCTGTCAAAGGAATTATTTTGATTTTATTAACTCGTAAAATGCTGTTTTGAAATGCCGTTTGAGGACTCATTCAAATCATCTTATCATGGTTGGTCTAAAAAGCATTTTAAACAAGTCCAGTAAATGCATCAAATAGAAAATTGGCATTGAGGAAAATCACCAAATGCCCAGTAATAGTTTTATAGTAGCCATCGCGAAAATAAATTCGCTTTTAAGCAAAACTTTGATTTCTTCCAATCGCCATATTGA
Source organism: Aedes japonicus (assembly GCA_034211315.2). Classification (NCBI taxonomy): domain Eukaryota; kingdom Metazoa; phylum Arthropoda; class Insecta; order Diptera; family Culicidae; genus Aedes; species Aedes japonicus. Next base: position 74,698 of record JASCZW010000784.1, on the reverse strand, counting down.
AATATAAGAAACCATTGAAATGTGGAAATACACCAAATTTTAAATATAATGTAAATGAACTGTAGATCAGAGATAAATTTTGGAAGTCATCAGATAACCTTATTGAATTCTCTAGATTTCAGGAAATTCATGATTAATTTATCGAATATATTAGTTTCATTTGGTTGTTATGGATGTAAACTCGCATAATATCCGAGTTGCATTTAATTTCGGCTCTTAAAGTGCCAATATTCACCATAAAATTAAATGCGCTTATGGTTTGGGGCATGATACGCTATAAAAAACTCAACAAATTGAGCAAAATTTCCAATTTTGAATATTTTGCCATCGAACTAATTTTTTGTTGTTGAATGAATCAGAAGAGCAGAGAATCGAACAAAGAAGAACAACAAAAACCAATCACGCTTATCACCGTGGGAGTAGGACAGCTGTGGCCACTTGGCCCTTTGCTGGTTTTGATGGCAGTCAATAGGTTTTATGAAGGTTCTCAAGTGGTCATAACATCTTTCACTAGAACATTTTCAAAATCTTTGTGGTCTTGGATATGAAACAAACATACAAACGTTTTTCTAAAATCTGAAAGAATGTTTCATTGCAAGCAATTTGATTGATCCCACGAAAAGTGTTACACCTGCAACTACACGGATAGATGCAAATTATTGAACATCATTACACTACAACAACAAGTCAACAAATTTTTCGCACTCACAAACATTTCGAGGACATTAACCCAGATTGAATTTAGTCATTTTTTCATATTTCTTTATTATAGAGATATCTAGCCTTTGGCTGGTTCATCTTCCATCGTAGTCTTTTAAACGTTTTTTGAGTATTTTGTAACTAGTCCGGGAGTGAAAATTGAACTCGTAACTTTGACGTGAGAGGTATAGATGCTTCGAACTTATTCAACAACTTCATAATCTTATAGATTACAGCACATATCTTATTGACAGCATTTTTCAGACGTATACTGTCAAAAAGCCAGGTTGAGTTTTTGGGACTTATGCTGATATTGCTTAGGATTTTATTTGGCATGTTAAATACCATGGTTTAGCTCGTGGATAGTTTGGAGATTTATTCAGTACTCTCATTGGGTCTAATCAATGTTCAGCAAACTGTCTGAACACTCTTTTAAATTTCTCAAACTAACAGCACTTTTCAGGACAGAAATCATGATTTGAAACCTGAACATCAGAAAACTTTGAAGAGCTACGTGTATTTATCGGACATCACATTTTGTCAAAAATACTCAAAATAAGGCATTTTAAGCGTTTTCGTGTCTTTAAAGTTAGCAGAACATTGCTTGAAATTTTATTTAGCGTCTTTTAAAACTTCTTCGTACTTGATGAGCAACAAGCTTACTTTTTTACATTGTTTTATGTCTTATAAAATTGAAAATAAGCTTCGTTGATCTTCTTCGACTCATCAAAATATTATTACCTTGAATAATTTATTTGGTCTGAAGAATATCATGTACGTACTTAGTTTTGAGATCGCCTGGAGAGAACTTCACAACAATAACATTAAAGCATCCATTGAAGGTACTCTGCCATGCTTCTACGGGAAAAAAGGAGTGAGAACTCTACATCTATAAAGGAAGAAATGATTGATCGTCGATGCACCAGTGGTGTAATGATTGATGTAAACTGCGTCAGTAACCGAAAAAACAGAAAAGCTTGATTGAGCGTGTAGATCTTCAAGATTTGAAAATCTCAATATCTTGGGGGATGATAGATATTTGATAGCCACCATCTTAGAATACCAACATTATAAGTATAGCTTTAATATATGTATACAGTTTAAAAGAAGCATATCATGTTTCGCGTTACCTAATGCACCTAGAAGGAATGATAGATTTCGCATAAATTAAGGGTAATTTTTAGAAGGAGATTTTTTCTCAATCGCTAGAACCATTGCAAACCACTGGCAGCACATGAGCACGATCAGGCACGCATGCTTTTGCCAGTCAAGGGAATATCATTAGCCTTGCCTACCCCGCATTTGGGTAGTGTGGTAAATAAAGTGTATTTTATCGAGTACTACCTTTGATATAGCACTCCGCTCAATTTCAACGACTTCCATTTAAATTTTCACAGACTGCCGTACACTAACGGAACTATAAACACATTCTGTTCATATTTTTCTTTCTAGCAAAATTGCTGTCCACTTCTAGGGCCTCATAGTGATGAGAAAATATCACCTCTTAAAATCATCATCATTCGTTACCCAAGTAACATTGCCAAAACCATCCAGCCTTATTAAGTATAATTTAAGACTTATAAAAGCTACTGGAAATCAATTTGGTTTAATTATGGTGCCAATAGGTTTCAACTTTTAGTCAGCTTACACAGCTTCTTTACAGCGATCTTAAAACTTTGTCTTCTAATGTTCCATTTACTTCTATCAAAGGTTTTATTTTGTCTTTATGAACTCGTAAAATGCGGTTTTGAAATGCCGTTTTAGGACTCATTCAAATTATCTTATTATGGTCAGTTGAAAGAGCAGTTTAAAACCATTTTGCCTTTAGTAAATGCATTGAACGGCAAATCGGTATTGAAGGAAGTCACCAAATGACCAAAGAGTTTTATAGTAGCCATTGCGAAGATAAATTGGCTTTTTGCCAAAACTGTGATTTTTTTCGATCGCCATATTGAAATATATGAAGTAACTGAAATGCGGTAAAATAAATACACCAAATTTTCAATGTTATTCAAATGAACTGTACATCGAAGACCAATTTTGGCTTTCTTTTAAATAACCTTATTTTATTCCATACCGTTTCAGGAAATTCATGATCAATTTATCAAATATATTTGTTTCAATTTTCTTTTTGTAGATTTAAATTTGCATTATTTCCGACGCGCATTATTTTTCGGCGCTTATTGCACCAATATTCACCATAAAATTAAATGCGCTCAAAAACTCAATTTGGTTTGGATATTTTGCCATCAAACAAAATTTCATGCAACACTAGAACTTCTTTTCCTAGATATTATTTACTACTTAATGAATCAGAAGCGCAGAGAATCGAACAAAACAGAAGAACAAAAACTATCCACGATAGCACCGTGAAGTTTGACAGCTGTGGCCATTTGGTCCTATGCTGGTTTTGATGGCAGCCAATAGGTTTAATGAAGGTTCTCAAGTGGTCAGAACATCTGTCACTAGAATATTTTCAAAATCTTTATGGTCTTGTAAAGGTTTTACTAATTTGTGTTGACAACCGTCTATAGAGTGGGCCACTTTGTACATATTTCGGCTCAAAAGAAGCATAGAGGAGGTGTTGGTGGACGAAACAGTTTTAAATGTAGTTTAATCAACAAAGCCGGGAGAAGTGCTACTCGGCTGGAATAGAACTAAAATTGTTACTTGGGTACTACGCTTATGGAGAGTACATAAAAATTACAATTATAGTACAAATTAATGGTTTTTTTTTCAAAATTAATTTCATGTAAATTGAAGCCAGATATTGCTGGAATCAAGTCTGTTGTATGGACGAATACAAACTATGTTGTATGCTGTATGAAGGATTGAAAACAATTTCGTTGTTTACGCTTGTTTTGTCTTGCAAAAAAATGAGTAAAAAATGGCCATGATAATGAGCATGAGCATTGTAGACAGCCTATTCTTGGTTTTTCTTTATTTTCGGATCTGTTGTTACCATATTTAGAGCAAAAAGAAGATGTTTCGGACCAACATACTTCCAGGATTTGTAAAAAATTGGGATAAGGTCCAGTAAAGAACCTAAATCTAACCGTTATTGTTGTTTTGGGAGGGACCTTCGCCAACTGGCCATAAGTCCCTTTAGCCGTGATTTCCATTGGCTGTTCTAGAATTCACAAACAAAAGTTAAAGATCCTATTCCATCCAACAGAAAGGACGTTGTTGAGTTCACTCACTGATTTAACGTGGCTTTATTCATAGTTGTTCACAAGTATACGAAAGGTTGACGCTATTTCCCTCTGTTATTTCCCAAAAACTTACATGCTGTTTGGAAAAAGTTTAATCAAAAGCAAAACTTATTACTTGAACATTAAAAGTTATTGAGATCAAAGAAAACAAATAATAACAGCAAGTATCATGGAATGATCTCACCAAACCTTTTAATTGATTCAGAAATTCTATATTAATTCAGAAGGCAATCCTTTGTCACCCGCTGATTGAATTCTCACCACAACTTAATTAGTACTCCTTCTATTCCTTTTATAGAGCAGATTGAAACAGTCTTAGAGGGTGAGTCGAACATTATTGTCACACTTTCAATTTTGCAAAACCAAATTTGGCCCAGTTTCTCTTTAGAGTGTATTGTTTACATTTACTCAGTTCTGTAGTTGTCAGTGAGGTTTCGATCGAGATGAAGGAAAATCAGCAAATGGTTTGCGCAAGGATTTTGTTCGCCGACATCAGGATCTCAAGGGTTGTCCAAATATTTCAGGAATGGATGGAAATCAACCACTACCCTGGAGCTGAATGAAATCCGGTTGAACTGAGAGAGCACTGATTGCTAGGCCAATAAATTTGATGTTTTCATTTCGTTGGTCTGGCTTTGTCCAGAGAGCAAAGATCCGATCTGATTTGAATAAGCACAAGGTGCAGAATTCAGATCCAAGCCGTTTCCGGGACATGAATATATCACGTGTAAGGACAAGTTTGCTGCAGATGGCCGTTTCTAACGAAAGAACCTTTCGGAATTCGTTTTGAACTACCTGATTTGGAAGGCCACATGCATTTGTTGTTGATTCTTGACCAAAGGCACAATAAACTGTAAGATTTACAAAACTGTATCCCTTCAAAAACAGCTTCTGTCGTTTTTGAGACAACATGATCAAAAACCGTTCTTTTCGACAGATTCAGCTTCCTCCCACTATTCTCAAACCGTGCTGGAGGGGTATGCGGTTTATTCTATGGATTGTGTACCGAAAGACGTAAAACCACCAAACTGTCCTGAGCTCCGTCCGATCGAATCATTGGATACAGCGCAAACTTCAGGAGACCAAAGGAAAGGCAAAGAAGTTGAAAAAATTGAGAAAAACTTACTCTACGGGCTCTGATAGAGTGCGTCAATTGCATATGTCGAGCATTTAACTCAAACATATTTTGAAATTCTTTCGACGTTTGTACGCTGAAATAAATGCATGTTATTGTAAAATTTGGTCTCATTTCGATAACTTTAGCTGAAATATAAACGAATCTAAAGTGTCGCAATAATTATCGACTCACCCTTTATGGTAGTTAGTGTCAGATGGTTATATTCTTGAATCAAATCCTGATTACGTGCGTAAAACTTTGGGTTGAATCAACACGACTGACCCAGCTTATTGATTCTTACCTTGTGGACTAGTGGTCTTTAGCCTGGATGCATTATTCCAGCAATATGTTCCTAAGCCCCGGAAAGAGAGGAAATCAATCGCATTGTAGCATTCTTGAATAATCAATACAATGAAACTGGAGATCAAAGAGCTTAATTTTACGTACAGTACCATGTCAACTTGGAGTCAGTTGGACGTTTTTGATTTTATCGACTCCTAGTTACATTTCCTCAAACTTAGTGACCATTTTTGACGAAAGTGAGTCAAGTACGACTCAAACCTGTGTTGAAATGGCTGGCCGTGTTGCAATAGATTGAACTCTGAGTTACTTGATATAGAAATGAATTTCTGTTTGTCTGAACCTTATAGAATCGAAAACTACTGAGCCGATCGGCGTGAAATTTTGTATGCGGGGAGTTTTTGCTCCGGAGAAGGTTTTTATGATAGTAAGGGACCCCTCCCATCACTGTGAAGGGGGGCTCCCATACAAATGAAACTCAAATTTCTGCATAACTCGAGAACAAATCAAGCAAATGGGACCAAATTTAGCAGGTGGAGGTTTATGAACGTAAACCTTCAGGTTACTTGAGGCCCCTCCTTTTTCTCAGAGGGGGGCTTCCAAATGAATCACAAATTTCTGCATAAATCGAGGACTTGTTAAGCAAAAGGAATCATATTTAGCAGGTGGAGGTTTTCAAAAGAGATAAATGTTTTGAGACTCCTTCGCCCTCTGGAAGGGAGGGGGGGGGGGGGGGGAGTTTCTACCATACAACGGAAACACAAATTTCTGCATAAGTCGATAGCTAATGTAGCAAATGGAACCAAATTTGTTACGTGGAGGTTTTTGAAGGCGAAAAATGTTTTCATTGTGATTCGAGATCCCTCCCGCCTCTACAAAGAGGGGCTCCCATGCAAATGAAAAACAAATTTCTGCATAACTCGAGAACTAATCAAGCAAATGGAACCAAATTTGGCCAATTTGAGGTCTCTCAAACAAAAGAAACAGCCATTTGAACCAAACATGAGAATTATGCATGCAACTAAAATACAAAATATGTATATGCTCTGATAGAAGATTGAACCCCTTCTTAGTCAAGAATGTGGGAGGTGCGTGAGTTACTTTCAGTGCTACATTATGCACAAGAAGTTAATCTAAGGTTATGCAAGAGGACATTTCGTTCAAAATGACAGGATACGGAAATGCTTCTACACAGAAAGAAAAACCGGTAGAAACTACTGGTCCAAGGGTTAAATTAATATCAGAAACCTTCGTTTTTTGCCGTTTTTCACACATCAGCAAACAAAAATTTTTTAATCAAATTCATTCCGAAAAAAAAAATTTATAAACGAACCAGATCTATTAAATTTTTATTCCTTTAATTGCATGCGTAGCAAGGCTCGCACAGGGTTCAGCTAGTATTAAATAACAAAAGAAATTTTGTTATGGAAAAGTTTTTCAACTGCAGTAGTGTATTGAAGTTAAGTAAACTATTTAAATTACTGCTATTTTTTCTTGATTCTATACTTGTTTAATATTTTCATCAAATTTAGCAGTTTAAAAGATTTTACAAGAATAAACAATTCTTGGTTATAAATTGTATCTTATAAAAACAGACGAAAATTTTCCTAAAATGGTTCCAATAGACAAACTTGTTTTAATTAGTTCCAATACCCAACAAATTTTGAGCTTATATTATCATTAATTTAAAAACAAGCAACGAACCTCAAACGTTTGTTAACCCGAGCGAAGGATTATACCAAATTGATAACAAATTCTTATACCATTTTATCACAGTTTGATAACTGAATATGTCATTATTGAGGCTTAATTAATAGCCAAAAAAACAGAAGCGAACAGAAAAATACTCCTAAGATATCATAGCAATAACTGATTTTGTTATCAATGAGATCATCTTGATAACAAATCCTGTTATGAGAGCAAAATTATTGCAATAGTTTAATTTAGATTGAAAGAAGAAAACTTGATATCAAAATGATATGAAAATCATAAATTCTTATTCAAACCTCCGGATAGTATTTATAGTTTAGCATTCAACTAGTAAAATTTGTCACAAATAGTATTTCAAAAGTGATAACAAATGATAACAAAATTACCGAACGGTGATAACACAATTTGCTTAGCCATAACAGCTGAAATCAAAATGATACCTGGGATAACAGAACTTGTTACTTGGTTGTTATTTCCCCTTTGCAAGGGTAACTTCCATCCCGGTCTCCGAATCTTAAATCAACAATCATTCTGAAGTTCTATCATTTCATCCACCATAAGACAGCCAATCCATTCAATTTAAATAAACATCAGCATAAAAATGAGATATCTCCGCCATTACAAAGTCCCCCTCGCCGCGTTCGTTCATCCCCTTTGCATGCTCCCGCCCATACAACCCATACCGTTAGATCAGACCTTTGAGCAGCCGTTCGGCACAAAAAGCAGCCACCACAACAACTTAATGGCACCGAGTCGTGCAGAACGAATGTACCCACTGCACCGAGAGAATGCACTTTTCTGCAGCAAGACAACCGTCATCGAAAAGTGCATTTGGTTGATCGTCGAGCGGATGAAGTTTCGAATCGAGCTTCGGCGCGTAGACCTTTGCCATGCCTGCCTAACAGGCCGCCGTCTAAGCCCGGTTTGCAGTGCTTATACGAATCGCAATTAGACTACGGTTGGCCTTGATTTGTGAGAACAGAGGCCAGCCAGCCAGCCAGGCTCTAGCTCTTGGTTGCTTGAAAGTTTCTTTATGATGTGTTTTTGCAGTCCCATGGTCTCTAAGAATGGCTCTCGGATTTTGCTGCGCGGAGGTGGAGGAAGTTGGAAACCTTGAAATTGTTAGATTGGTCGTTTCTTTTTCTGCAAGATAGTAACAGTAAAAAATGGCAAACGAAACGAATGGGCCTCCCCTTGTCAGCGCATGTGAGTTGCAGTCCGGTGCATTTGAATGGAAGACTGCAGATTGAGCTGCAGCGAGTGGAACGATGGATGGTGATGATTAATGGAGACGGTCGGTAGTTCATTATCATCCAATGTGCAATTAACGGAAGCTCACATGGTTCAATGCAAAATGTTCTTCAAACGGTTTGTTAGGCAAGTTCTTTGATGGAACCATCCGATTATCGTGCTGAGATTTATGCCATCTATTCAGACTTCACACCTTCCATACGGTTTTGTAAATAAATCTTACCGAGTTGCTATCGATGAATCGGTTTCAGTAGAATTACGACGCGCCAAGCCCGACTTGAAGGATTAAATTTTTCAAGCGCACCAACAGATTTACGATCCACGATGAAACATTGCATTTTTTTTTCCAATATCGATCGGTTTTGCAATGGGAGCGATGACTTTATAAATAATCAATTCCTATTTTGGCTGTAATTCGAAGACATGGGTGCGAAACGCTGCATTAGGCTCACCTCAGGATCGGCGATACTGGAGGAGACAAAACGTGTGGCGCCTGCGAAGTTGCCCAAAATGGAAATTTGGCGAACTGCTACTGCAGTTGGTTGCTACGGGTGATGCTGGCAGTTATGCAATGGCCAGTCCGAGGTGCAAATGTAAATATATCGTAGTAGGCTATTGCCCCTTTCACAGCCAATATGTTTGCATCTTGATTAGCTGGGCTATCATACTCACTTATCGCTGTACGTGTCTCATCAACAAATGTTTGCTTACCTGCAAAGATAATAAAACGAAGAAAAAAATAATTAAATGTGTGTTCTCAACAATTGCTTGCATAAATCTTTTCAAACCCCCCAATGGCACACATTGCCTTCAACTCGGAGTTCGCGAGGTGTTATTGTTCTATATTCCACCGCCACGCACAACCATCAACGGGAAACAGTTTCATTCACTTCACAACTCAACCTGATGAAGTAATTAAACAAACGGAGCTAAAAGAAGGAATGAAAGACATGAGTTTTTGCCGCATTTTTATTCCTTCTTGCATTTGTGTTTGTAGACCAATTGAAATATGAAATGAAAAAATCTTTTCGCTTCCTTTAATTCGCACTATCAAGTCGATGCTTGATTATGGGTGCGCAATTAATTGTATACCGTTAAGTGTTCTTCCGAGAAGAATCATGCTCCTCCGTTCTTATATATCGATGCAATTCCTTCTAATCATCATTCACTGACATAATGTGTTTTATTATGATTCTCCCCCTTTTACCAGTTGAGTGATCTTTTTCGGCGGGGGGTGAAAAGGCTTCAAACTTCAACTGAATGTCGATTGTAAAGGAGTTTTATTTGCGACGACAAATGAAGTGTTTTGGGAACGGCGATAAGTTAACTTGCCATTTTGTTCGGAGTGGTAGCTGTTTAATTTTGAAGCGTGTCGATTATGAAGTGAGTTTGGCTACTGAAGTGGAAGAAAATCGTCTGCCCTGCATTGACTGCCAACTTGGGAAGTTGGTGATTTGAATTGAGTCAATATTGAAGTTCTGCCTTCTTTATGCTAATGTTAATGTGGAAAAGTAGCTTTCCACAATGTGGAAATTGATATTCTAGGATTCTTCTTTCTTAGCGTTTCAAGCGTATTGCTTTCGCAATTAGCTTATTGCTTGCTCTCAACTTAGTGTTCTTAATGCACTTCCACAGTAATTAATTAAGATCTTTCGATACCAGGTACAATTTTTGCAGAAGTATGAATGTGTTGCAAGTACAGATGGAGATCGAGGTAGGCTTTGCGTGTGGACGGACGGACTTCAAGTTTGATTTCTTAGTGACCTTTTTTTCGCTCTTTAGAAATATGAAAATCGATAGTTTTTAGTGAAGAAATTCAGTTCTCTTGTTACTGAGAGTAAATTGATGTATTATGAGACGATCGGTTGCTGTTTTGTCCGAAAACTGGTCGGTGGAAAGAGGATTAATTTACTGGCATGATAGAAGGATGGGCCAGATCGGTGTGATTTTGAAAAGTGCATTGAACTTTTAAAATCCCAGTAACATAAGTGTTTACGACTACTGCCTGCATTGCATCCTCGATAATGATCCATTGCTTCGCGCATCGATCAACTAAATATTTTTCCGTATCCACCTATTTACCTATAATCTTACTGTTTTGTTCTTGTCTAATTTGAACTCCATAATAAGAAGTCTTAGTACTGCTTGGTTGATGCTTCCAGAATATTCGCAGTGATAAGTCATTTTGGTAGTGTTGAAAAATGATGTACTGTGATGTTAAGATGCAATCTCTGATTAAATGTTTTAAAAGGTGCTCCGATCAAAATTTGATCAAGCAGTAATGTGTATGAGTCGATCAAAGTTATTATTAATAAGTCAAATTCGTTTTCTTTTTCAAGTTCAGTTAATACAGAATACAGGAGAAATATTCAGCCAAGCTTCCTTTTTATCGAATGCGAAATGCCGGGTCTTTCGTTTAACACCTACCATAAAATTTTGTACAATCTCCTTGTCCACTTTATTCGCCGCAGAACACCAGTTTGCCCTGAACTGTTCCTCGCTCACAACAGCTTTTTGAGTCTTCCTAAGGTTCCACTTGACGATGGCCCAATATTGGTCGATATTGTTCGGAGCTCTGTCGTGTTGGGAGGGCTCTTGTCCTTGGGCACCACTTGAACGTTGTTGGCAGCATACCACTCCATGGCCTTTTTTTCGTTATGGCAAGATGCCAAATCCGGCCAAAATAGAACGGAATAATTGCTTCAAGAAAGGCAGTAAACGTTTTTGTAGGCCATCGCTCAGATAAATTTCCTGGTTGACGGTTCCGGTCGCAATGTAAACGTTGCTCTTCAAGCCACAAGTACAGATGGCCTGCCACACTAGATATTTCTTCGCGAACTTGGACAGTTTAATGTGTATGAAAATGTCTGCCACGTTTTCCCGTCCAGTTCTGTCCAGGAAGCAGTTCAAAGTCTGCCTTGACGTAAGTTTCATCGTCCTGTACCATACAATCAAACTTCGTCAGCATCGTCCTGTACAATTTTCGCGATCGTGCTTTGGCCAACGTGCTTTGTTTATCGTCGCAATTTGGAGTCACCACTTTCTTGTAAGTCGACAGTCCAGCTTGTTTTTTAGCTCTATCCACCGTTGAAGGCGCCACTCCCAGCTTCTTTGCGACATCTCGGACGTAGAGCTTGGGCTTCCGCTCGAAACAGCGGCCAACCTTTTTTGTCGTCGCTGTGGCCTCCGGCTTTCGATTTTCTCCCGATCCAGCTTTCCTTGTTATCGACCATCGTTCACCAAACACTTCTAATACATTGATAATAGTTGATTTTGCCACATTCAACAATTTCGCCAACTTGGCGTGAGAGTAGTAGATTTTCGCCATGCACGTACAAAATTTTGATAAATGAAGTGCTTATCTCAATATCAATAAAAATGCATGATGCTACACGCACACATCTTCAAAATGAGGAGTGTGCAAAATGCACGATGAAAGGAAATGCGTCAAATTTAAGTCGTCCAAATTTTGATCGAAACACCCTTTATTATTCGGTGAAATTTCCAAGAGATGAAAGCAAAAAGAAACAAGTCGCCAACATAGACAAATTTTTTTTTGGTGGCACTTTCTGTTCGATGATTAATCATTGGTCAGTCAGTTAACATATTTTTGTTCAATAATATTTTTTGCTTTCTCTCAAAATTTGGCCGATGTATTATTTTGAATTGTTATAAAATAGGGGGTTAATCGTATTTTGGGGGGCCGGAAATAGTTTCCTTGGGTCTATTTTTCAACATGTCTGTCAAACCAACATTGAAAATTTGCAGCCAACTGCTAATGCTATAAACATGCTTGTGAGTGGTTCCAAAAATTATAGAAATTGATCTAGTTGTGTAGTTGTGCTGACGTGTTTTAATATGTCCGAGTGTGTCTCTGAATGTGTATTCTTCCTTGTTAAAATATTTATAAAATGTTTTTGAATGATTTGAAAAAAGCTACATCAATATACTTTCTAATATAAACAAATTAGCTGCACATTTCTAAGGAATATAGATATAGGTTTTATTTATTTCTTATTTAAGTTGATGTTACATCATCTTTATTCTCCCATGTTTTCGATTTGCCTCAGCGTGGTGGGCAAAAGATCTTCTCTATCTTTTTTTCCAAGTACCATGTTTGCCTTAAATCAGTTGAAGAAACTTCTAAAAAAGCGATTTTAAACATAAACAAGTTACTGTTATTGATTGTGATGGAAGGTTTGTGTCAAAATCACACCATGAAACTCTTCTGTCATTAAATGTTTGTGATTTCCTGAACCAGTTTCATAATTTTAATCGACCAAATGTTCCATTATTCGTACAGAGAACTTCACTTCGCAAAATTTCCAAAATATAAAGAAGAACCCCTAATTGACAATATGTTAAGGTAATGCAATGTTGTATCTGCAGTTCGAGAAATCTGATAAGTTCTCTTTCATCACCCGTTTTTCTCATTTCAGAGAGCGAGTAATGGCGCTATAACCATAAGCCATATAGGACTAGGATTAAAGTTATTGCTTAGGTCTCAACCGTTTGGAAAAAAATGGAGCATCACTTAACCTTCTTAGACTCGATGCTCCCAACCACCATATAAATAAATTTTTGCTCTGTACATCAAACAGGGCATTCTGTTTAGCTATTCTCTCCAACTATTCATCTCCTTTTTCCTGTGATATCTACCGAAGGCTACGTGGGTTCTTCAACGGTTGCATAAACGTGACCAGGTGAGCGATCGAGGAGCGTATTTGTGGAGATTATTGCGTGAAGAAAGGTATCATTAATTGTTTCCGTTTCATGATGACATGCAATGTCTTCAACGTATTATTCTTCATTGTAGCTTCATCCACAAGCTGTGCAAACGTCAATGCTAATGCTTATGCTAATGCTCACACTTTCAAAAAAGTTTTCCGAATGTTATGAAAATGCTGCAAAAATTGCTGTACTCCGTTCGTTCCGTTTGATTATCGTTATTTGTTACAGGTAATTATGTAATGAATTTTGGGCTCGATATTATAAAATCGCATGCACGTTAACCTTTCTCTCGCTGTATATTTAATCCTATTGTTAAAGTGATTATCGATTACTTTAAGATTTTCTTTACATTGGTAAGATTGGCATGGCCTAATACTGGACATTTTCGGCATCGATTAAAATTACAACTGAAACCAAAATAGCGTTTGGACCTATATTTCTCGAGTGTATCATCTTATATCACTATTGTTAATATGTGGTACACGATTATCTTGATTATTGTGCTTCTGAAGTAAATAAACCACTCTAAAATTTTATGGTTATTATAGGACATTTTTCGCCATAGATTAAAAAATTACAACTTGCAAATAAAAATAGTGTGTTTGGAATATATATCCAGAATTATCATCTTATGTTACTATTATAAATAATGATGAAAATCGTATAAGTTGAACAAACTTATCTTGACGACGTTCTGCTTCAATAGAAGTTTACATGACCACTCTAAACAATACTATTGTTTTACTAAAATGCACTTTCTCATAAAAAAACAGAAAATTTTAGTACACCCAGCGAATAACGTATGCATTAAAATAAATTGGACTGATAACGGCGAACTTTTATGCAATTACCCTGCCACCTTTCCATCGCCAATCGTACCAACCGTGTTGAGAACAGTACAAAAAAGTTCAGCATTATCAGTTTATTTGCAGCAGCTATGGAGTCAAGCAACTTCACTCGATGCTTCGTTCTTACTGTCAGTTCCATCCCAGAGTGAAGAAGTTGGACATCGTGAGGCACTTCGTTTACACCGAATATAGTCGATCTGGAATTTACTACATCCTTTCCTTTCTAGAGGTTAGAGGGGAGAGCTTCTATAGAAAGCCTGTTTTCAGCCGGCCAACACTGCTGCACGAGCATAATAAAGCCCGATTCAAAGTAAATTTGAACGCATTGAAATGATCATAACTCAAGAATTAAACAACATACACGGTTGGTCAGAACGTCAAACAAAAGGGTATTTGTTCTGCTTTCAAACGATATACAACAAATAATTACATTTAACCGTTTCGAACAAACTGTCGCATTTTACTTGTGATCGATGCCATCATGATCTGCACAGTCGCTGGTGACATGGTGCTGGCGAATTTATTCCACTTTAAACGCATTTGTTATGCATTTGTCACTTTTTTACCGCATCCTCGAGGTTTTCGCTTGAAAATTGTCCAATATTTTTCGATCGGTCTGAACTCAGGGCAATTCGGAGGATTTATATCTCTGGCGACGAAATTTAATTTAATGGTAGCTGGCTAGATCAGGCCAAAACATAACGTTGGTCTTGTGTTAACACGGGTGTGAAGGGTAAAATCCGCTTTTTCAGACACTCTTTAATGTGAACCTTTGACGTCATTGTGTGAGATGTGATGAAAACCTTGGTTTTAAGGCCACAACTGCAGATTCCTGGCCAAATCATTAGTTTTCGAGCAAACATATCAGCAAAAACAAATTTATACCTGGAAGGGACATCCCCACGACCAGTTGCCAAGTAAAATTTTCGTCCGGGGATTTGTTTGTAATCCACTTTGGCATATATTTCGTCATCCATTCAAATACTGCCATCAAACTTCGTCAAAACTCGTTCGTATAGTAATCTTGCTCGCTCTTTGGCCACTAAATTTTGTTTCAGGGAGCGATTCAGATGTTTACTGGCACAAGAAGACTTATATCCTTCTCTTGAAAGGATGTAACGCACGGTGGTAAAGTTGAAATCGTATTTCTTTGCCAAATCACGTATGGAGATTTGCCTAGGTTACCTTTCACTTACCTAAACACTTTTTGCCTCAGCTCTTTGTCCCTATGATGCGGTGTACTCTATCCATACTCAGAGTATCTTTGTAACGTTTGATTACAAGACACACCGTTGAAATTGGGAATTTTAACACTTTTGCTATTTTAGAGGCGAAGGATTCTCTAGATATTTGTGCCCAATTAATTTTCTTTTCTCAAGTTTCATGATCCGTAATTTCGAGATCAACCTTGAAATTTTTTCCCCCAATGTCTTCATCAATAAAACTTCAACAAATACCTGGCAAACGTTTGTTGTCCCAACCACCAGGGACGCGGTGGTGTATTAAACCGTGCCTCCAGATTTACTTTGAATCGAGCTTTAAGCTGGCGCGGAAGACCCAGGGAAAAGTGGCGGCATCGTTCGGCACCTAGGGCCGAGAGGTTGGTGAAACCGGCCAAATGGTGAAGAAGTTCCTGGGAAAGATGGACATTGTTATGCGGAAGCGTTAGTCGAGGCCGGCCGTGTCTGAGCAGCAGGCCTTCACCCAGCAGCTGAAGAGGCTGGTGAAAAGCACGATTACGGCGAAGTGCGACATCGTGGTCACAATGGATTACAAGACCTACTTGACGCTTGACAGTAACGACGAGCAAGGGGACCGGATGCTTTACGTCTCCCACCAAGGAAGGTCGACCTTAAATATGTACAGCTCCCACACCAAGTTCCCGAAGAAGGTTCTCCTGTGGCTGACGATCAGCGAGAGAGGAATGCCTGAGCCGCTGTTCTTTCGTTTGTAGCTTGTGGTGAATGGAGAGAGTTACAATACGACGTGCCAGTCGGATGTTCCTGCCTCCAGCAAGATGTATCACGCGGAGAAGGATGTGATCTTTTGACCAGACTTGGTCTCAGCTCATTATGCCTAGAAATCACTGAAAGAAAGGGACCGGATGAAGATAAACGTTATACCGAAGACCGACAACCCTCTTAACGTCAAGCAGCTGCGGTCGATAGAGGAGGATCTTCTCCAATTAGTTCGTGGCTAAAAAAGAGGAGAAACTTTTCCCCAAGGTCACGAAAAAGCAGAAGAGCATGCCGAAATTTATATTTTCATCGACCATGGCTAAGGATCCAGTCATCTGCCGAAATGCAGGGCGTCGAAGCATTTTTGAAGCAAGCCAATCAAACGTAGGATTAATTAAGCTATTTTTGATGATTTCGGCTACAAGTTTTTAAAATTGTTTTTTTTTGTTATATGGCATAAATTTACATGAAATTACATGGAAGTTTCAGTGAGATTTTGCACAGATCAGTTCTTTTGTATGCAAACTTGTAAACAATTTTGTTGTTTACGTTGTGCGCTTCAGTTTTATAGTTTTGTAAAATTTTAAAATTGTTTTCGTCTAAAATACATCGTTGAATCGAAAAAAAATCAGATCCAGTAATTCCAACGGTTGGTCGCTGCCTTCATTTTTACGCTGAATCGTGAAGTCGAAAGAAACCTAGCTACACCAACGACGATGTTTTTTGAAAATTTCAGTTGATAGGGAACTCCTGTGTGTTGATCACTGCTTTACTTAGAGCTTATTCAAGCATACTGCGGAAATTATAAACTAGCGTTTGTTCAATTATAATATATGGACGAAGGATACAATTGCTGAAACGGTTGCTAGCATTTGTTTTCTGGTTTAGTATGAATATGTAAGTTCGTATTTCCTTCCACACAATGCAGAAACTTGCATGACATAGTTGTTATAAAGGTTGAGATTTTGTATACAACATTATCCGCAATGAATGAAATGTTGTTTTCACGATTAACAATGGTAATTTGTAAGTTTTGTGATGTTCCATGCATGTGCTTGATGTTGAATAAAAATGCACACTACTTTTTGGAGCTGTGCAGATTGTTCATGATGGGTGGAATAGGATTCGATTACCGTAACCAGATTACGTTATGCGGATTTGCTCGTGTTTAACATAATTTTGTTGGAGGTCCTCTCAATGTTGGCTGTCTGGCGTCTTTGATATTCTGTGTTGTCCTCTGATTGTCAAAGTCATAAATGTCCATTATCAGCTTTTACGTACCATTCAGGACTGAAGAACTAACGCCTAAGCACCAAACAATCATTGACGATTGATATAATATTGTAATTTCACGATATATATTAAATCACATGATATTCATTTAGTTTTTTCTATGCTTGATCATTTGTCGTTATTGGTCATAGCAGGGTTCTGTTTTTTTATTCCAACAATTATAAAAAGATGTAACAAAAAGTGGGGACATTTTTTGCAAAACCACACAACTCTAGAAAAACTTTTAAAACAGCCCTCTTAATCAACAGGGTTGATTTTTCTTATATTTTCGTCGACGTTCTCTCACTCTAATTACATATCTGTTCAAATATTTCATTATATAATGGACATTTAAAATGCTAGAATAGAATTTCTTGCATGAAATAGTTTGACAAAAATGACTTAAAATTGGGTTTCTGTGGTTCTCAAAAGTAAGTTTGAATTAAATTAAAACAGATAGCATCCACTGCAAAATTCTTAATAGATTAGATTAGATCTAATAGGCTATTCGCTTTTGAAATTCAACCTTTCCAACAGGAAATGTTCACTAAATTGGCAAATTCAGTTTTCAGATTGTTTCTTGAAAGTGGATTTCACTACGTACTATTTGACGAATGGTCTTAAAATTTTTGAGATGTATTTTTGATTTAGATGCTTGTTCTTATTCGCAGAAAAATATTGTATTGGAGATATCAATGCACGATTGACTACCACATAAACTCCGAAAGGAGACTAAATTTTGAGATTTTCTCATCTAGCAACCTCAGTAAACAGCCTCAAATGGTGGGCGATGCAATAGTTTGATTAAATATCCTATAAGATATCATTGTGTTTTATTTGACATTGGGTTATTGAAATTTTGGACACAAAAACAATTGGTTTTGTGAATTTTTATCTTATTTCTTGATCTGTATCATTGATTTTAGCACAAACGTCTTTTTTCGTTCGCCAACAAGCTACATTTCTCGATCTAAGTTTCAATCCTCATCAAAAACCTCCCCAACTCAGCGAGACCAATCTAATAGGATTGCACCCAAATTGCCATATTGCACCACCAAACAACCAACCAACTAGCCAACCATCGACCCATCACTCAAACAAGCTTCTTCCCTGCAAATTGGCCATTCAGCAATTGCCCGCTGCCACACGAATCCCCTCGGGTCACATCTGATTATTTACGCCTCATTATTATCCACTTCTTGTACGATTCGTCGCCGTCTTGGTCGTCGTCTTGGTCGTCATCGCCGCCGCGGGGTTGTTGGAAGGAAATTGGCCCTACACTCGCGCACAGCATTCATGCTCGTGGCTCATTATGATTGCGAAACAATCAATAATGATAAATTGAATCCTGTGCATTCGCTGCACCGACTGCAATCTACGCCTAAACATCCCTCGGTCTAGCTTCGTTCGTCGTGTCTTTGTTGCCATTCTTTCATTTAGCCACAAGAGGCACAATCGCATCATTATGCGCGGAAAGATCTTAGAACGGCTGGCTGATAAATATCACCAAGAACCCTTCTCTCGACTGGCGAACAATAGAACCATTCTAAGCGATTCTAGGTCTTCTCCGCCCTCGTTCCATCCGTCGATTCACTAAATGATTCTGGAAAATTGTGCAAGAATGTTCGTTTTCCAAGAGCCCTCAGCCATCCGTTCAGGCGAACGGAAAGAACCTTTCGCAAGTCGAGAGATGCTGTAGAGGTGCGATTGAGACATCGCCACCGCTATCGTGGCTATTGATGGTAATGCTTGCATCTTCTTCTGCTTCTTCTCCGAGAGGCGCTTGAAAGCTATGAAAAACTGCCAACTCTCAAATGGCGCAATTTGACCCTTGGGGCCATCGTCGGCTTAGATACCAGCGGAGGAACAAACGAAAGATCCATTATAGTTTTGGAAAATTGTGGTCGATAACTAACTAACAAGCAGCAACTTGAAGATGGATTCCATGCAATGCGCAATGCTTTGATGGATGATTGATGATTAACGGTTCGAACCGAGCGACACGGTTATGTTGCAACGGTTCGGCCGAATGGGATGATGGGTTCTGGCCATAGCGGTTTGCGATGGCGTATGGACGTTAGATAACTTTTTAATGTGTTTAACTATTTTGAATGGTCTTTTTGCATGAGCACCATGAAAGAGGATGTTCAGGTATATGGATGAGGTTCAGTCATTAAATTCACCGGCTCAAATATTCTAAAGCTTATTGCTTATCAAAACCAGCCTTTTCCGGCTTTCATCTCAGTGTTCTCGATGCTCGTTCACAGTGATTAGTTCAGAGCTTTCGGTGACTGTACCGTTAATGGAAATGCATGATTGAGTATGAATTGTACTTCTTGTTGAATGTCATGATAAGGTTGGGATTTAAATGTAACTACCACCAAAATTGTCTTGTTTCTTAGATTTCAAAATTAATTACTCGTCTACTGCCGTTCCTGAAGCGATAAAATTGTTCCGTTCTATTTTGGCATCTTGATATTACGGAAAAAAAGGCCATGGAGTGGTATCCCAAGTAGCACACTACGATCATAATTAGTTGTAGTAACTTAAATATAACTTAGCAAGTCATATCTATGTTATTTCAACCGAATGGCAACATGTGTGCTACTAGGGATGCTACCAACAACGTTCAAGTGGTGTCCAAGAACAAGAACCCTCCCAACACGCCAGAGTTCCACCCAATCAAATAATATTGGGCCATCGTCAAGTGGAACCTTAAGCAGACTCAAAAAGCTGTTGTGAGCGAGAAACAGTTCAAGGCAAACTGGCGTTCTGCGGCGAATAAAGTGGACAAGGAGACTGTACAAAATCTCATGGCAGGTGTTAAATAAAAGACCCTGCAATTCAAAAATCGGTACAAAGGAAGCTTAGCTGAATATTTCTCCTTTATTCTGTATTAACTGAACTTGAGTTGAAGAAAAAGAGAAAAAGAATTTGAGTTATTAATAAAAACTTTGATTGACTCACACACATTACTGTTTGACCAAATTTTGATCGGAACATCCTTTATCAACTTATTGTTCTTGAAGCACATCCTCAGTTATAAATTGAGAGCTTGCGGTTAGTCCCACCTCTAAGTTTTCCTGCGTTGTAGATATGCCTCTCCCGGCGTTATTAAAGTAGGACTTACTTGACCATCACCCAATGGTTAGTGGAAATTCAATCTTATAGTTCACACCTCAAGATTGTGAAACAACAAGGTTTACTGAATAGTTCCTCAGAGCAGCAAGATTGTGGTCGTAGTTAGAAATCGGAATCTTATAAAAAAACTTTTCATATAAACAGAAATGAAGCTAGTAGTAATAGAAACATTTTTAATTACTGCAAGAAAACTAAAATGCCCTTAACTTTGTTGAGTCTTCGCCAAATTTAATGATTTTTTAGCAAGAATGATTCCCAAAATTAATATATAAAATTTTCATAAGAAATAGAAATCTTCCATTAAAAAAACCTAATCTTTCTAAGATGCATCACAAAGAGCAATAATTTTTTTTAAATTTCCTTAAAGATATAGAAAATAACGTGCGTTATTCATTATGAGCACAAAGAAATTATATAAAAACGATGATATAACGAAATAAACCATATAAATTAATAAAAATTCGGTTAAAAATTATTGGAAATGTCCAAAATGAAAATTTGATAATATGCAAGCATTTAAAAGCAAAATGTTCCTATTAAAATGGATTTTTCATCTTGGGCTCAAAATTTCATTAAAAATCAAGCTGGTCAGATTTAGACATTGATCTGAGGTATTCTTATGGATTCAGGAAAACGTATTGTCATGAACATAATGAGCGTAGGGTCAGGAAATATGATAAGCTTTTGAACGTTTATAACTCATTCATATAAAGATCGATTTCCAGAATTTTTACTTCAATGGATCTGGACATTCACTTAACATCTAACTTAATTATTGAACAATGTTGATTTCTAACCTTTAACTACTGAAACAATTAAAAAAGCTCGTGTTGGTACAAAAAGATTAAGCGGAGCCACATTGAGGACTGAAGAATAAAGGTTGCAGAGAGTGTCCGATGTTTTCGGTATTCAATCCGATTTAATTCCAAACAAACGACTGATTCAAGGATGGAGAATGTTAGGTCCAACGAGCAATAGTGAGTTGAACGGTTTATGTCTACCCGTCATAGTTTAGTTCAAATTTTCTGAAATATCAGCTTGATCAAGTCTTAAATTTGGCTTGAACTTCTTTATGTGCACGAGAGCTTTCAGTTGCAATCCCGAGGAAGCATGAGATCGGCAAAAGTGAGTATGTTTTTTTACAACTCACAAAATCTGCTCAGTCCCACGCGATCCTTCTCAGCAATATGTTAACCGGATAGTTAAAGGAACGGGCATGTCACTTGATCTGAGAAGTCACGCATTTGAGGTTGGCTTACCAATATTGTCTTAAAAAATATTGCTAAAATTTGGTAGTACCTAAAATTCAAAGTGAGCAATTTCGGATCAGCTATTGATCAGTTATAGAAGTTTATGGTTTATTTTGTCCAACGATTTCCGTTTGTTTGAAATATTGTTTAGGTACTCCCCCTTAATTAAGAACTGAATTTGGTTTGTATAGGATTAAACGTCTCAAATCTGCCCAAAAATTAAACAAGACAATGATCTCAAGCATTCCGCTCACAAAACCACTGCATAATTAAGTGCTTCACGAATTAAGAGCTATTGGAAAGGCCAATCAAAAGCCCGGAAATGAATCCAGTAGAAAACTTGTTGTCCATTTTGGATCAGAATGTTGAAAAAAAAAGATGTGACAATCTTTTCGAATCTCTGGAAAAGGCCTGGGTCAATGATAGCCCACAAAATTTCACACGGGTTAAGCTCTCTTGAAAAGATACATGTCACTTAGCACTAAAAGCACATTAACGTTTGCATTAAAATTATTGACTAATTCTGAATGGCGATGATATATCAAAATGCGGAAAAGATTTTAATGGTCCTCATTTTACCCTAATCCTACGTTGATCAAGCCTTCTACAAACATGCTTACGGCAGCTGGCTGGATTTTTTGTCATGAAATGATGAATATTGTCATGTTTTTCTATCCCTCTGTTGCCTTGACGATCAGCTGCTCTTCCGTTTTGATCAGGAAGTTATTTTAGTAAAATCTCCGCTTAAGATTCCCCCAAAATTGGGAAGATGACAGTCGGAACAATGTTTATCTTCCGGCTCTTCCAGTGATCTCTTGACATAGTGGGTGGTAGCCAGGGTCAGTCCAAAAAGGCCACTTCTTGAAGAAAGCGGTAGCGTCAGGCAGGCACTCCATATTGTATATCTCCCCGTTAACCGAAAGCTCCTGCGGGAAAAACAGCGTCTTGGACATTCCCTTCCCTCTGATCATCACCATTGTCAAGGACGGGAGCTTGATGTGGGAGACATATTTCACCTTCAGCCGCCTTTTCTGGGTGATTGCCCGCTTTTCAGACATCACTTCTGCACTTCTGCATAGGAATATCAATCTTGTCCAACGTCTGCCTTTTCTGTTTTTTCTGCACATTTCGATTACGCAGCCCTGACGGGCGGCTGGAACCAAGATTCCGTCCGACGCTCTCGGTTTTCTCCAGAAGGGAGAGGGTGTTGTTGATAACTAACTTCTCTGAACCAGGGTGGAGTTGACAATACAAACAAGCCATCGAGCGGAGTTGTGTGACTGTATTCACCTTTGCCGCTGTAAGTCAACTGATAACGCTGTCAATTTGTTTTCCCTGTACAGGGTTGTTATGATTAGCGATCCATAGGTGGATTCACCACCACGATAATCGCATGAAAAAATTCTTAAATCATTCCTTTTGTGTTAATGCATTGGGCGTTGAACCAGCATAAGGGGCCACTAAAGAAACAAAATGTACGACACATTTTTTTCAAGGTTTCAACTTGATCATACCTTCAACAATTTAAATTGAAATCAAATTGAAGCGAAATTCACGAATATTAAACTTCTTTGCTGTGAATATCAAACAAAGTAAAGGGTGTATTCGATAAAAATGGCACACAGAAAATCTTCTGTAACTTTTGAATCGTATGAGTAAAAAACCTAGAAATTTGAGTAGATCTTATCCATAGTGTATTATTTACATCTGCCAAGTTTCATAGTTATACATTCAGTAGTTCCAGTCATGTCGTCGAAACAAGAAATTGTCCGTGAGAAAATTTTGTGCACTCACAATCAAAATCCAGGGGCGTCCCACCGGTGGATTGCTAATAGGCTTGGAATTGCAAATACAACTGTGTCTCGTGTAATAAGAACCTTCAAGGAGCGTCTGAGTGTCCAAAGGAAGGAAGGGAGTGGTCGTAAAAGTGGTCCAATGGACAGTAAAATGGCCAGGAAAGTCGTACAACAATTCAAGAACCGTCCAAACATGTCAATTCGAGATGTCGCTAAAAAGTCTAAGGTGTCAGTCGGTTTTGTGCAGAAAACCATGAAACGTGCTGGGTTACATGTTTACAAAGTGCAAAAAGCACCAAACCGGAATGAAAAACAAAACATCACTGCGAAAACCCGCGCCCGGAAACTTTACACGAAGCTGCTCACCAAATCCGGTTGCATCGTGATGGATGACGAAACATACGTCAAGGCCGACTTCCGTCAACTTCCTGGGCAAGAATATTTCGTTGCCAAGTCGAAGTTCGATGTTCCGGAGGATGTTCGAAAGAAGAAACTATCGAAATTCGCAAAGAAGTTTCTAATCTGGCAGGCGATTTGCGGATGTGGTGAAATAAGTGCTCCCTTCATCACTTCCGGAACAATAAACGGTGCGATTTACATGGAAGAGTGCCTTAAGAAGCGTCTCTTGCCATTAATTAAGAAGCACAAAGGATCAACTCTGTTTTGGCCTGATCTAGCATCCTGCCACTACGCTCGAAACGTATTGGAGTGGTACCAAGCCAACGGAGTCAATTTTGTGCCAAAGGATATGAACCCACCAAATTCACCGGAACTTCGTCCAATTGAAAAATTCTGGGCAATTATGAAAATGAAACTTCGCAAACATCCCAAAACTATAAAAACAGAGCTAGAATTGAAGAAAATTTGGGTAAAAACAACAAAAACACTGGGAAAATCGGTTGTACAAAATTTGATGGGTGGAGTGAAAAGGAAGGTGCGGGCATTCAGGATGGACGACGAAATTGAATAAAACAAATGTTGTTAATCAAAACTCATTAGTAGTTCTTCATTCCCTGAAAATTTCAAGAAAATCCGATAATCAGTTTAATTTTGTTGAGTATATATGTGTGTGCCATTTTTATCGAATACACCCTTTACTCCCGTTGAGTTCATTTTCCTCTTCTGCAAAATGAGTCCACTTAGCGTTTGAATGCGTTTTTGGCCGAACATAATAGATAGATCAAGTTTGAAACTAACTAAGAAGCGTAGTTTAACGTATGCGGAATTATATTTGGACAACCCATGCATCATTTAAAAAAAAATGAAACTCTGCAAGGAATTCTACTAAACGTCATACTCTAGGCTCACATGTTTTCAATATTCAGTGTTGTTTTTAACCCTCTAAAATATACCAAGTGAACCTAATGGAAGCGAACGAGCAACAACGAAGAAAACATTTTGATGTTTGTTTGTTTGTTTGTTCATTCGTGTGCATTCGTGTGAAAAAAAAAAACGTTTTGATGATTTGTTTGATAACCATCCTGACTGGAGTAAAGCAAGGGCTATTGCAAGAAAGCTTGGTTCTAGCAATGAATTATTTTGTTACAACTGGAATAATCGTAGCTCAAAGAAAAATATATTTTCGTAAAGATAGCCAATCTATACCCAATAGACTCTGAATAAAATTCACACAAAAATTGAAATGATTCATAAAATTGTTCAATTTGATCGATATTTTTTATGATATAAAATAAAATAGCAAAATTTACGAAATAAAATAAGCAATTAAATGTCAAAAATATACTCTCATTTATTAAGGTTATGGCCGATAATTTTTATTGAATTACCTCTTAACATATTGCAAAACTTAAACTTGAAAAATTGAATAACCTTTGTGCATCCATAAATTATTGAAAATTTTCTATGAATAAATTACTAATTATGTATCTTTAATAATTTGAATAACGAACCATAATGTTCAAATAATGATTCATAACAAACCAACATTACGCACTTGAAATTATAGGCATAATCTTTACCGATCTCATGTTTCTTTAGGACTGCATCGTAAAAACTACAGGTCAAATTTAAGACTTGATCACACTGTTATTTCAGAAAATTTTATTATGCTGGGCAGACAATTCCTGACCAACTCGCTATCACAGGTCGGACTAGTAACAAAAAACATCCTCGCTTTGCCTTACATCGGGCAAATGCTTGAATCAGTCGTTTGCCTGGAATCTAATCTACGCTATGTTAACACTTCGGATGTCAGAAACATCGACCGCTTTTTGCCGCCTTAGTTCTAGGGACCAACTTTACAATCTTTATGGATTTAAATTGAAAAAAAAGGGCGCAAACCTGGAAAAATAATGGTATAATACTATTTAGCGCAAAAAGCTGAAGTACTATAATTTATTTTAATAAACTTATGGTTCATTGTACATCGTTTTATGGATCATTGGCAATTTATTTATGGGTAATTTCTAATATTTTATGGAACATGTGAATATATTTTAATGTACAAAGGTTGCATTTTATGGATAAATTTTACAAGTTTGAGGAAAGTTATTGAACCTTTTACGGATCATTTGCTACATTTTTATAGTAGTTTTCAAACCCTAGATGAATAACGGTACATTTTTGACATTTTACTGCTTATATCATATAAAGTATGAATAACATTGATGAGTTTTATTTGATCATTATTTTTCTTGATATTCATCAGAGCCTTATGGGTCGATTTGAATTTTTTCATGGATCACTTATTATGTTTAATATGCGAATGTTTGTTTGCTTGTAAAACTTTATGTCACATGAATAATTTCTTGCTTCCAATTTTGATGTTTTAACCGTTTAAATGAGCAAAACTTCAGCAATCTGAGTAATCATCATGAGCAACATCACCACATCATAATTAGTTATTAATTTAATTCCAAACCCTACTCGATAGCTGTGCTCGTAACCCTAGCAAATGAAAATAACAAGGTGGTATTATATAAGTAACCAGTCCTGTTATTCCAAATCTCGTTTTGATTACCACTGTTACCGCATTACAAATTTAGTTGGAATCGTTGGCTAATTTTGTAATCATTTTCTACATACAATTTTTGACAAACGTTACTTGTTGAATTCAAAACTATTAATAATATCAGCATATTTAAACAAGAAATTATGCCTTTGTTCAAAAGCACTGTTTAAGATATTAGCGTGAGAATTTGATTTAAAAAAGATAACATAATTTGAAACTGTTTTCATGAATTTGCTTACAATACAGGAATTGTTATTGAAATAACCTTTCATTATGATACTCGACTATTTTTTTATGTTATTCACTCTGTTAGCTGTGTATTCTGTGCCTCATTGATAGCAATGTTATCAATTTGGCTTAATCCTTTTCTCGGGAATATTCTGTTAACATAACAAAACAGGAAAACTACTGCCAGAAAGCTTGGTTCTTGAAAATCGTGCAGCTTAAGGGATCCCAAGATAAAGCGTCAGCTTAAGAAAGCAACTGCCAATAAAGATGCAAATCCCACTGAGATCTGGCAGAAGTTTTGACTATGATAAAACAATGAAAATGTATCTAAAGGGTGATACGGTCAAAATTTGGTCAAGGGAAAACGCGTGTAAATCGGTGAAATCGTTTATTTAAAAAATCAAATTAAATTTCTTTTTCAAGTTCAATTAGTATAAAATTCAGGAAAAATATTCAGTTAGGCTTCCGCTTTTCCAAATCCGAATTGCCGGGCCTTACGCTTGACCCCTGCCATCAGATTTTGTACAGCCACCTTGTCCACCTTCTTCGCCGCAGAAAGCCAGTTTGCCTTGAACTGCTGCTCGTCCTTAGCAGTTTTTTTGGTCTTCTTTAGGTTCCGCTTGACAATAGCCCAGTATTTCTCAATTGGGCGGAGCTCTGGCGTGTTGGGAGGGTTCTTGTCCTTGGGAACCACCTGCACGTTGTTGGCGGCGTACCACTCCATGGCCTTTTTACCGTAATGGCAAGATGCCAAATCCGGCCAAAACAGTACGGAACAACCGTGTTTCTTCAGGAAAGGCAGCAGACGTTTATTCAAACACTCTTTCACGTAAATTTCTTGGTTGACAGTCTCGGAAGCTATGAAAATGCTGCTTTTCAAGCCACAGGTACAGATGGCTTGCCAAACCAGATATTTCTTTGCGAACTTTGACAGTTTCGTGTGCTTTAAAATATCTGCTAACTTTCACCTTCCTTTTGCCGTATAAAACTCCTGTCCCGGAAGCTGCTTGTAGTCGGCTTTGACGTAGGTTTCGTCGTCCATTACCACGCAGTCAAACTTCGTCAGCATCGTCGTGTACAGCCTCCGGGATCGCGCTATGGCCGTCGTATTTTGTTTATCATCGCGATTTGGAGTCACTACCTTCTTGTAAGTCGATAGTCCGGCTCGTTTTTTGGCTCGATGCAAGGTTGTAGACGATACACCCAGCTTATTTGCGGCATCTCGGAGAGATAGGTTAGGGTTTCGCTTGAAACTACCGGCAACTCTCTTTGTCGTCTCAGCGGCTTCCGGTTTTCGATTTCCCCCCGATCCAGACTTCCTGGCTGACGACAAACGTTCCCCAAACACTTGAATTACATTTGTAACGGTTGATTTGGCAACTTTTAGCGATTTTGCCAACTTTGCGTGCGAGTAGCTCGGATTTTCGCGATGCGCGAGCAAAATTTTGATACGCTGCTCTTCTTGCTTGGACGGCATTTTGACAACTGAAGAGTGAATTCCAAAATCAAAATAGGAGCAACATTCTACACACACACACCTTCAAAATGAGGGGTGTTCAGGTTTTTTAAATGCAAAATTGAAAGAAATACGTCAAGTTGATATTGACCAAATTTTGACCGTATCGCCCTTTAGCCGCGATAGGTATGAGAAAAAAACGAGAAAAGTGAAACCAGCTGTTTCGGTGAACCAAGTTGTTCCACAAAAGCGTCGCTTGAAAACCTTGGCGTTAATTCAAAAAGTGTGAAAAAAGGTGAATCGTAATGAGTGGACCAACCCTGCAAACCCAGCAAACCATTGCATAATTGTTTGAATGGATTCTTATTTTTTGAATAAACTTATAAATGTAGCCTTGCAAAGAGTGAAACTACCTGTCCTAATTTAATTCCGCATACGTTAATAATACCGTTTACGCCAAACGTCTTCAATGCAAATTTTTCTTTAACACAGACGCACACAGACGTTAAGGGTTAGCAACCCTGCTGTCAGCAATCTGTGACATAGAACGATAAAGATAGACACCCCTGGACACCCCTAAATACGTATACCTCTGGAAATACTTCATAAACGCGTAAAATATTTCGCAGACTGATGAACGAAGGGATGAATGGACGATGGAATTTAAGTGCTGGAATACTTTAAGCAGTTTCCCGGGATGTCTTATTGTATTGCCATGCAACGGAACGGCGTAGATTTGGCATCTTATTACTACACCACAGATATTTTGGAATGGTATAAAGCGAATGGAGTTCATGTTGTACCGAAAGAGGCGAATCCACCCAACTGCCCGGAGTTGCGACCTATCGAGCGGTAGTGGGCTCTCATGAAGAAAAAGCAGCTAAATCGGTTGCAGAGACGTCTGCACAGACCCTAATGGCTGGATTGAACTCAAAAGTTTGCAATTTCTTCATACAGCCTAATTGGGAAACTATAATTTATGTTAAGATGACATATAATTAAATGAATAAAAATTGCATCTTGGATTGAACTAACAGCAAATTTGTTTTATTCCAAATTTAATCTGTCCAGGTTTTGTCGTGAACTAGCCTTATATGCAATTTGTGTTAGATTTTCTGTTCATTTGCTATAAAATCCCTTAATAGGAATCCTAGTGAGTGTGAGCTTTCAAATGGAATACCTGTAACTTGAAAATCAGACGAAAGAATAGTAATTTCAACTACCTCTACTGCTGATCTTGAAAGGAACGCGTATTTTGTCTACAATGTGCAGACTTATTAAGTGTCATGTACTTATACTCAAATCGAGTATTAGAACACGACACGGAAAAAGTCCGCAAATTAAGACGAAATACGCGTTTCGGTCAAAATAGGAAATAAAGGTAGTTGAAATTAAATGGAAAGTAATAATATGTCTTTTCATTTTCTCGTCCCCTCAATAGGTTTTGGATAAATAATCTTTATTTTTAACCAGGCAATCAAAGACGATTCTTATAGCAAGAGTGATAAAAAATAAGCTAGGGTTACTTTGTGGTTTTTTATGTAATCCTTGGAAATGGTTTCCGTGCTATTAAACTTATCTTCTATTGATAGTTAAGTATTTTGAAGCATCTACTGATTTGTACAAAATGCAGTAAATGAGGCAAAATACAAGCAATTGTTTCGTATCCTTTACAAAAGTTATGTTTGTTACAAAACTTTTGAATTAAACTTAGTAAAGGAACTTTTCGAAAAAGACTCAATATCCCAAATCAGGCCCACTTTGTGACTTCTGAGTCGGAGACAGTACAGGAACCCATTCGTTGGATTTAAATTGCAGGTCGTTAATCGAAGTGTGCCATGTCTTTATTCTTAATTGTGATATGTCAAACTTTCTCAGAAACCGCTGAAATAACATTTAAGATGAACGGACATTTGCGTCCCCACTACCCTCACAGGAAGCTATTTTCTATCTAATCCTCATTCGACCGACGATCATTCCGTCAATTCGTCCGACCGACG
Source organism: Aedes japonicus (assembly GCA_034211315.2). Taxonomy (NCBI): domain Eukaryota; kingdom Metazoa; phylum Arthropoda; class Insecta; order Diptera; family Culicidae; genus Aedes; species Aedes japonicus. The sequence goes on along the minus strand of JASCZW010000784.1, from coordinate 44,758 downwards.
ATCATTTCGGGCGCATGGATGAGTGCGTTGAATGCGCTTTTAAAACTGTTATCACACATCCGTCGTCGAATGAGCCAGTTTCTCTCGGTTTGCTTTGCGTAATTCGCAGTGAGTGCGTTGCACCGCACACTCTACCAACTTGTGGCACACACATGGGAGGATTGATAGGAGTGCAACATTGTGTACGACGAACTGATTACTTAATTAGGTGATTATGTAATGACACTTCTCATTTAATACGTTGTCCGAAGAAAGCGAAACAGGATCGCCGGGCAATTAAAACCTACGCTTGATGTGCTCATAACGGATTTAATGAGTGCAACAAATTATTCTGCTGCCCAAGAAAAGCTAGCTCACTCCCTTTTATTACGTCATAAAGACCGTTCTTCAGTTCGCAAAAGGTGGCTGTGCAATAGATCGCAATAGTTGCAAAAACCGGTCTCCCACTGACCCTTCGGGGCAAAGCCATCTCGCTTGACGGAGATTTCCCACCCACTCATCTGCTTTGAAATGCACGACCATGCGTAACCGGTTCAAAGCAAACGCATCATTGTAAGTAGATGTACCGCTATTGCATGTGCATTCCTTGCACCTCCCCCTGCTAAACCAACATCGACGCCGACGACGACGATGATGACGCCGCCATCATCCGGTTTCTCGCTTGTGAATCGATCCGCACTCAGTCACTAGAGCTCGGAGAGCTTTCCTCTGCTTCATCTTCTGCTTCTTCGTCGCTAAGCTCTCTGGTCACACAGCACACACGTTAACCAAATACGCGAACTGCCACGGTGTAGGGCGCAAAGATCAACAACTCGAACCCGTTCACATACATTCGCAATGGCAGCCGCGGTTTTTTTTCTCTGTACAACTGCGGCTGCTTTCCGTCTTTCTTGCCACCGCAGCATGGCCGCCGCCGTCCTTGGCTAGGTCTATTCAACTTTGTCCTATTTATTTCGCATCTATTATGGTTTGTGTTGTGTTGTGCTTGCGTTGTTTCGCTGTTTGCCGCTGGCGTCGAGTGCGACGATGACGATGCCGACAACTGCGATAACTGCAACTCTGCGATGGCACACATGGCCGATACCGACGTCGATTTTTCGGCGTGTGTGAACGATTATGCTGGGAGTGGTGATGATTCCGTAGAATTGCGATTGAATTTCTGCGGAAAGATTCGAATGGAAACTAATTTCTAACTGCTAAATTTGACTCCCACTCATAACTCCGGATCGACTCCGGTTAATATTGTTGGCAATCAAATGTGGCCCGCCCTGGCACAAAAAAAAAGTTAGAGAGTGCAAATCTCGATGGTGTGCGCCACGCTGAGATTCATACATTAATTCGCGAACGGTGCTGGCTTTTTAAAAAGTGAAAATGGTAATCTAAGATATGTCAATCACATTGGTAGATCCTGGCCAGTCAGTTCGATCGCGTGTGTGGTCAACTTTGAGAGTTTGTAGTGAAAGAGTAGCTCAACTTGCCTGTATGTCAACTAGCCAAGATTGATACATATCTATTGTCAAACATCAACATCCACTCGGCTTTGGTTAGCCGATGGTTCATAATGTAGCCGGCGGATTTGTCGTTTAATCACTTGATAGACTTTGCGCTTGCATTCATTTTTTGCGATTGGGGCTTGGTCACGAATTTGATGTTTTTTACAATGTGTTGTTTTAATAAAGTAGTTTGTTTTTGCATCGAACCATCGCAATGAAGTAGATGAAAAATGAATTCTCACAATTAATCCACAATTTTTCATGAATTGACGCAGCTGCAGTTGTATTAGTTTGCTTTTAGTAACCTCGAAATAAGTTTGCTTATAACCCTAACCAAAAATCCACTGTTATTTTTAGTTGTAATTCACGCTTTAAAAGCTTCAATTTCAGTAGATCTCTTTCTCTCTCCACTTTTTTCCACTGCACTATGGTCCAGATCACGAATTTACGAGGAAACATGCTCCCAGCGCCTAGACTTGAAACTTTACAACAAAGTGATGTTCTACAACATGGTTTGAATCACTAAGGCCCATTTTTTATGTTGGTTAAAATTAGGGTGGTCCCCATTTTCACGAAAATACAAAATAAAATAACTTTTTTATTTGCAGAAATAGACGTTTACACTCTTAAGCAAAGTTGTAGCGCAAAAAATTTAATGGAATTTTCATATATAAATTTTTTTGTAGCTTAAAAATTGACCGATATAGAGCAGTTTTCCCTCATCTACTTAGGATGTACCATAAAAAAATGTTTTTTAGCCCTTACTTATTTATTTCAATTCCCACCGTAAAGTTGTGTTTGGACGAGTTTTAGAACTTTTGGAGATGCGTACTTTGGTATACAAACTTTGCCGTTTCAACCAATCAATAGTTATTGAAGTTTTTCTAAAAAAAATACACCCTTTTCAAATGTTGATTTCTATTATTGGGGCAAACACAAAATAAATTAAAGACGTCATTTGAAAGAGAAATTTATATTGTTCAACATATGTGAAAACTAGAGATACGTTATTTCTGTATCTTGAGAAAATTACATTTGAATCTGGGATGGTTTTAGAAGAAAAACTTCAATAACTATTGATTGGTTGAAGCTAGCGGCAAAATTAGTATATTCAAAAGTTCTACAACTCGTTTGAACACTATTTTTCAATGGAAATTGAAATAAAAAAGTAAGGGCAAAAAATAAACACATTTTATGGTACACCCTAAGTTTATGAGAGAAAATTACCTTAAATCGGTCAATTTTCAAGCTACAAAAAATATTTTTTATGAAAGTTCCATGAATTGTTTTGCGCTACAACTTTGTCCAAGAATTTACACGTCTATTTCTGAAAATAAAAAAGTTAGTTTTTGTATTTCCGTGTAAATGGGGACCACCCTCATTTACACTAACATCAAAAAATTAATTCAAACCAGGTTGTAGAACATCACTTTGCTGTAAAGTTTCAAGTTTAGGCGCTGGGAGCATGTTTCCTCGTAAATTCGTGATCTGGACCATAGTGCACTGTGAAGCTATTGATCTAGAAAACTTGTCTACAGTAATTAGAGAATCAAAGGCAATAAAGACTGTTCATTAGAGGAAGTGGACACATTTCAACAATGATTTAGGATTAAAACTTAACAAAAAATTGCGAATTTTCGCACAGCGTGTAAAAACAATGTTCACTTTGGCAACACTTCGATCAATGGGTCGGATCCCAGGGACTCTTCTGGATTTTCTCAGATTTAGTAAGAAATGATGTTTAATCAAAATGTCTTGTCCAAACCGGATAAAATTTAAAAAAATTCTAAAAAAACCAATTCAACTAAATTATCGGATTTCATCGAACGAAATCGTAATAAGCAATTCGCATATTTTTTCAATCGACCCGTTTGGCGGTCAGCGAGAGATATTCGACGATTTTTGAGTATTTCATCCGATATTTCTATATAGTCGATTTTTGCAAAGCTTCATCGATTATTGCGCCTTTAACTTATTTAAGTATATTTTGTTTAGAGTGTACATTGACAACTGTCAGCTTGGCCAATCAGAAAAAAGGAGCGAAAAGCACAGCGATGTGTCAGAGGTGTGGAATCACATATCATGTCAAACTATCGAGTCGAAGTCTTGTGGCGTGATGCGAACTTCGATAAGGTGTTTTGAAATGCAAGCAGATGCCACACCTCCACCACATCAGTGAGCGTCTGGCCTTAGTAATGTTTGTCATATTCTTAGAGCATCTTCAACGGCGATCCAAATCGTGGATTGGATTTATTTTTTTAGACCAAGCGCAAAAACATCGCTGCACCGGTGTTGCCAATTTTGTTTTATTCTGGATCTATTTTGGATCATTTTAAAACTGCTATATGTTTTGATCTGTTCTTGCAGCAAATTTGGAACAAGAAATACCGTTCCAAAATACTACACGCTACTTGAAAATACCAATTAGTGAGTAAAATTACTAAACAATAACTCAATTTGATTGAGTATATTCTGAGGTATATTTGTGAGCCGCAAAGTAACTGTGTTTGATGTGTGTGATGCTGGCGGTAGACAAAAAAATGTGTTGCTCGCCTCGGATGCTGATAATAACCTCTTGTTGCTCCCGGTGCTAGTGAATTGCCTTTTCGTTTCATTCCTAAATAACGAATGCTTGTCTTAGTTTTTTTTACAGTCACTGCATTTTCCGGAAAACGCTGACTAGATCAAAATATGGAGGTTCCGAGATTCCGAGAGATCCGCATAGTATTTTGATTGCTCGGAAATGAAAAGTAATGAAGTTTTCAAAGTAAACAATCTGTTTATTGATAGATTGGTCTTGATAAACACTTGCAAATAGCTCATACAGATACATTTTGGAGAAGCCTCTAGTTGACTCTAGTTGTTGCATAATGTCCAGGAACACCTGCCTTCGCATGTGGAAAAGTAGAAAGTGCTTCTCGTTGTAAGTGTGCGTGTCGCTAAAGTAGTCCTGGAACAGCTTCTGACGACCGGAACGGAAATCACGGTCAACATTGGGGCGTCATCCAGGATGTGACCCTCTCCGTTTCGACTTTTGTTTATCCACTGCCAAACTACAAATCAGCATTATCAAATATCGTTTTAATGAAATGCATGCATTCACACACTCACCTTCAGCCAAACGAAAGAACAAGTATTGCTTGTCGGCAGCTAACGACGCACTACTGGCATTAAAAATTATTTTGTCAAACCATTCAATGGCAAAATGTTTTAGAAAAATCTGCAATTTCTGAAAAAAAAAAAAACTTCTGATCTCTGATGTTGAATGATCGACAGGATGACAGGTGTTGTCAGGCTTAACAACAAGAAATACAACACCGGTACGGGCAACGCAAATTTGGTCTATTTTAGCTAGTTCTATTCATGTTTCGTTGATGCAAATCAGGTACAAAGTGTATCCAAAAATAGACCGCCGCTGAAGATGCCCTTATAACTCGCAACTGTTGACTGAAAAACGGAAAAACCCACTAGCGCCAAACGATTTTACTCTAATTCCATATGTATGCACTGTGGCTCATCTAGTCCGCGGTACATCGCATCGGATTTCCTCCACAGCTCCACTAGATGCGACACTTTGCTGCCATATGGATTTGAATTTGAAACAATCAACAAATCTGTTTGTTTTCGTAGCTGCCATAATGCACGTACACGATCAAGTAAAATTGATCAAAATCGTACCTCTAACGCTCTTATCGGATGAAATTCGATCTAATCGGATGCAATCGAGAGTAATCAAAAGTAGCAGAAATTATTTTACCACATTTAGATTATTAACAGTTATTGTGAAAAATGAAAAGAATCATTGGTACATCAAACTTATCCACTTTTAATGGATAAGTGTCGCACCCCTTGGTCGGATTAGCTTATCAACTCGCAGATTAATTCGGCACAAATGGTTTTCCGAAAAGTTGTCGTTTCGAGAATTGGCAAAAAGTGTGAAGTACAATAAATCTGCATTGCTCAAGATTGTTAACAAATTTGGAGAAACGTGTTCTTTCGAAGATTTATCGAAATTTGGATGCAAAAATGACCAAAAAATGAGCTGGCAGCGGAACGCCTTTTGAAATTGCCTAAACCGTGTTCCCTTCGTGAAGTTGCCAAAAAATAGTAGACATTTTTCGTCGGAACTGTGCAGAATATCAGAAGGCGTAACAATATCAGAACCTAAAAGAAGCAGAGAGCACCCAAAAGGATGGATTCACAGAAAGCTTCTTGTACGAAGTTCTCCTCCAAAAGCCGAACTGGTGCGTTTTGATGGACGACGAGACGTATGTCAAATTGGCTACCAATACACTTCCTGGGCCGTGATTTTTCATTGCTGAGCAGAGAACAGATGTACCTGACGATGTGCGATACATCCGAACCAAAGAATTTGGCAAAAAAGCTTTGGTGTAGCAAGCCATTTGCTCCTGTTGCCTGGAGAGTTCTACATATATCACAACGGGCACAATCAACGGTGAAAATAATCGAAAAGAATGCATAAAAAAACTTCATCTACCCATTCACTGAAAGCATGCAAATCCTCCATTGTTCTGTCCGGATGCTTCTGCTACGTTGAAGATGCTCTTTTGTCGATTTGTCGGAAATTGCCCAAATCCCCCAAACTGCCCTGCACTGCGTCCAATCGAAAGATTCTGGGCAATAATTAAGCAACATCTTAAGAAAAACATAGAAGAGAAGCAAGCTCTGTTGACTGCTTTGGTTTGGACATTTGGTCTGCAGTACAACAAAAAGTTACGGAGAAAGTTGTGCAGAATCTAATGGGAGGTATCAAGAGAAAAGTTCGAGCGAACTTCAAAAATGAGAAGTTAATATTCAAATTGACGTGAATTCGGCATATGTAAGTTGATTTTTTATTTTTATGTAAATGTTTACTTATGATTTCGATCGAAAATAAATATTTTCCTTGAGACATCTTTAATGACAGTCTTTAGTATATTGTCAAACTCATACGGATGACATCGTTCTCACTCAAAGTTGGCTACTCCAGTGCTCAACAACATTGCAGTTGGGATTAACATTAAAAACTCATCATGGGAACGTAAAGTTTTCTTATGTTAATCATGTATAAACCTTAGCTCAGTCCTCAACTCACCAAGATTGTATCAAAATATGTTTAAATGAAACGATAGTGATGGCAACGAACGGCGTTGAAATTTCAACAGAGAGACGAATTTCTAAACATAAATGTCCAATTCTACTCAGTTCCAGCTACCCATCAAGAAGTTCAGTAATAAAGCAGCTGCCTCCTACTGACAAAAAGTGATCGAAAGTAGCCGAGAACAAAAACTTTTTGTTTTGATGCATGACAACCCGAGCAAAGGCATATACCAAATTGATAACAAGTTTAAATATAAGTTTATCAGTGTTTGATCACTAAATATGTTGTCATTTAGGCTGAATAAGCCGCCAAAATAACAAAAGAGACAATAAATTAATATTATTTGGATATCACAATATAAGCTCGTTTTATTATCATCGAGTTCATTTTGATAGCAAATTTTGAGATATGAACAAATTTTCTGAGAAAGTTTCAAATTATGTTTTTAACAGGATATCAAATTCATACCTTTATAACTAAAGTAGTGCTTTAGGTGAGAAGCTCAATTTCGTATACATCACATGCTGGTAATATTCAGCATTCGTCAGCATGCTGTTTGAAATCTGTAACGTTCGTCAAAAATCTTCTTCAAAATTTGCTAACAGATGAAATCAAAATTTGTCAATGTTGATAACTAAATTTGTTATGTAATAACAAGTGAGTTCAAAATGACATCTGAGTAAACAAAAGTTGTAACTTATTTGATATCAGTTTGTTATATTACTTTGCTAGGCAAGGGTGTGTCTTGTCAATACAATTTTGAACAATTCAAATCCATGATATAAGCAGTAGACTAGAACCTTGACATTGTTTTGGAGTGTTAGAATCACATTGCCACATTACAAAATATGTCATGAAAAATGTTTTGTGGACAATTGGTTTTAAGCATTCAGAAAACACTAAGTAATCTGATATTCAAAAACTGTTGCTTTACTTACACTGAATCAATATTTTATTTTCAAGGATAGGCTCCTCTTTCGAACTTCTTGAGACCTCTATTAGCTCTTTGAGGTGGGTGGACACAACTCTCAAATTCCTATAATAATACGAGGTTGTCTGAGTACCTTACCATCACATTCTTTATGATTACCATTGTGTGAGTCCCACCTCATTGTTTGATTCCAGGCAATGAGAAAGCGGACTAGCTTGCAAGAAGTGGACGCATAAGTGATATGTATGTTGCATAGCGTTAACATATCACACAGACAAACAGACATAACACTAAGAACAAATCGCCTTAAATTTCATCGTCATAAGCTTAAATTAAGATACGTTAAACAACTAGCGCTATCTGGCGGCCGCTCTGCCCATTTCAGTGCCAACCATTTTTGATTGGCTTGCCTGCCTCAACAGCTCCCAACGAGCGCATGAAACACACGCTCACTACTGCAGGCTCGCTTGACCTGTCAGTCGTTTGTTTTGAAGACGACTGGCTAAATCGCTCGTTCACAACCGAGACTGAAAGATCGTGAACGGACTCGAGCTCAATGTCTTGGAATTCAATTTCCGTTTCTCGGGATGGTCCAGGAATCTCAGGAATAATGTGCTTAGCAGCAGGTTGTCCCGGGATGGCAAGTTAAACAATGATTCTATGTGCATAATAGATAACAGCTAAATTATTTTCTTTCTTACACTTTCTCAGGCTTTTCACAGTTTTTATAAGCTGCCGTGTTGAAATGGTCAGAGCATAGTTTTTGCTTTTCGACCGCATTTTGTTCGCCTCCATCAAACTCCACCACAGGGTCCCTTGACTGGCAAAATTTCACCCACTGCGCGCATCTACTTGATGTCAAAATTCAATTCTATGTAATAGTAATATTAATCTCAATAAAATTCATACCTTTCCACGTAAACGAGCTAAACTGAAGGAGAATTTCCCGCAGTTTTTACCTTCCCAAATAGAGCAAAATAAAAATTCATATACAAAACATTTCCGAAAACACTCACACTTGCAAGCGATGCTAGTGCAAGGAAATCACTCAGCAGGAAAATGTCATAATTTGTCGATGTGAGCGCTGTCTGTGGCGGCTTGGCCAACTAATTGTATTAAAATTTACCGTTTTTTTAGGTGAACGATGGGCATAATTTAAAATGTGACCTCTGTTTGTCTGTGGAACAAATTTTAACTTGTGACCTGCCGTGACATGAGGAACCAACTGAGTTATAAATATATCAGATGTTATTAAAACACCAACGACAACGAACATGTAAATTTAAGGCGTTCAAATCGTAATTAACAGTCTAGTGCCTAAGTTTCAACGGTTGACGGATTTAGATTTGAGATTATCAAATTCATTCTTGAAGCAAGTAGTAAATGTTGCAATTGGAACGTGAATTTGAGTCTTGCAGTATTTACAAATTTTGGGTTTGTTTAAGTCTCAAAGTATTTACGGGCAACAAGGATCACATCACCCGTAATAAAGGGTGTTTCGATCAAAAGTTGGTCGACTTAAACTTGACGCATTTCCTTCCGTCGTGCATTGAATAATTTTGCACAACCCTCATTTTGAAGATGTGTGCGTGCTGCATCATGTCTCTATTTTGATTTTGAGATTAGCACTTCAGTTATCAAAATATCGTTGAAAGCAGAGAAGCAACACATCAAAATTTTGCACGTGCATGGCGAAAATCCAAACATCTCTCACGTCAAGTTGGCGAAATGGTTGAATGTGGCTAAATCAACTGTTACCAACGTACTAAAAGTGTTCGGTGAACGTTTGCCGACAGACAGGAAAACTGGATCGGGGAGAAATCGAAAGCCGAAGGCGACGACAAAAAGTGTTGCCCGCTGCTTCGAGCGGAACCCCAACCTCTCCGTCCGAAATGTCACAAAAAAGCTAGAAATGGTACCTTTAACCGTGGATAGGGCTTAAAAACGAGTTGGACTGTCGACGTACAAGAAAGCGGTGACTCCAATTCGTGACGATAAACAAAACACGTCGGACAAAGCACGATCGAAAAAGTTGTACACGACGATGCTGACGAAGTTTGATTGCGTGGTACAGGACGATGAAACTTACTTCCAGGCGGATTTTAAACAGTTTCCTGGACAGGAATTTTATCTGGTAACCGGACGGGGAAAGGTGGCAGATATTTTCAAGGACATTAAACTGTCAAAGTTCGCGAAGAAATATCCGGTGTTCCAGGCCATCTGTACCTGTGGCTTGAAGAGCAACGTTGACATTGCAACCGGAACTGTCAACCAGGAAATTTATCTGAGCGAGTGCCTACAAAAACGTCTACTGCCTTTCCTGAAGCGACACAATTGTTTCGTTCTATTTTGGCCGGATATGGAATTTTGCCATGGAAGCAAAAAGGTCATGGAGTGGTATGCTGCCAACAGCGTTCAAGTAGTGCCCACGGACATGAACCCTCCCGACACGCCAGAGCTCCGCCCAATTGAACAATATTGGGCCATCATCAAGCGGAACCTTAAGAAGATTCAAAAAGCTGTTGTGAGCGAGAAACAGCTCACGGAAAATTGGCGTACTGTGGCGAATAAAGTGGACAAGGAGACTGTACAATCTTATGGCAGGTGTTAACGAAACTGGAATTGTATTCGTAAAGTAGCGAATTTTTACCTTTTCTGTATTAACTGAACTTCAAAAAGAAAAATAATTTGGCTTAATAATAAAAAGTTCGATCGACTCACACACTTTACTGTTTGATCAAATTTTGATTGGAACACCCTTAAGCTCTTAAAAAGCCAATTGAACTTTTAGAAATCACTGAAGATTGATGGGAACGCATGGTTGGCAAGCCATTTTGAACAACACGGAAACGAGGGGTTGAGATAGTCAGCAAACATTAAAAACATAGCATTTTAGAAATAATATAGCTCAAAAACTAAGATACACACTAAGAAAATTTTGCAGTATTCGGTAATTTTTACCGAACTTTCAACAGCGGTAACCCGATTTACCGGATTTCGGTGAAATTTTACTATATTCCAGTATAAAAAATACCGGAACTTGTCAAATGTTACCGAAATCCCTTAAAGCGGGTTCCAAACGTTCAGCTGTTCAAAGCTCGGTAAAAAACTACAGAATACTGTAAAGTTTTCTATGTGTGTACATATTTCACCCAAGTTTTGATTTACAAAGTTTGAATTTTCTAAAAAAAAATGAATACAAATAAGGGAGTTCTTCTGTCGATAGACCATCAAAACCATGAAAGAATACTATAATCCAAGTTTTCATAGTAAATATCGCAATTAAGGTATGACGAGTTTCACGCCAACTCATCCAGTGGTTGGCAGCACCCTCTCAGAATCTAATCAAACTTTGAGGGTGTGTAGACTATGTATTTTCAAGCAACTTTTCATACTTTGTTTTTTTTGAAAATGTATGTAGACTATCATTTGAAAAGGGGTTAAGTTTTTTGATCGAATTTTTTAAATCAACGTAACATTTAGAAGTGACTTTTAGAAAACCGTCCTTTCGTTTATGGAAAAAATTGTACAAATTTTAAAATCAATTCGTACACGCTAAAAAAATATTTTAAAATTTAAAGTAAATTTGCAAAATATGGCAAAATAGAATTGGACGATTTTTTTTAAATCAAGGTAAAAAAGAAATCGTTTTGCGAACTACAAATTTTTTATGTCAACATAACTCAAAAAAAAATCCAGACTCACAAAAAAGTTACGTATGACTTACTTGTATAAAATTGTCTTAGTTCTTTTGAAAATAAATATCAAAGCTGTAGAATCAAAAAAAAAAAAAAATTAAAGTCAATTTGCGAAAAATTATTTTCTTAGATTTGGACGATTATTTTTAGATATAGGTAATATAATTGCCTAAAAGTTCGCCATACATTGCAAGATGGACACATCAAAGGAAAAAAAAAGTTTTTCTAACAATATATTTATCATGTCAATGTCCAAAATGGAAAAGACTTACAAAAAAGTGATGTTTGAGTGACTTTTAGAAAATTGTCTTATGAAAAAAATTGTTAAAATTGTTAAATTGATTTTACACACTAAAAACAAATATTTTAAAATTTAATGTGTCAATGTGCAAAAAATGGCTATCTTAGAATTGAACGAAATTTTTTCTCAATAAAGGCAATATAATTGTCTAAAAGTTTGCCATACACTGCAAGATGGGCACTTTTAAGGATATAAAGCTTTTCTCACATCAACTTTTTCAGGTCCTATTTTTACCGTGTATCACGCAAACTCGTCTAATTATAGTCTTCAACACCCCTATAAAATAAAAAAAAAATTGAAGGAGGAAGGTCAAGATTTGCTATAGAATGTGTAGTTGGTATGGGAAAAAATGTGAGGGGGCTGATCAATCTAAAAGAATAGCGAACGTCATATTTGAATCATCTCTAAATGGATATGATCAAGTCTTATCAAATTGAAAAGTAAGACTTGATGCACATCCATTTAAAGACGATTCAAGTATAACGTTCTATGAATTTTCTTTTATTTATTATTTATATGCACATCTTCACGTTTTAAAAATTAACATAGCTTCATATATTAAATTTATAAATCTTTCACATAAAAAGTGAATTTCTTTGGATTATCCTTTGATTCAGAAAACCTTTTAGCAGAAATTTTATTTTCTAAAATAGGTACAAAGCAATGAACCTGTGTTACAGGTATTGTCTTTACGTGGCTATAGTCCTCATGTTCTTTGTCATGTTTGCATACTGTTCAGCTGATGGGAAGCAGAAATTCAGTTTTGTAATACTTTTATTTGACTGTTTAACAGTCATATAGTTCTTGAGGAGTTTTGATTGTGTTTCCATAATCTTGAGCAAGACTTGATCTCTTTGCCATTCGCTTGAGATTACCACCAATAGCATTTCGTGGACCTGTTTGAGCAATATATTGAATTTTATTTAATGAAATATATCAATTTTGATATAAACAACTGAACGATAAAGCTTTTGTTTTCCAATTTATTGTCCTTTTTGTAATATACTTCAACGGTTTAGTGATAAACAGGATCAACCACCTGGTTTAATTGTATTGTCACTTAAGTCTAAAAACTAATAATTTTAAAACAAGCTCTTTCCAAATAGCAGCCTTGCTTTTTAAAACATTCAAAGACTCTTTCAAAATACAAATTGTTTTTAAAATTAAATTTAATTGGCTTCTGTGTAGTTTTAGGACCAAATTATAAGACGAGTTGGCGCGATACACGGTAAAAATTGGACATGAAAAATTTGTTGTTAGAAAAACTTTTTTTTCCATAAAAGTGCCCATTTTGCAATGTGTGGCGAACTTTTAGTGTGTTAGAATCGATTTTTACAATTTTTACAATTTTTTCATAAGAGTAAGTAACAGACTTTTGCTCATATTGTGGCGCTCCTGGTGGACGGATTTGGAAGTTCTTGGAGCCTCAGAGGGAATTTTGTCAGCTTCACGTATGTATTTTTGACATTCCGCAAATCGACTGTACTTTGTAAACAATCAACATGGAAGCCGAAAGAAGGGAAAAAATTGTGCACAGTTATTTGGAAAATCCATTGTGGTCTGCATCTAGGCTAGCTAAATAGCTGAAATTGCCCAGAAATACCGTATGGCGCGTTATCAAACGGTATAAGGAAACATTGACGACGATTTGGAAGCCTCAAGCCAGTCGTCGGAGTGGAACTGTCGACCGGAAACTGCGTGGTAAGATTTTGAAGACGATTAAGAGGAATCCCAATCTGTCGGATCGTGATTTGGCCAGAAAATTCGACGGGTGTCTTCTGATGGACGATAAAACCTATGTCAAGGCTGACTTTGGGCAAATCCCAGGTCAAAAATTTTACTTGGCAACGGCTCGGGGGGATGTTCCAGCCAAATTTAAATTTGTTTTTGCCGACAAATTTGCACAAAAATTCATGATTTGGCAGGGCATTTGCAGCTGTGGCAAAAAAACGAAAGTTTTCGTTACAAATAAGACAATGACGTCGGAGCTATACCAAAAAAAATGTCTCCAAAAACGAATTTTGCCGTTCATTCAATCCCACGACCATCCCGTAATGTTTTGGCCAGATTTGGCAAGCTGTCATTACAGCAAAGTCGTTCAAGAATGGTATGCAGAGAAAGGGGTCCAGGTTGTTCCGAAAAACCTTAACCCACCCAACTGCCCCCAGTTCCACCCTATTGAGAAATACTGGGCAATCATGAAGAGGAGACTCAAGGCAAAGGGAAAGGTTGTCAAAGACATCAATCAGATGAAGACCTGGTGGAATAAGATAGCTAAAACGATGGACGAAGAAGGTGTGCGCCGCCTAATGAGCCGTGTTACAGGAAAAACTCGAGAATTCCTTCGAAACCGTGACGAATAATTTTATCCGTATTTTTTCTTGAAAGTATGAAGAACACGCTACATTTGTATAAAAAAAGATCTTGAATTCAATAATAAATAACTGAAATACAGGCAATTGTTTTTGTTCCAATTCTATCTGAAGCAAGCTTTACAATTTTCTAAAGTCACTCCTAAATCACTTTTTTGTAAGTCTTTTCCTTTTTGAGTTACGTTGGCTTAAAAAAAATCGATCAAAAAACTTCAGCCCTTTTCAAATGGTAGTCTAGATAAAAAAACAAAGTATGCAAAGTTGCTTGAAAAGACATAATCTGCCCAGCCACAAAGTTTCATTGGATTCTGAGAGGGTGCTGCTAATCACGAAGGCGAGTTGGCGTGAAATTCGTCGTATACTTTATACTTTTTCAAACAAGTAAATTGAATTATCATAAAATCTATTCAGTGGTTCAATAGTTGTGAATTTTTGAAGAAATGTTTTATTGAAAATGTCATTTGTTTGGACCACCTTAACGCTGAGAAAATAAAAAAAATATGGGTTCAATATTTTTCGAAAACGAACAAAACTACATATTATTTTGAAATTATGAGAGGCCGTACATCGTTTTTGTATGAAATTGCTGTTTTTTGATAATGTGCGCTGCAAATACTGGTAAAATTATCCGATTGACATTCTGTTCTGTAAATTGGCAATTGGAGTGTTTTCTTATCTTAATTCTTAAGAAAATTGGACAATTTCTGTATCCATATGTTTGATTTACTCACGATTGCGTAAGGGTTCCATATTTGTTCCGATTTTGAATTACCTGTAATTAAATGAAATCGAAATAAAATTATTAGGACTGATTTGATAAGCGAGCTTTTGATAGTTTAATATTATGTCAAAGTGGTTCACAGAATTTTAAAAAACCAAACGCTCCAAAATGCATCCTGGATCCGTCTATCTTCTTCCTCCTTCTGTAGGTCTGTGGGTAACGAATAATTTCCACCCTCCCTTCATTTCTCTCTCTCTCGCATCATATTCACTAGCAACTTGTTGGCACTAAAGAACTGCGTGCAAAGGATCAATAATGCGCGTGTATGGTAAAACGTTGCTATCGGTGTTGAGTTCATGCACATTTTCCCCTCCCATCTGCATACCAACCAGCGCCGTGCGCCTTTTCTGCAAAGCAGGTGATTTAATGAAGTTAATAAATTGAATCCTTCTGTAGTTACTCCGTTCGGTGCATTTGCCAGATCGTAAAGAAAAAAGAAAAAAAAACGCATGGGATAATTTGCATAAATAGACGCTAATATGTGCGACTGAGTGTTGGCTTGATCAGCATGGGCGTTGCGCTCGACTCCGAGGGCAACAGGTTGACTGCGTCTGTCCAGGTGTGTAATTTGTGACGGGTTGTAAAAAAATGAGGTAATCTCTTGATTAAGTCACAATACTTGGCATTAGAGAGTCAAAGTACCAAGCCTTGTTTTTGCAGAAAATTGCGCAACCCGAGTCTAACGGTTTCGGGCGTTGGGTGAAACGGTTGCGTTTCAAGTCGAGATTTGAAAGTAAAATATTATTCTAACCTTAATAAGTATAGAAGGGGAACCTTTCCGTTCTAATTAGATAAGTCCAAACATCTTTATGACATTCGCATTTCCTTGTGCTGACCCAATTTGGAGCTCCTAATGAATAAGTTTTTGTCAACATTCAATCACCACTGTTAAAGTGCGAAAAGCAAACATTTGATAAGCTGAAGCCGTTAATTCGCACTGTCTTCGCTTGAAGTTCTAAAAAACCACACACAATACGGCCAACCGACTTGTTTGCTTAACTACAGGAAAGTAAGCGTTTGAAGGTGCACACTACCAAAGAACAATTGCCAGACAACTACTTGAGCAAAATCGATTCGCAGAAAGAAAAAAAACCGCTGCCAATAGACTTTACGCTGATGACTCGGCCAAATACCGACGTCGACGTGACCCACTTTTTGGAAACCCTGCGCCACCACAGCGACGACCACGACGACAACGGCGGCGAGTGTTTTTTTCTTTTTCATTTCGCGAATCATCCATCCACTACCACTAATCACCAGTCACCACCATAAGTCGAATGAATAATTTTATTCAAAACCGATTGGCTTTTAATTGTCACCATCCTTGGTTCGGCCGACGACGACGGCGATGACGACGATTGTCCGAACGTGTGGATTCGGCGAAGAAAGCAGCCAAGGTGTCCGAGGGACTTTCCTTCGTCGCACTCAGCGCGAAACCGGTTTTCAGTCGTCGCCGGGGATGGGGGAATTGATGGGATCCGTCGAGAAATAAACAATGAAGAGAAGGTGAGCCGACGAACGCCATGACGGTCTCGCGAGGGACGAATGGGATCGGGTGTTAAAGGTTTTTCATTAATTTAAATTAAGTGAGATGGTAGCCACAGGGGGAGGATGGTTGGCTTTTTTTTGCGGTCACGGATCCTGAACATCGGATGATGAATGGCAATGGAAGAGTTTTGAAAGTGAGATGTCGCGATTCGAGGCTTTTGGGACGTGGGAGGTTTGACATGGAGATAGTTCTCTTTTCTGCAATTATTTCTCAAAACTAGACGAGAAACAAGTAAAAGTGGAGTCTGCAATTATTCAGAAACGTTCTGTTCTGCTACAAAATACAGGTAGAATATCATAAGTGGAAGTGATAATTAGTATGACATAACTTAGGCTTACTCAATTCATAGAAATCTCAGAAGTGGCACTGATTGAAGAATCGAATGCCTAGTCGTATCTTAATAAATACATTATAGACACTGAAACATTTAGTGCCAAATTTGTGGGATAAAGTAACTTAAATTCGCTGACATGCCACTTTCATTTATGCGATAGTAAAGAGAATTAAGACACTTTTGGGAATTAATCTGTAAATCAACTCAAGGATTGTTTGTTTTGTTTCTTAATTATTGATATTTTCAGCCTCGGGCTGGTTCATCTCCCGTAGTCACTCAAACACCACTTTAGGACATTTTCGTAACTTCTCCGGGGGTGAGATTCGAACTCGTGACTTTGGCGTGAGAGGTATGGATGTTAACCAATACGCCGGGGTCGCCCCCGTACTCAAGGATTTTAGTTTACCAAATTTTATTTTTACCTTTAGTTCACTTTGTTCATATTTGTTTTCAGGAATGGTAATAGTTGTCAAAACGTTAGCATGAGTAAATCGATATTTTCAGTAATGTCTAATATAATGATTTGACTGTTCATTAACCACGTACATTTATTTAAAAAAAATCTCAAACCTCACCCCTCTCTCCCATCATAGATTTTGTTTCATCCATTTTTTTTTAAATTTTGTATGGAGCGTAGACTTTGGTCAACCCCCTCTCTCCCCATAAAAAGTCTACGTGGTTTATGAATAGCCCCTAATATCTACGGTCATAAAGATGGACTCGCCAAAAGTTCATAAATTTTTTTGAGAAATTCAGACATGTGGAAAGTCTTGAAAGTTCGGAGAGTTTTCAAACTGTAGAGTGACTTTTGTAGAAATTCAGTTTTATCGCATTATTTAAGGTTCAAAGGAGTTATAACTGCTGTTGTGTCGCTCCGTGAGGTCTTCTTTAACTTCATTACCTTGAATAATAAGATATCTCTTTAAACATGCCACCGTCGGTTTCTTTGATATGAAAATGAGGATATCGAACTAAATTCTGAACTTGCTTAGGGCTGTCTATTTCTATAATTTTGACGGTATTTCTAAAAGTTCAACAAATAGAATAGTAATAATTTCTCACTGATACGCGTCACAAACAGCCTTCCTTCGAACTCCAGCTGAAGTTTTCCTGTACATAATACTCAGACAGGGCGGTAAACTTTCCAAGGGCCCGAATGTGAAAAACTTAAGGCTCAAAGTAAACAACATGCATACCAATGAAACGGTGGCAAAATTTAGCACCGTTTGAGTCAAACAGTGATAGAAAATTATTCTAAATCCATAGCGCCACTGCGACAACGTTTCAAAAATGAATTCTAGACACACTATTCCGAGCCTTCTTAGCAGTTTACAACCATACCTTCTTGGCTAAAGTCATTAGTCTAAATATCACTATAAGTAACCACTGCGGGAGATGACCTTAAAGATCCCTGAAGGATTGGAAAACCCTGTTGCGCAATGATCGCTCAATGCCATGACTACCATATAAAGGAAATTGTGGATATAATTCAATCTCTGTTTCTTTAATTTCATGCCTATTGAATGCACAATAAAATGATTCTTTGCTTTCAATTAGGTATTCTAAATGTTCTCCCTCAGTCAAAAATTTAGAGCTGCCAATTTTGCATAAATATGATCGTATGGCAAGGATAATCAAATTGTATACACAGGGAGTCGAAAAATTTTCCTATACGAAAAACTCCTACACCAGATCGAGAATCCTACAGCATGGTGTTGCTTAGTTGCTATGCCTTATCGACTGAATTAAGAAACGACTTATTCTCCACCAAAAAAAAAAGCTTAAATAACTGAAACAGACGCCACAAACTCGTAGCACGATATTAATAACAAATCAAGATAGATTAGCTTTTAGCTATGAATTCACCCAAGTAGCACTCAATACTCATTTTAAGCTGTAGTAACTTGATTATGCCTTATCAAGTCATATTTATGTTATCTCAACCGAATGGCAACAAGTATGCTGGTAGGGTAAAACCAGAGTAGGATTTGCTCATTCGCTCACAATGCCAGAGAGATTATTACAACAACATAATGAGATACGTATAAAATGCTCAGTGAGGTTTACAAACATTACTGAACTAAAATTCCAAGTAAAGCCGGTCCACCTTAAATTTCTGACACATTTATTTCAGTGTAGATTTTGAATTATTTCATGAATCGCTGAAACGTTTCACTTACATGACAACAGAAACTTTCCACTTTATTTCGTAGCACAACATAATTACATTCTTGTTACATTCAGTAAAAAAATGCCCAACCGTCATGACAAGCAAAATTTCACTGAAAAAAGTCGTGCTAAGGAGCTTTACACCAATTTTTTGCAAACATTTTCTTGTATCATAATGGACGACGAAACATATTTACTTCAATACTTTAAACAGCTTCCGGATCGCGCATATACAACGATGCAAAAGCACGCCGATGATGAGCATTTCCGGACAAAGAAGTTTTCAAATTCACGAAGAAGTATTTGACTTGGCAGTTGTAGTCGAAAATCTAAAAGTTTCGTCTCTACCGGTACTGTCAGTAAAGATGTGTACGAGAAAGAATGTCTCCAAAATCTATTGCTACTGGTTACGTCTCCCCAGCTCTGTTTTGGCTTGATTTGGCCACTTGTCTCTATCCGAAATCCGTCCTGGAATAGTATAAGGTAGAAGAGGTCAAACACGGGCCAAAAACAGCCAATCCACCAAACTGTCCACAACTTCGCCTAATAGAGAAGTACAGGGCTCTAGTTAAGCGGAAACTCTTCCAAACCAAAAAGAAAGCAAATGGTTTCGATGATTTCAAGAGAAGATGGAGAATCGTCACGGTGGGTGTATCTGAGGATATCGGACGGAACCGGTTGGCAAGTTTACCACAGAAAGTTCGAGAATTTTACATTATATTGGTGTCCGAAATTTTACGTGGACAGGCTTTAAAATATGCCATTTAATTCCAACTACCTTTGCTTATCTTGACAGATACGCGTATTTCGTCGAGTTATTAGTACGAGACACTGAAGCATTCTGCACATTGTAGATGAAATACGTGTATCTGTCGAAGATAAGCAAAAGTAGTTGGAATTAAATGGAAAATACTAATTTTCCTTCTAATTTATAGTTACAGGTATTCCACTAATCAACTCAAACCCTCTTAGATTTAGAATCCCAACAAACATCGGTGTTGAATTAGCGCTTGTTCAAGCAAATTTGGAGAAGCTATTCAGCTGTTTCTTCTAGAATAGCTGAATAGCTTCTCCTAATTTGTTTGAACAAGCTCTAATTCAACACCGATGTTTGTTGGGATATGTTCAAATTCAGTATTGGGAAAACTTTTTTTTAAACATCATTTGTTGCACTTTCTCGATTGAATGAAACGGTATGTAATCAAGCATATATCACGTTTGAGATTCTCATGCATTCGCACTCACTTATACCTAAAAGGCCAAAAAATTAATTCATTAAACATTCAGTGATTAAACATCACTAAACCACTGCCAACATCACTAAACCAAACCAAGATCTTACATTAACATATCTTCTAGATACAAAGCAGTGAATTTTTGACTCTGAACCTTCATTCGTGATTTTCGCATCTTTGATTTTGGTAAAACTTTACGTTCAATAGAAGATACATTTTTAGCCTAAATTTGAAATTTGAGAGCACAGTTGCCCTCCACATCTTATAGTAAGGTTATGTTGGGGACATGATACCACCGCGACCATTAATTGTTCTATTGTGGTGAAGTAAGGTTATACTCTTGGACTCTATTTGCAAATAAATTAATAATAAAACTTTTCAATTTGCAGGAAAAAGTTTGAACGACGTTGTGTTTTCAGTCTGCCCATCCAGAGGGGCCAACATTCTATAAGGTCGAATTGGTGTTAGTAATACATTGATAATCGTTTTTAGAAACCTGACAAGTTCGGGTTCATTACAAGTTGTATTTTTTTTCTCCATCACCCATCGGGAGACTTGATGAGAAATTTCAGTTAAAAAGGATTTAGCAATAGATCTCAAAATTATCCTAGTTTCTGAATCTACACTGGTCATTCCAAAAATGTCCGTAGTTTCGGATTCCAAGTTTGTACTGGGGTAATTGCCTGTCCGGGAATGGTGGACAAACTATTTTTAGATACGAAACAAGGCATGCGACATATCAAACTTCATGATTTAGCAAAAGTAGGTCATCAGAAAACATTTTTAAGGATTTCTGTTCATACTGGCTACTTAAAAAGGCCCTGCTCAGGTTTTTTTTTTCAGTAGACAGTATAGTCAGAAATCCTCAAAACGTCTCCTGATTACCTAGTTTTGTGACAATACCTTGGAATCCAAAACGATGGACATTTTTAGAAAAACCAGTGCAGATCCATCAATAAGTATATTTTTGTGATCTGCTGCAAGAAACCGCATGAAAATCGGATAGGTAACGATGTACTATTATTTATTTTCAATTTAAATTTTTTTTTTCAGAGGGGTTGGGGACGTTTGTGTTAAATAGCTTTAAATAACCTGTTCTCAAATTTTTTTGAACAATTTTTATTCTTTTTGCATCCTCATTTCTGCAAATCAAAATAGGAAATATATATTTTTGAATTTATCTGAACAATTTAGTCCTTCATTTAACAGCTCCATTGCCTGACAAAACTTTGGTCATGAATGTAACCAAGGGTCCTTCGGCTAGTAACGGAGTAGCCTGTGGCGTTGGATACCAGGAATTTTCACAGGAGAGTGAAATTTAGGCATCAAATAGAAGTAGTAGCCAAGAGCCCTTGGGGAAGGTGGAGGGGCTGGAAGATCAATTAAATATATATTTTGGCCGGCTCAAAAAGTACCAGCACATTGGTCCTAAGCTCCATCTATTGCAATATGAATCATACCTCAAA
The DNA here is from genome assembly GCA_034211315.2 of Aedes japonicus. NCBI lineage: Eukaryota > Metazoa > Arthropoda > Insecta > Diptera > Culicidae > Aedes > Aedes japonicus. The sequence goes on along the minus strand of JASCZW010000784.1, from coordinate 23,328 downwards.
ACATAACTCCCAACGACCCTTACATATTATGTCACAATAACACAGCGGATCGAAACAAAAACAAATTTTCTAATACAGCAAAGCGATAAAATGGTGTACTCTTTGGGACCAAAGGGGTTCTTGAGCTCTGACCAAATATTTGTTCACAAGTTTCCTATTAACTGTTGGTAGAAGTCTGTTAATCAGTCTGGTCATCAACCAAATTAAGAGTCTTTGGTGTAGTATTCTGTGAAGGAAGTTGCAGAGCATAGCGGAAGGTCTTTGAAATCTTTGAAATACTGTTAAACAGCAGCATCTACGATGACCTTCGCTTGGGCATATATCAGTTCATTAATTAATAGGAATAGTCGAGAATCGACATCAACCTATCTGAGGTCGTTATAGTAGTAGCCGAGGGTCCTTGAAGTATTAGCTTGAGGAAATCCAGCCATTAACTTAGGAATGTATCGAAAATAAGCTATCCACGTACATTTGCGTTGTACGCGTGTATTTGTAATTATTTTAATTTGTTCATCATAGCATGCTGTGTGTTTGACTGTCATCTTTCGTTTGTTTACTTGTTTGCACGGTTTAAATTCTGCGTTTTCAGATTGTCGCGCATTGGAAATTAAGGTTTTGGACACACAGCTACGTGAAAAAGTGTAGCTATGCGACAATTGGCAAAGTGCCCTAGAATTCATCACGCGAGAATAAAATTCATCATTACCAAATTGGGGAACACTGTTCTTTGTATGAACTGCCAGAAGGAGGCAGAAAACCAAGATCTTCCAATCCTAAACTGGATCAGAAAGTGGTAGCTCTAATTCGAAAGAACAAATCAATGTTGATACGTGATTTGGCCTATAAAGCCGGAACCAGCGTAGGGATGATTCAACGTATCAAGAAACAAAACAATCTGACGACCTACAAGAGGTAGAAGCTCGTCAAACAAAATGCAGAACAGAAGCAAAAAGTGCTGGTATGGAGAGCAGTATGTTCCTGCGGTATGAGGTCTACCATTTTCTACACCACTGGAACAACCAATGCGGAATCTATCGATTTGAGTGTCTGCAGAAGAGGTTGAGCCTTCATATCAGAAGCAAAGTACTTCTCCACTATTTTGATCGGATTCAGCGTCGGTGCATAACGCCAGAACAACTCTCAGTTTGGCGAAATATCCTGTGGTCGGATGACTCGAAGATGAACTTGATTGGACCAGATGGAAAAGGCTGGGTTCGTCGCCCCGTTGATTCTGAATCTAATTACGAAGGAGGATGCATCATAGCGTGGGAATTTTTCTTCTGCTAGCTTATTAGGGCAAAGAAGATAACTGATCAATATCTGTAGGCAGAGATCCTGGCAAACGAGATGCTGCCACATGTCGAGCGAGAAATGCCTTTAAAGTAGCAGTAAATGCAGGATATCGATCGTTAACATATTGCACGAACAGTTGAGAAATGGTTTGAGGATCATAACATCGATGTTAAAAGGTTTGATTCTTGATTTGATCAAAAACCTGTGACAGATCGTTATGAAATCCACCAAATCCAGGAGGCGTGGTATGCTATTCCGGTCACTACATGCTGAAGTCTGGATGGGTCGATGCCACACCGATTCCGAGATGTCATCGCCAACAATGGCTATGAAACTAAATATTATACAGTTAAAGCAAAAGGATGTGATTCTTCTAATTTTTTGGAGTTGAACAATCTTGAAGGGCTGTTGGTGTTTCAAATGGTTTTTATAGATTCAGTAATGTTGACTTTCTTTGCATAAGGTGATAAACTAAATTTCAGAGACAGAAAGCATACATTTTTATGAATCTTTTATTTATTTTGATACCGAACATGATTTATAAGACGCTGGTATAATTGTTTTGTCCAACAAAGTAAGTTTTACAGAATCCTGTTGTTCTCCGTTAATCTTTTTTCCTGAGAGTTCAGTTTTTAAGAAAATAATCTACAGGAGAAGCACGTGGACTAAACGAATTCATACGCATCGCGGAAAATAAAAATCAACAATATGCTTCAAGAAACTACATTCATAACAATTTTGTCTACCAACACCTCTTCTATGCTTCTTCAAAGCCAACATTTGTACAAAACAGCCCACTCTCTAGATGTTAGTGAAAACAAGTTAATAAAACCTTTATAAAACCATAAAGATTTTGAAAATATTCAAGTTTAAGATGTTATGGCCACTTGAGAACCTTCATAAAACCTATTGGCTGCCATGAAAACCAGCGTACGGTCAAATGGCAGCTATCAAACTTTAAGTAAAGTACTGTGATATCGTGGTAAGTTTTTGTTACTCTGCTTTGATCGATTTTCTGCTCTTCTAATTCATTAAGCAGTAAATGATATCTTAGAAAACAGTTGTCGAGTAATTCATGGTTCGGGCCTAAAAACCATCTGTAAACAATGAGTTTAAATGTTAAACTCTCACGAATCGCAAGAATCCTAGTATATCCAGCTATTCCATATAGTAGAACTAACAATATTCTACTAGATGCTGATTTCTTTCCAAAAGTGATTTAAGATTGAAGAGAAATTGACATTTAAAGTCATTGTTTACAAATGGTTTTTAGGTGCTTAACATGAATTCCTCGAGAGTTCTAGTGTTGCAGACATTATTTATACAATTATCTGATATCAAAATATCTTAAATTAATTGAGCTTTTTTAACGGGGTATCCTGCTCCAAATCATATGCGCATTTAATTCAACAGTGAATATTGGCACGATAAGAGGCAAAAATCAATGCGCTTTGGAGATTATGCAAGTTAACTACAACAAAAACAGAAATAAAGCAAATATATTCGATAAAATAGTTATAAATTTCCTGAAAATTGATAGAATTAAATAAGGCTATCTAACAAAATGCCGAAAATGGTCTCCGATTTACAGTTCATTTGATTTACATTTGAATTTTGTGCATTTGATCTACATTTCCATGATTTCTTATAATTCAATATGATGATTGGAAGAACCACAGTTTTGCCAAAAAGCCAATATATCTCCGCAATAACTACTATAAAACTATTTGGTCATGTTTTTTGCCGTTTTGAAAAGGTCAACCCGTTTTAAGCGATTCACTGGAGGCAAAATGGTTTTAAATTGCTTTTTCAACTGACCATAATAAGATAATATGATTGAGTCCTAAAACGGCTTTTCAAAACAGTAATTAAACCTTTGATAAGAGTAAAGATAAGATAAGAGCAACTAGTTGTGTACGCTTTCATGAACCTGTCTAAAATATGAAACCTTTTGGAACCTCTTGGTGCCATAATCAAACTTAATTGATTTCTAGTGGCTTTCATAAATCTTTCATAAAACTTAATACAGTTGGATGATTTGGAAGTGTTTCTTTGGGCGCAATGTGTAGGAAAAAGTGTTTAGAATACAAAACTAATGATTTGTTGTTATGTGTATAGAAATTGTCTTAGAATCAGCTTCTCTGATTAGACTAATAGCTGCTTATAATATACTAAAAAAAAATATATAAGAATAAATAAACTAATCCAATGAAACTAATTACCCAAAAGTAGCAAACTTCTATCTTACGATCTACTTGTACACGTTAGTTACCGTCGTCTCTGGAATAATATCTATCCTCATCATTTCAATGCGTTGTTCACTTTGGTCATGAGCTTTTGTAAACGCTTAATTCACTATGGCAGTAACAAATCAAATTGAACAATGCCTAATGCATTGTTCAGATTGAAATACGCGAACACTGAAAATATTTTTTCGTAAATTCATTAACGCTCGTTTTGTAATCATGCGTTTCGTACGTAAAACAAATGTTTTGTAAATTGTAACTACAATTCGTTAAACATCTGAGGAGCAGAAGCATTCAGAACAACTTTTTCGTTCAATGCACGAATTAAATTTCGTGCGGGCCAGCCAATCACTACTGATCTTTTATCGTAACCGTGTTGTTGCTGAGAAGGGTTACAATCATTTGAAATGTAAAGAAATGCATCGCGAGCTTCAACTCGAAGCTTGTAACATCATCTTCATTCGTCTCGAAACTTATCATGATGGCATCTCATGACTGCTGGTATCAAACAAGGATTCAGCTTTCCCTGATTGAGTAGGATCTCAACTCAGAATCATTAGAAGCAAACCACTGTGAGAAACACCCTTCCTTACGAATGCGTGTGTTTTTTAAATTCATGTCAAGTCGATAAATCAGATCTGGCAAATGATACATATCTTTTTATTTTTCACTAAAAAAATTGTAATAATTCAAATTAGTTACAATAAATAGTACAAATCTGTTCAATACAATTCTGTGCAGAAAACAACGAGTATGCTGCCCGAGCAGGAGACAACAACATATGAATACCTAATTTTGATCTTGATAACTGGCCGTGGTATTGAAGAGCTCAGATTAAGAGGTAAAATACCTAAGCAAAATATCAAAAGAGTTGCAAGCAAAATATCTATTCAATTACAAAACCTGTTATTTTGAATACCTGGAAATACCTGAGAGGTACTATTTTGGTATTGTCTTACCTCCATTTGGTAGTTGCATAACATTGTGGAAACAATTTTATGGTATTATCCTCAGGTATTTCATCTCTTAATCTGAGCTCATAAATACCAATTGAGGTAAGACAATACCGAAAAAGTACCTCTCAGGTATTCTCGGGCATCCGAATTAACACGTTTTGTTATTCGAGAGATATTTTGCTTTCAATTCTTAGGTATTTTACCTCTTAAACTGACCTCTTAAATACCAAGGCCAGTAGTAACTCATACGATACACATTGCAGTATAAACTTAATTTCATTTTCAGTGTTACATGTTTACTTTTGTCAGTCTGAAACCTAATTTACATGAGAGCAACATTTCAGCCAAACAGTACGCAGGCTCGAGCCACGAAACAGCAAGAAAAAATATCTTCGAACTAAACTCACTTCAATTTGCAAATTTTGTGTTAAAAATCTAGGCTAAGAATCGAAAACCCCCCAAATCTTAGTAAGAGTAACAACAAAATCTGAGCAAAATAATTGATTGAAACCATTTATAACTACAAGCAAGATATTTTCATGATCTTTAACCAAATCTTCGAGGCCTATAAAAATGAATTGCTTGAGATAGACTAACATGATTCTTTAAACACACTATCAATTTTGAATCCACAGGATGCCTATGTAGAGAACGGTAATATTGTGTATCTTTTTTTACTTTCAATTAGGCAATAAGTTCAAGACAATTAGAGACTATTCAAGGCCCAAATTTGGCCTTAAACTGTCTTCAACAATCCAACCTTCCACTCAAACCTCACATCTCGCAAATCATGACAAATTCAAATCACCTCGTAACTCCTGTGCACAAAACAGTTCGGTCATCAATCTAAAGAGGTTTCGCTTCACACTCATTAAAGTTCTCCATCCTCACCCGAAGGGGCAGAAATCACAGGGCGATAAAACAACCCATCCATAGATCATCCATCCATTGAACCAAGACGCCCCTCACAACCGACGACGATAAAAGCGTCTCCGAAGAAGTCAAACCAAAGAAAATCCACCACAACATAAAGCAAAACTTCGCAAAGTATCAGCTCTGGTCTCTGCGCTCGAGCGTATGTTGATGTTAGTGTGTGCGACTACGGCCCGTACCATAAGATAGGTACAGTTACCTAACTGTTTCCACTTTCCCCACAACCCCTACACACACGCAGAGACCTCGTCGCCCGTTGGGTTGGTTGGCAGCAGCGATCGAGCATGCATGAATATCTCGCCCCCCCCCCCCCTTTCTTCGCCACGAACCTCCTTCACCGTTTCTACGGCATCAACTTCCTTCGCCCATAAAAACCATCATTTTTATAGTTTAGTAGTGTTTTTCCTTCACTCTCTTTCCCCGGTTTTTTTTTCGACCATTTCTTCGTCGCTGCTTGCGGTCTCTTGCGGTTGGTTGGTTGAAAAGCATTCGACGACCGGTACTCCATTCATATAGAAAACAGCAGAAACTGTGCATGATCATCACGCGCCTATCGGGTTGTTTCCTCCTAACAGGCACTCCGGCAGTCGGTCTGTCGGTCGGTCGGTCGCTCGGTCGGTTAGGTGTTGGTGCTGGGATCATTGTTAAAACACATCGCCGCCGCCCTGGCCGGGCTAACCTTTGAAAGGCCATTTGATTAGCATGATGTGCAACATCGACGACAAGCGGGAGGATCGCAGCGGCGACGACAGTTTTTCGAGTGACGCAACTCTTCCGACTTTCTGCTTCCGCATATATCCGGGTTTGATTGTGGGAAGCGACCGAACCGCGAAAGTTCTTCGGGGTTTTTGCTTCTTCTTCTCCGAACCACGATTTATGGGAACCCGGTGTGGCGCGGCATGGTGGCGGCAGTCAGTGGCACCCCATGATCAGAGCTGGAGTCTCGCGGGGGGAAGGAAGGCAAAACAGAAGCTAACGGTTCCACTGATTTCGGGTAGAACCGTGTCTATCGGGTTTGGGTTGGATTATGGCATAGGTACGGAGGCACACAGTGCTAACATTAAAAACACATTTTCGATGCTAAGTCATGTTTTGAATGCCAATTATCGAGTTTTTTTTCTCTCTCCCGCGGTCTTCACTGGCTTAGAATCCGTAAGAGTAGAGCGCGGTACGATGAGCAGCGTTTGCCATGGCGGTTGGAACGTTTTTTTTACAGTTATTTGGTGGAAAGGCGTGCTTCTAAATGTTGGCCAGTTGGTCAGGGATTGTCTGGTTCTGGGTGTGAATAGAAGTGGCATGGGATCTCGGAAGGTATCAGATTGACTTTTAATAAAAAGTTGTAATGATAATTGAGGTAGAACTGTTAGCTGATCTCTAACTGGGTTGAAAATTTCAGACTATTTTTGTACCGATTCGGTTCGAATCTCAAAATCTAATTCCAAATCTCTAGTGCAAACGTAAATTTATCAGGTAAGTACTTAGATTATGACGAGTTATTAATCATTGGGACAAATATGCAAATTGATAAACAATGAGTTTAAAGGGTGTCCACGATGAAATTGCCATACACAAAATTGATTCGTAAAATTCGAGTTTTCGTCCGATTGCCATCAAATTTTCAGGGATTGAAAATAACTATTAAACTACATTTTACCATTTTACTCGTATTTTATTTACAGTCCATATGCAAATGCCCGCACCTTGGCCTAACCCCGGCCATAAGATTCTGCACAACCTTGAATCAACCGTTTTTGCATGTAAACCCATACTTTCTTCAGTTCCTCGACTGTCTTCACTACCTTAGGTCGTTTAAGAAGGTGCTGCTTCATAATCGCCCAGTACTTCTCGGTGGGGCGGAGCTCCGGAGTGTTGGGAGGTTGAACGTTTTCGGCACGAAATTGACCTTATTGTCCGCAAACCACTACAGCACGTCGCGGAGTAGTGGCATGAGGCCAAATCCGGCCAGAAGATTGTTGGGGACGTTGTGGGCCTTCAGGAGAGGAAGCAGCCGCTTCTGGAGGCAATCTTTATGTACACCTGTCCGTTCATCGTGTCCTGGGTCACGAAAGGTGCACTCCGCTTCCCGCGTGCAGATGGCTTGCCAAACCAGGAATTTCTTCGCAAATTTGGACATCTTCTGAGTGCGGACATGCTCCGGAACGCTGAACTTATCCTTGGCCGTGAATAACAGGTTGCCGGGGATCTGTTTGAAGTCGGCCTTCACATATGTTTCGTCGTCCATGATGCAGCATTCAACTTTCGTCAGCATGTAAAGGTACAACTTCCTGGCACGGGTGTTGGCGGACTTGTTCTGCTTCTCGTCGCGATTAGGGGCCTTTTGTACCTTGAACGTTCGAAGCCAGCCTTAGTTTTGGCCTTCTGGACAGAAACTTCGGCAGGTGCAGCTTCTTAGCCACATACCGAACGGAGGCGTTCGGATTTCGGTTGAAGGCCCCAACTAAGCGGTTGTGATTTTTGGTGTTGTACGGAATACTTTTTCCTTCACTTCTGGGCTTCCGATCGGTGGTCAACCGTTCCTCGAACCGCTTAATCACTCGCAACACCGTGAAATTCGCGATTCCCAACGTTTTAGCGATGGAACGATGCGAGAGATCGCTTGTTCTCGTGATGAATGCGCAAGATTTTATCACGCACGAGCTGTTCTTTCGACTCCATTTACGCGAGTTTTGATCACAGGACTTTAAAACTTGCAGGATGTAAATAATGCACTATGAACTAAATTAACCAAAATTTTCATTAAATTCTACCCAACGGTTAAAAAGTTAGAGCAATTTCATAGTGTAGCAATTTCATCGTGGACACCCTTTAAACGTAGATTTCTAACGAATCGCAAAACACTCTTGATAACTGAAAGCAGCATCTAGTAGCGGAATGTCTGTTCTACCATTTGGTGTTGTTCGATGTCCTAGGAGTAATGTGATTCTTGAGGAATCAATATTTGAAGGAGTTGGCTACATTTGGTTTCTAGGCCCTTATCATTAATTGCTCGAGGTGCGATAACTTCCCACATTTGTCGTACAGACTAAGATCAGCTTACCCAAATATGAGTGAAGAATACCCATAATCGCGAAAAGTGCACATATCCATTTATGGGTACATTACTACTTACCCATATTTGAGTAAGAAGAAATCAGAAGAAAAATTAGTATTTTCCATTTAATGTTTCTTCTGATTTCTAGTTACAGGTATTCCACTAAACAGCTTAAACTCTCTAGGAATCATATTTGAGTATTTTTTCCCATAGAAATTTACTCAAATATGGGTAAAGTCAACTTTACCTATACATGAGTATGTGCACTTTTTTGCGATTATGGGTAAACTGAGCTAAGCTTGTATGAGAGCTTTCAATGTCAGAATAATGTATGAATCAATCGTAATGTATGTTACGTATGAATGTTACATTGAAATTTGTAGCTGTCATTTGAAAAAGTACGAAAGTTATTCTTTTGATTTATATATAACACATAAAAAGAATGGCCCGTTACTTATGATATGAATACTTTTAAAAGGCATTAATAATCAATGTTTTTCAATATCAGCCTCTTAAAATATTTACCTGTAGTGCCCACGCAAACGATTTTGACATCACTGATAACTTCTTTCATTTAACCAAAATTATTTCCAAGCATGTTCTTCTTTCTTGGCTCTGAGTTGGGAAATATCGCAAGTCATTAAATAAATATACCAAATGAATTTCCAGATCATATCACGGTAGCATCCGCATATTTGTGTAGCAAGCAAATTCAAACACTTCAAACCAGGCAACTCGCATTTGCATTCCTGGGTGCGTCGATAATTATTGCGACACATTAAAACTTGCGTTACTTTTTTCATACTTGACCGAAATTACCAAATTTTGCCCAGATTCTCTTTGAAAAGTAATTTTAACATCCGTTTAGTTGTGCAAGACTCGGCGAGGTTCCGGTAGAGATAAAAAAAAACCAACAAACCGTTTTTAAGAGGATTTCGATTACCCACATGCAAAATCCAGGGTTCCTTCGTCAAACTAATGAATATCATGAATCATTCGATCGTCTCAAGGGTTCTCCAGCTGTTCCATGAACGGATGCCAGTGGATCACAGGTTAGGAAAGCGTAGATTGCTCATTTCAAGTAGAATTCTAACATTTTGACCGGGGACCTAAAAAAATCTTGATGATTCGCAACGTTTCATCTAGAACCATGAAATAGCCGAGAAATTATCCAGATTGTAAACCTTGAATCCGAAATTGGGACGAACGCCATAAGAGTAATGCCAAATCCCTACACAATTCCGCTGTACATTTTCTTTTCAAACGGAGAAAGCTGTTGAAATTCGCTCCGAAATACCTGATTAAGCAGGCCACCTCCACTAGTGGCAAACGGAGTGAACCATTCGTGACCAAAAGGACTCACAAACGGTGCAAACGCACAAGTTGAATGTACCTAAACACAGTTTTTGTTGTTTTTGAGACAGCACGATCAAAAACCATTGTTTCGTCCCGATTTGATTTCATGCCACGACTCCAAAACCTTGCAGGAGTGGAATGCGGCTCATTCTGTGGATTTTGTACCAAAAGACATGAACCCACAAAATTCGTTCAATCGTTCGTTCAATCAAAACTTGCCAGGCCACGAAGATGCGCAAGATCTGAAGAAAGGCAAAGGACGAAAAAGAAATTATGAGGTAGTGAAAACTCAAAACTGTGAAAAACGTACCGGAAACGATTGTACAGGCTTTGATGGAGGGCTTCAATTGCGATAAAGCTTTACTCATACTTATTCTAAAATTTCCCTGACGTATGTCAGCTGAAATAAATCAATATATATATTGAATTACTGTGATAACTTGGGTTTATTTCGATAATTATAGCCGATTGACCAATCAATCAAAAGTGGTGCAATAATTATCGACTCACCCTTTACGTAGAACACGCTTATTTGATTCTGCTCAGTGACTGAATTTAAGTGACACATACGGAGTTGTCAAAATCTGAGTAGATTTAATGAGTTTGGCTCAGCAAGATCTACCCATAATTTGAATAAATTGAGCGAAACGTTCATAAAGTTCAAGTTGGTGTATTATTGGCAATACAATGGCAGAAGATGAACCTTGTACGGTAATTTTTCAACTGACCAAGGAATGGACTGAGGTAAAAAATATCTATTAATATGTAAAACGAAAACTCGTTTTAACAGTCAGATCCTTTTATTGTAGGGAAGTAGTGGTATTGCTTTCTCTGCAAATAATTAAATACGGTTGTTTTTTTTTTCATTGATCAATTCAATTTTGATGATTAATAGGTAGAGTGGATGTTTGCAAAATACAACAACATTGAAATGTTTCATAAATTAAATATACTATTCAGATAGCAAGCATGTATCAAGATTTGGGATGAACTTATTTTTGGATTTTGAGTTTTGACTGAACTGAGAATTCAGTTTTGAGTAGTTTTGTAATAGCGTGAATCGTGAACACAAAATTATGGTTGCTATATTACACCTCGCAATACAGTGTTATTGAGTAAGCAGCTGCTGGATCATGCTGGATCAAAAATTAATCAATCGCTTATCAACAGTTGATACCTATTTTTTAGCTGATAGGCTGGCAAATGATATTCTAGCTTGTTTTACTACTTATCTACAGAAAAAAGATGGGAAAGGCTAGTTTACAAGGAATGAATAGTTTGATTTCTCCTATAACTTTCTCCTGTACCTATGTCCAAGCTTACTTGGAATGGTTTGTGCGGTGTCCGTGAGTGTCAACAGGACGGCAAAGATGAGTAATTGTTCAAGAGCTGCGGAGCTATACCTCAATAGTATTCATCAGTATAGTTCATATAACATCATTTCTATCGGTAGACATAACGTGAGAAAGGTGATTTAACGTACTGCTTGTAAAATGAAGTGTTTTGAGACAGTTTTGACGTTATTATGGACGATAAGAACGGAACTAAATGGACGCAAAGTATCTGAATAGGTTGTAAGAAACTTTTTGACATTGATATGAATAACAATAGAGTTTAAAACGTACATAAGACTGAAGCTTAAAGGATTGGGCTTGCCTTACATGCGTCAAAAACAAAATTCGTGTGGGGAAGAGGTACAAGAGATGATAATGTAAACCTCCCGCCACGAGTTCAGATCGACGATGATGAAATCGAGCCGGCAGACAAATTCGTGTACGTAGGCTCATTGTCGAACGCCAATTACGACACCAACAGAGAGATATAAAGGCAATGACTGGCAATCTAGCTAACTTTGATTTCCGAAGGACGCTAAGATCGAACAAAGTTCACCAAACTAAAGGAAAAACACAACAGTTTATTGCAACAAAACTAATTTACTATAAAATCCCATGTATTTATCAGATGAAAATCAATTTTACAGTAAAGTTGTATACATGTTTTAGGCTTACAGTTTACATACATAGGATCAACTATTGGATTGTTTCGTGAAATTCTCAATACTCGCTTCACGCCTGTCGTATTCGGTACTTCGTTTTTCATTTTTATCGACTTCCTACGTCTGTCATTTGTATCTTTTAATTATTTATTGGTTTTTATGCGTTCTTGCTTCATCATCGTCCAATAAGTTCTGATTGGACGTGGCGTAGTGCAGCTTGGTGGATTCAAGTTCTTTAAGACAAAATGTTACGAATCAATCTCATTCCATTACAAAACGGTCATAGAATAGTGACATGCCAGCCAAATTCAGCCAGCATGGGGTTTTTTCATTGTACTGCTCAAAAAATGGCAAAAGACGTTTATGGAGGCATCAATGTTTATAAGTTTCACTGTTGATGGTTGCCTGCTGTGACGACAATCGCAGTTAGCTTTTCACAGGTGCAGATCATAGCCAGCCAAATGAGATATTTTGATGTGTATTTCGATATTGAATTAATCTTTTTGCAACGATCATCCACTTTGAGTTCATCTTTTACGGAGTTAAATTCCTGTACTGGCAATAGTTGGAGTTCAGCTTTGATGTATGTTTCATCATTCAACACACAGCAAACGGTGCTGGTTAACATCTCCGTGAAGAGCTTCTTGGCACTGGTCTTGGAAACTATTTGCTGCCGTTCATCGCGGTTTTGAATGTTTTGAACCTTGTGTGCATGTAACTCAACTCTTGCCTTGATCTTTTGGACGTTACTTTGCGAAACGCCGGCATTTTCAGCAACACCATGTGTTAAAGTGTTTAGATTTCGCGTGAAACTATCCATATCCTTTCTCTCCGTCTTTTTATATGCTACTCCGCGTTCCTACTACAAGGAAATTAACTGAATGTAAGCAATACTTTTCAAAGAGGAACTGTGCAAAATTTGCATAATTTCTGTTTAGTTAAAACAGCGTTTCATCCAGTTTCTAGGCAATAATTTCGTGTTCGCCCTTTACTGAAATTAGCCATCTAAGTAGTCCTCTTTGGCCACGTAGGTATCTTTGAACGGAAGGTGACGTACAGTGGAAGAAACGAATTAACACTTATAGCACACTTCGCAAACATCGGTCGAGTACGATGGGCTGCACATGTCATAAGGGTGTTAGACGAAAGCGCAGTCAAATTATTTTTGACAGCGGATCGCGAAGTGCACAGTGCCTGAGGTACGTAACGAGTAAGGAGGATTGATTAAGTAGAAGGTAGCCTGTAGATCCTTCAAAGATTGTGAGGCTGGCGAAGTGCTGCCTTTGACCGAATAGAATGGAGAAATCTTCTGTGTACAGCCAACCCTGCTCAGAGGAATGGTGAGTCAAAGTGTGACAATACATGCTGTGGTTGGTATTTAATGAATCATTGTTTAATCAATGAATCTCAATAGAATAGAATATTCTGCTTAAGATGTTGCTTGTATAGTCTGAACAATTCCCAGCCAAATCATATAAGATCTTTATACAAGATTTGCAAAAATTGGAACATGATTGAGCGTCTGATCTTGACATTGATAACTTTCACACTTTATAATGTAATGTTATTGCTTTTGAAATAAGGTATCGGTAGAATAAAGTTAGAATACATTTATAGATAACGATAAGATCAAAGCATTATTTTCCTTTTTGGGTAGACTAGAATTGGCAAATCTGCCAATATCGTACGCCACTAAAGTGCGATTAAAAATGAATTTGTATTATTGTATTCATTTTGAATCTGATTTCGTTTGTCGATTACTTATAGAAATAATTGCTCGTCATATATTAAAATATTGTCTTAAAATATTCGCCAAGGTTCTTATAATAGGTTCACAAAACATATGAGTTTATAGTTTCAAAAGAATCATACAATTTTCTATGACATTAATGCAATATTTGCTAACATTTTTTTCTACACATTTGCAAAGTTTAAATTTCATTACACAAAAAAAGTTCCAAAATATCCCAGGTACGTCAGCTTAATACAAAACAGGGAAAAAGTTTGGAATTATTTTGGAAATTCCTCTCCGGGAAACAGCATATGAAAAAAAAGATTTCGAAGTCCCGGATAATAAACCTAATGATAAAATAATCCATAATCTTTCGATGACGTACTTTACGTCAAATGGTGAGGAATAATCTTTCTGAGAATCGTTCAACAAGTTCTGTTTAAAGTTGTTTTAAATCAGATACTAGAGAAGATTGATTCGACTTTAAATTCTGGAGTAGATCAAAATTCCAACTTGATTTTATGAACACGGCACTAAGCTTATCCAATGCCAATTTCTCACAAAATGCAAATCAATTCTACAAACATATTTTATCAATACGTATCGGAGCGGTTGTGCAATTTAATTGATTGATTTTTCATTTTCAAGAGGCGAATATTGGGAGAACTTAGTATCGTGTTTATTAAATCGATGATTACCTGTTTTCTGTATTCATTGAATATGAAAAAAAGCTAACATCGCCTCAACCTTGGAAACCTGTGCCGGGTACCTGGTACCCTAAGACCCAAGGGAGTTCCAGATAAAATCTTTAATCTAATCGAAGTGCATCATGATGCTTTTACGTAGCTTCACAAGTAACGTTGCCAAAACCATCCAGCTTAATTAAGTTTTATGAAATCCACCAGAAATCAATTTGGTTTTATTAGGGCACCAAGAGGTGCCAAAAGGTTTTTATATTTGTCAGGATCTTGAGAACCTACCCAGCTTGATTACAATGATCGTAAAACCTGGTTTTCGCAAAGTCTTTTACTCACATCAAATGTTGTGTTTCGACTTTATGAACTCGTAAAATGTTGTTTTGAAATGCCGTTTTAAGACTCATTCAAATTACCTTATTATGGTCAGTTGTAAAAGCACTTATAAACCATTTTTCCTCCAATAAGTGCAGCAAATGGCAAATAAGTTGGGGGTTTTAAAACGGCAAAAAACATGACGTTAAATTGGCTTTTTTGACAAAACTGTGATTTTTTTTCAATCGTCATATTAAAATATAGGAAATAATTGAAGTTGGCAAGTTGGCTCTCTGGCGTTGAGATTAATTGCTTTGTTTTCGTAATGAAATACTACTATCACACTCTATGAGTGGTTCCAATAGCACCCTCAGTGTTGGTTTAAATCGGCCCAAATCGGTTTTGCAGCATTATTTAAAATCAATTTGTTTTCCCAATGGAAAACCACAATCACACTTTGTGAGTGGCCCCAATACCATCCTTACTGTTGGTTTACACCGGTTAAAATCGGCAATTAGCTTACTAATTTTCAAATATTACATAAGAAAGCTTATCGTTAACCAAAACGAACCCTGCTGCTACCCAATCCTGTTATCCAAAATCCCAGTGATTTCTCGTCGAAGTGTAGTGGACTCCACGGCTTCCAATAAATCAAGTATCACGTCAACATATTCCTACCCTTTCCTTACTTGACCTGCATTCGGGCGGGCCGGCGCCTGTTTTGCCTTAGTTTGGGATCAACAGTTTGCACACACTGAAGATGTAAGTTAGTCCCAACCATCATCTGTTGGTTCTCTGTGTAATAACAGATGCTCCGGCAGCAACGGAATAGCAACCTCGGGTGGTTAATCATACTTATGCAATCAGGTCACGGCATTTGTTAAGCTCTAAAATTTAAAATGATTTCTTAAATTCTTGAGGAAGTTACTGATATTTCATACTGCTTCTAATAAATTAATTATGAGAATTTTTCAAATTTATTTATTAGCAAGGCAGAGATTTGAAGGTCAATTATATCAGCTATAAATTTTACAATTATGGGTAATTAGGCATAATTTAATTAGGCTGAATGCAACTAAGCTTAACGTCATTAAGGCCGAAAGAGCTTGTTAGCGGATTGAAAGTAAAAACTTTAAATTCAATTTAAAAAAAATTCAAAAGAACTGCTTATGATTGAGAGAAGGGAAAATTTCTCATGACAATTTATTGATTTGTTGTTCCAAATATTTCGAGAAAGCCCAAGACATTTGAGAAAATTGATTTTTTTTTCAACTGCTCACGATTCAAAGAAGGAGAAATCTACCATGGATGTTCCATTGTTGCACGTCTCAAAGATATCAAGTTGAGTTCTCATATTGTGAGTTTTTAAATTGGGAAAAATCGCTCAGGGCTGAAGGAAAGTATAATCTCCCATTTGAGTTCATTAATTCAAATTCCGAAAAAAAAACAAAATTCTTATCCATGGTTAAATTCTTAATTTAACTGTTAGCAGGTGATGTTATATTGAAGTAGCAGAAGTAACAGCTTACAAGACGAAATTTCCCATGAAAGTTTATTGGTCTCATGTCATGAGAGATTTCCTGATATAATAAATTTTGTCTTTGTCAAGGCATGCTAGCTGATTGGAAGTTTTGAAAGAATAAAGATCTACTCATGATTTGAATATGAAATAATAGCCAATGAATGTTCATCAGAATAGATTTCATGAAATTTAAAGTTAAAATATCTCCTTTCCCAAAATTGGGCAAGTGTTCCATTCCGCTAAATGGCTTTCGAACTTATGGTTTTCGGCCGAATGGCTTTTAGTTTTTAGCTTAATGTTTTTCGGTCACTGACTTTTCCGGTCTAATGGCTTTCAGCTAATTTTACCCAATACTGTCAGATAAAAACTTCATTGAATAATGAAAATTTTGGAGTTTTGGATTTTCAGTCAATGCACAGTGGGAAAAAACGGACCCAAATTCCCACAGATGAGACACCGCTGGATTGGCTGCTTGAAATATATCATGTCTTATGGGAAATTTGCCAAAAAATTGAATGATGCCATTTTCAACCTGCGCCGAGCCCGGGAAATGGCCCATTTTACCCCATTTACCCCTGAAAATATGTCTTTTTGAGTTGGCATCAATGTTACTACAATCTCTGCTGAATGGTTTGCCCGCATAGAATCCTATTTCATATTACAAACTCTGGGAAATCGACTGGTACAAGTTTCATTCAGTTCCGAGCTCGGAAAGTGGCTTATTTTGCCCAATTTCCCCATCAATTTGAGATTTTCTTGTTTGTACCCTTTCAGCTACAATCGCTGCCAAAGTTTTTAGCTGAAAATAGCCTATCTTACGTGAAAAAGTCTAAAAAATCTAATGGTGTTATTTTCGTTTAGTTACAGAATCGGTAAACTGTCCATTTTACCCCATTTAACCCTATATTTGTGTGTTTTTAAGCTTTTATTCATATATCTACAATCGCCGCTGAACTTTCTACATGATAAAGACCATGCCGTACGTGAAAAATACTGAGAAATCGAACGGTGCCATTTTCAGCCTGCGCCGAGCCCGGGAAATGGTCCATTTTACCTCATTTACCCCTAGAAATGTGTCTTTATGAGTTGGCATCAATGTTACTACAACCGCCGCTGAATGGTTTGCCAGCATAGAATCCTATTTCATATTAAAAACTCTGAAGAATCGAATGGTGCAAATTTCATTCAGTTCCGAGCTCGGAAGAGGGCTTATTTTGCCCAATTTCCCATTAGTTGGAAATTTTCTTGTTCGTACCCTTTCAGCTACAATTGTTGCCAAAGTTTTTGGCTAAAAACAGCCTATCTTACGTGAAAAAGTCTAAAGAATTGAATGGAGTTATTTTCGTTTAGTTACAGAATCGGAAAACTGTCCATATTGCCTCATTGGTGGCAATGGTTGGATCTATTAGAATTATTTTTTCTTCAATTTAATGAAATATTACTGGTTTAAAATGCTTGTAAAGCTTAACACATAGCCTTCATTTATCCATGTTTTTTTTTTTGTGTAGAAATCGTACAATACAAAACAAATACAACATAAAACGGTTGATATTTCCGAAGCATGTGTTCAAACATCTATGATGCTGATTTATCAAATCTGCTGATATTGTCAAATCCAATACGAACCTAAAGGTGAAAAGTGAAGCCATATGGTGTGTGCTACTGAAAAGATTGGCTAGAGATTCTTGTTGGGATCTGTACTTTGCGCGGTGATTACGTTTTGACAATAGTTTCTGAGCCACCTCTCCTTAAATTACTCAAACAGCCAACAATGTAATAATTTACGATTAGTAATCGTCAGAATGAAAAAAAAAAACTTTCCAACGAGGGATTATTTTTTCAATCTTCCACGATCATTCCACTAACCCGATCGTATCATCGAAAGAAAAGGCAAACTCTTCTTCGAATGGCACTTCACCCAGTCCCATTTGCATATCCTGACATTTGTCGTGCTTTGTAACAGGTTCGGATCAGCTCTATGGCATTTGAAATTTTGAAGAAAGTTTTAAAAAATTAGCTTCATTTATCACTCGTACTGCATTAATTCGACCCGCTCCCGTGTTGCAAACAAAATGTCACGCAAAACAACCTACTGCGATCTGAAGCCATCTGAACATCTGATGATGATCATAGACCGGTTGCGGGCCCAATCAATCATATTCATAAGCTCCACGCGTTCGTAGTTCACATCCAATTAACGATCCCATAGTCTATAGAGTTGGCGCTCATTATCGATCGAGCATCAATTGCTTCGAGAAAATACAAATTGATCCTATTACTACACCGGCGCAGATTTTGCTGCTACTCATGGGAAAATCCCGGAATGGATGAGCGACAATTTGCTGTTCATGTTCAATCGTCATAAATTGCACTCGGCTGGCCACCAACATCGGGCCTGGAGTTCTTTTCAATAGGACAAACATTGCGCGACAACTGAATCGGTGCTGAGGGCTCATGCGAACGTGTCAATAAGCATCCCGCTAGGAGAAGGAGGCGAAGGATCAGGAGGGGCTGGAACGAACAGACAATTGTAATAATTGTCTATTGGAGGCGATGTCCATCAGATCAGATTTAACCGTCGACTCTCCTAGCTGGCTGCAAAAGCAGACGTGAATGGGGCTTTTCAAGTGTTTTATTATATCGGTGGAAAAGCAGTCGAACAAAGCCCGAACCGGTTCGGAATGGTGCAGTTACTTAGCTTTGATCATCGCTGGCTGGCAGGCGTTCGGTTCGATTGATTCTTGCGTCTCTTGTGGAGCGTGGATATAAACACAGAGTGGTGTTATTTTCCAATTTACAGTACCTGGAAAAACGGAGAAGGAAAATTGTTAATAAAATAATTGATCGGAAATATCATCCATCGTTTCTCTGTTTGCAGTAGGAAATTGAAATGATTGCATAATGAAGCATCATCATTGGGAAATAATTGTGGCGTGGTCGCGCGCAATTTTGGATTTAATTGATTTGAGATAATAACTGCATGGGGATGCTGTGAACGGTGGATACCGAGGGGTGTGGGACTGGGGTTTTCTTGAGTTAGATGATTGCTTTGTAGACTGTGCTTGCTAACATTATTCGACTTTTGGGGAATTTGTATCCTGTAGCAGTTGAATTTTAAGGTATTTTGAAATAACTGTATCTCTCTGATATGGACTATTTGGAAGTGCAGAAATTTAATACATTTACTAAACGTTATCAAGCTAAATTTAAAGTGAGTATCTTCATTGTAGGTCTAAGTGTCTTTCATATTCGACCCATAAGTGAGAATCACAAGAAAGTATTTTATGCCAATTTCAACGAATTCAATGCCACCAGTTGTGATGTGCGTCACAATGATGATAAAATATACAGAGATGGGTAAAAGAACAAAAGGTTGCCACCAGTGTTCCCATCTTCATTACAAAAATATAACGTTGGTGAGTAGAAATTGCTGAATACAGGTTCATGAACAACATAATGCAAATTTCTTGATTATTGGGTAATGAATAGCAATGTTTAAAAGTGCAAAATCGAACATGGTAGTGCACTTACTCGTTTTCGCTGAAAACTTAACTTAAAAACTTTTGATTTGGCTAGTGATTTGTAGATGCGGACAAAAAACTCAAGTTTTCGTTTTATTCAGAAGTCTAGGAACACGAAGCTCTGCCAAGAATAGTGCCTGAAAAAACATATTCTAACATTCATTATAGTACATAAAGGTTCTGTAAGGTTTTATTTAAATTTGGCTAGGCCACTATTGTCGAGAGACACTTCAGTAATACTGTGAGAATAAGGTTGGTTTAATCAAAAAGGACCTCGATCTCACCCAATTAAGAAATATTGGGCAATTGGTAAGCGGAAGCGGAAAAAAACTGACAAGGTAACTCGGTATTCAGGATGTGGTATGGAGATGGTGGAATGATAATAATGCTTAAATTGACGAACAGAGTGTCCAAGATATGGTAAGGACATAGACTGTTGCGCATATTTCGGATATACATTCACAAAATCGTATTCTGTTTCAAATAAAATGTTCAGCATGATGTGAATATTAGTCGGAAAATACAGAAAAACAATTAATCATCTCAATATCGAAGAAATTTGCGGACTTTTCCCAGAATACGTTTCATTAACCGGCACACTTTATTTTCATCAATCGTTTTGGCAATCTTATTCCTATTGGTACTCAATTCATTGATGCTTTTGACGACACTGCCGTTCACCTTCAGGTTCCTCTTCACTATAGCCCAAAATCTTCCTATTGGTCTGAGCTCGAGACAGTTTGGTGGGTTGAGTTCTTTCGGTATAAACTGAATCCCGTTGGTTTCATACCACTGTATTTAGCACTGTTTTACTGTACTGACAGTTTGCAAGATCTGGCCAAAACATGACAGGTTCATTGCGGGATCTGATAAATGGCAATATTAGACATTCCGTTCTGTACTGCTCTGAATTAAATGTTTTATCTGTGATGAAAACCTTGGTCTTCCTACCGCAGCTTCAGATGCCTTGCCAAATCATGTATTTACGTGCAAATTTAACTGCAAACACAAACATGAATTTAGCAGGAACATCTCCCCGAGCCATAGCCAAGTAAAATTTTTGTCCCAGTAGCTGTTTGAAATCGGTTTCATCATCCATGTCAACACCTGATCATACAGTTTTCTGGCCACATTGTTCTGCTTGTGATCCCTATTTGGTTGTTTGCATGCACGGTATGATTTGAAGCCTTCCCGGCGACGAATCCATTGCACGGTACTGCGTGCGGCGTGAAACTTTTTGGCCAAATCGCGGTCTGAGATGTTGGGGTTTGCCTTAATGTTCTCGATGACTTTGGTTCTGCAGTTGACGGTTGACAGTACCCGCCCGACACTTGCTTTGAGGCTTGCGATCCGTCGACAAAGTTTCTCTGTATTTTTTCAAAACACGCCACACGGCATTTCGGGGGAACCGCGAAAAAAAATATCTGATATTGTTATTGTTATAGGGAACACATAAGATGACATAGTTTACAAAGCCGACCACTAGGGTTGCTGTAAGAATCAAGAATGTTTGTTCCAATACTAATTGAGCCACACCTTATTTCACGAAAAGTTCTTCATTTTATGAAAACCCAAACGGAATAGGACTGTTGATATTTTTGGCTTAAATTGTAATACAAACCTTTATTTTGACTGCTCAACTGTAATATTTCATCAAAAGCAATCTCGAAATAGAGGTGATTTCGTGGTTCCACATATTGAGTTTATCGTGCGTTATGAGTTTTTTTTGGTTGATAGTTCCTCAATAACAATGATTACAATTGCCACAAAATATATCAATGCACGTGTCGTTGCAAAATGGCTACTCATGCCAGCCTCCAATTCTATCGGATAGGTTAATTTTTCGTCTTCGAAATGACCGTGGTGGATTGTGCACACGCTCAAAACAGTCTCCTCTCTTTTTTTTTGTTTTAACTATCCTCTTTGTTCTCACGGAAAAGTTACTCAATTTTCGTAAAAAGTGGAACAACTCATATGAAGCTTTTTTGTGAAAAAAAAAAAAGAACAGTAATACATAAGAAAGAGAGGCTGTTTTGAGCGAGGTGGCGAGTTTTATAATGACGAGATGTACGCAGAAAAAGCCTTCGTATGCGTTTGTCAGTTAGGCCCTAATGAAAAATCTTTGTCGACGGCATTATAAGAGGGCTCTAATTATTCAGTTACGTATACAATGGTGACTCAACACGCTCATGCGGGATTACTGTAAAACGAGTTCAAGTTGCTCACTTTCATAACTTCTCCGCACTCCTGTTTCATTTTAGTCAATTTTAAAAATTGTATTTACTCAATTTTATGAGAAGATCCACTTTTTACGAAAATTGAATAATATTTCCATGAAAGAAAAAGAGATAGTATACAATTGTACTCAAAAATTGAGCAAAATGAAACAGGAGTGCGTAAACTTCAGTGCTTGAAGTGGTTGAAAGTAATCTATTTGAGTTACATTGACTAATTTTGGAAAAAAATGAACGATCATATTAATTTGTAGTTCTTGCATCATCAACCTTAAATATTTAGTATGTTCTTGCATTTTCCCAGGGCATCCGAGGCATTACAATTACTGGAATCCAATCAGTACCTTAAATCACTTTGATTGTTGTTTCACTAGCTTACTAACTCCCGTGTTTGCGTCATGTTTTCAGCCGCGCCTTCTATGCCTACAGGTAATCATGAGGGTGAAGAAACAAGTAATTGAACTAATTTGTTTAGATTTCGGTCGTTCAAGCAATTATATCACTTCGTGCAAAGGTAGATAGTGTCTAACTTAATATCAATATAACCAAAATCGGAGAATGCAGTTTGGATCGGAAGCTAGACGCATTGGAATGTTGAATATGTTACACAAAGATCGCATCTGGTGAAGTATAAACTTTCATGGAGCTGGATGTCTTACGGTGATATTTTACACACAGTATTTACATATTGATTTGCTTACATGTCTTATTGAAATGTTATTGAAAGATGCAAAAAATCTGCTTGTGTTATATCTTGTCCAGTTTGGTTAGTATTAAAAATTATGACAATGAGTATAGAATTAATGGCTCAATTTACTCAAAATTGACTCTCTGCATAGTAACTTAATTGAAACTCAATTTGAAAGATCTGATTTTCATGAAATTGTTTTTCGACTATTTTAGAGTATTTTCGAAAATTCTATATTCAGAGATGATAAAAAAAAAAAATATAGTCGTTATGGTCCAACATCAGAAAAAACATGAAGCAGAAATTACTTCATGTATGTAAAAAGTTTGCATCCTTCTCATATTTATTCTCAACAGTACAATTCATCATATACTTTGAATTAAAAATATGTCAAAGTAATGCATTCTATTGTTTTAATCTTTGTTTTTTTTTGACCAGCCTAAATTTGAAGTTTTGGAGTAAATCTGTCTTCTGCAAAGTTGTTTCTAATAACAAAGCGCTTATTTTGGTGTGAACGAAAACTAGGGTGGTCCTGATTGTCAAAGAAATCGAAAATCTGCCTTCTTCATCTGCAAAAATAAAGGCATACATTCTTCAAAAAGTTGTAGAATTACCGATTTTGAGCAACTTTGATAAAAAAGATTTTCTGTCCCTCTTGAAATGATGGAAATATTGCCTTTTTTCCTACGTAATCCAGGATGTCACTATGAGAATGAGTTATTTTTTTTTTACTCTGCTGTTACTTTTGTATTTTAAATTTTTCAGCAAAGTTGTCTGCCCATTGATTCT